>CAMZMU010000114.1:7501448-7842591 GCA_947311845.1 Poa pratensis
TCTTCTTTGTGTGATGTTGTTCTTTCTTTCGAGGCGCGAGATTCTTACATCAGATCAAGTGAGCTCTCGCAAGCGGTGGTTAGAGTTGTTCTGGTTGTGAACCCGACTATTTTTGGTGGTCATGCTTGAAATCTTCTACCTAGCAACGATGTCGGCGATTTCTGTTCTAGCTCTGCGCGCGCGATTCTGACTCACTTCGGTGTCGAAGACGGATCGTGAAATTGCTTATGTCCTCCTGAGTAGATACAGGTTTGATTCCCCATGACGGCGAGTTCTAGTTCAATCTCCGGATTTCGTCACCTCTCATGTGTCGGGTCGCCTTGGTGATGGCGACTTCGACGAACAAGTTGTGTGTCTTGTATTTTCTATGTTTGCTTGTGCGCGTTTTTACCCTGTAAGCTAATCCTTCAACATACTTAGCCATTCTAGCTTTTATTGCTTTATAATCGAGCAGTTTGTGCCTTTTATAAATAAAATCCGAAATCGAAAGTTAGAATGGTCCAAGGAAAAGGATGAGTGTAGTACAATGGTATACTATGTTGGGAAATAGAAACTGTAGGTAACCTCTGAAAAAATAGCAAGTGATACTAAGTAGATGTGAATATAGATTTGGTACGTACGACTGTACGAGAGCTCCCGTGAAGGAGACCTAGCCGCCGCCACCGCCTCCGTCTCCACCATAGGTCGGTCCCCCCTCCTCCGGCCGGCCTCGCCGCCATCGGGAAAGGTGGGCAACCCAATCTATGAGTAGAGTTTTCAATAAAATTAGTGTTTTCTCAATAGATTGGATTAGGGTTTGGTAGCCGTCTTGTTCTTCGATGGAGAAGGTTTCGTCTACTATAAGTAATCTTCGGCTCTTTGTTCGACGATGAGATCTCCTTCCCAGCGTCAATGGTGGTGTTGAAAGATTATATTTGTCTAGATATGGTTCTTCAGATCTTGCTTCGCCAGATCGATTTTGGATTTTTTTCTCATGGTTGCCACGAGGAGGATGGTCCTCGCAATATCTGTCCCGGTACTACGCCCTCGACAATGGTGATTCGTTCTCTCGCCTCCCAATGACGTCGACTAAGTTGTTCGGTTACTTTTCACTGGAATATCAGTGTTGGTACTCTTGCCGATGTTGGTTGATTAATTTAATGGTTGTGTGCGTGCACAAAGCCTTGGTATTGCGGCTCAAAATTAAAATTATGGAAGAACCTTCGTTGGTATTAACAGGTCTATGGTTTGGTATCTTTACCATTGTTTTAGGAAAAGTCTACTGATCACCCGGGGGATACAGCGTCCGCGTCCTCCTGCTCGCCGCGTGGCGCGTGTCCTTGCAAGGGCCCACACACCGACCGGGCGACCCAACCTGATAAGGTTCTTCTCCACATGTTTTTCCTCTCCGATTTCTTCATCATCGATCCATCCCTCCAACACCGGAGTCGCGTCGCCCTCCCCACACCGCTCCCTGCGCCTGCTTCGCGCCAACTTCCCCACTGCTCCCTGTACCTGCGCCGCCCACTCTCCCAGCCGCTCGCTGGGCAGCACTGGCCGGTCCGGATGCCGCTCCCCACATGCCACATCCGCAGTTTTCTCGTCGCGAACGAAGCACCAGCACCAGCATCGGTGACGACGCAACAGCAGCAGCACCGGATGATGCAGGCAGCAGGCCGGCATCCATCCAGCGATGGTGCGAGGCGACAACAGGCGGGCGTTGCTGCCAACGACTTCCGGATTTGCTGCAATAACAGGCCGCCGGTGCGCCGACATCAGGCCGACGTTGCTGCTTGCAGCATCTGGCGGTTCTGCGAGGCGACAACCGGCGTTGCTACGAGCAGCATCTGGCGTTGCTACGAGCGCCATCCAATGGTGCTACGAATAAATGGCAGCGGTGCTACCGTCCACCGGCGGCGTTGCTACGAGCAGCGTCTGGCGATGCTACCGTACGCTGGCGGCGGTGCTACGAGCGGTGACAGGGATATACCTTTCGGGTACCCTACCATAAGGGTATCTGGTGCATGTATCGACTAGGCCCAACTATCAAGAACCTACATGAAGCCCATAAAGGAAGGCCCAAGAAGACGGAGTACCTTCCAAGTTAGACGAAGCTATAGTCGGTTAGACTTTCCTTACTTGTAACTCTGAGTCGGTTGCGAACTCCCGGGACCCAGCCTATTATATAAAGCTGGGAGGGCCGCCGATCAGGGGACACGCAATACTCGAACCACCAAAGCCTAGTGAGATCGACGTCTCGCTGGGACTCCATTGTAGCTCGCATATACCCTCATATCAATACCAGATAAGCAGGAAGTAGGGTGTTACACTCCGGAGGCCTGAACCTGGGTAAAATCCCTGCTTTTGCTTGTCAGCCGACGAAACTACCAGCTGTACCACGTTCTCTCCCCCGTAATCTCAACCCTAAGTCCTTAACCATGGGATTTGATGAGTTAACCCCTCGTCAAGCGGCGTCTGGTAGTGCTACCGTACGCTGGCGGCGTTGCAACGAGGTGTCTGGAGGAGCTACAAAGGAATGGCGGTGCTGCTACCGTCCGCCGGCGGTGTTGCTATGAGCGACATCCAGTGGTGCTACAAAGGAATAGCGGTCCTGCTACCGTCCGCCAGCGGTGTCCAACGGTGCTACGACGGCAAGCCGGCGTTGCTGCGAGAGGCGTCGGCAGTGCTACAAAGGAATTTTTTACGGTGCTATCGTCCGCCGGTGGTGGTGCTACCGCGCCGTCAGCGGCGGTGCTCCGGCGGTGCTGCCAGCGGAAGATTGAGGTTATGTAGGGTTTCCGGCGGTGGCCAGCGAGACCTCTCACCGGAGCTTCGAGCGACTGGGGCGGTGGTGCGCATCGCTGCCGCTGGCGGCGTCTTCTCCGGCGACACGGTTGGGAATATGGCGGTGCGACAAGGATGTGCGCGGCCATAGGCTGCGTTGTGGAGAGGGGATTTTTTGATTTTGTGTTTTTTATGTGGGCGCGTCGTCGCTCGTTGACCAGACGGAACACGTGTCACGCTCTCCACCCGGGGGAATTCCCCCGGGGGACGCTTAGCACGGCCCATTGTTTTATGGCTGCCTTCAGAAAAATACAACATTGTGTTATGAAAGAAGAAAGCGTTTGAAAATCTCGAAGATTTGCTCGTCTCTTTTAGTCTTTATTTTGTAATCGTTGTAGTCAGCTCATGTATCTCTACCATGTACTATTTGCTACTATAATATATGGTATTGATTGTAAAAAAAAAGTATATGTGACTATAAAATTCATCGATTTTTTTACTCTAGTAATAACCTCAAACTTGAGAGGTCAATATAATTTTCCTTTTGTTAATTCTCGGGGTGTGACTGTGCAACCTGCATCCTGATTCATGCACCACATGATTTTTGTAATTACAAATAAATTGCATTTGTAATTCGTGACCGAGAATTATTTTTGTATTACAATTTGTATGTTTTTATTTTACTTATTTGGTACGCCAAAAATCTCGAAAAGAAGCAACTATGTTGGTGTATTGTTTAGAAAAACAACAATCCCACCATGGGTGGATAAAGGAGAGACGTGCTACTCGAATTTTGCAGCAAATAGAACGAAACTGGGGTACGTACAACAATACAGCCGAGCAAGGGCAAGCTAGTGTACAGCAGCATGTCTCCTGTCGATCGGAGGCTGCTTGCAGTACTACTACAACACAACTATATACACTTACATCACTCATGTTGTTAAGCTTAAGCGCCCCAACTGCACACGCATCACACAGTTAACACAGATACAACAACGGCCGGCGATCGATCGGTCGATCAGCTCACTCAGACGGCGTCACGCGTCGGCGTCCATTGTACGGGCATGACGGAGGCGCTGCCGCCTATCTCCTCGACGTCGTCCTCCACGTCGGTCGCCACGGGCGGCCTCGCCTTGGGGTCGAACCTCTTGCTGGCCGGGTTCGTCACCGGGTCGTACCTCTTTATCACCAGCACCGACGCCGACGTCTTGAACTCCGGCGACGCCAGGTAGCTCCCCACGGGGCCCAGCTCCTCGGCATTTTGTACCAGTGGCTCGGTCGGCGGCATCCGCCCCACGACGAACATGTTGCACTTGGACAGCGAGTTGATCGCCTCCAGCACCTCCTCCTTGCCGGACGCCTCCACGTCGTCGAACCTCACCGACTCGTCGTTCACGGCGCTGACCTTCGCTTTAAACGCCTCCACCGCCGCCTCGTCAGACTCTTCGTCGTGGATCGGGCGGCTTGGCCTGAACCGTGTCAGCATCACCGCGACGCCAGGGTGCTCTGCCATGCGGGTGGCGTACGCCAGCGCCTCGTGGTCGTCAGGCCCTCCGAAGAAGAGCACGGAGACGGAGAAGGACACGTTCTTGGCGGCGACTTGGGAGTGGCCGCCGAGGCCACGGTCGACGAGGATGGCAACGGAGCACGGCGCGCCCCGGAGCACGCGCTTGTTCATGGCGTGGTACTGGGACCCGAGCGAGTGGAACGTGCCGTCATGCTGGAGCATCTTGTGGTAGGGCATGATGACGATGGCGGAGCGCTTCTCGGCGGCGCTGTTGATGACGTCCCGATGGATGGTCTCAAGGTCGGAGATGGCCGTCATGGGCTTCACCCTCACGGTGCTCAGCTGCTGGAACGCCTCGAAGGCCACCACCATCTGCCCGTCCTTGTCCCCACTGTTGAAGAATGGCATGGCGTTGCGGCGCGTGCGGTGCACCATGGAGATGGCCGACGACCGCTCCGAGAGCTCCACCAGATGCATGGCGTACATGGCAAGGCGGCGCCGCCCGGTGCCCCGCGACGACTCGACCAGGTTCAGCAGCGTTGGCACGTTGCGGTTGCTGTGGAAGCATGCGAGCACGCGAAGCTCGCTGTCAGCGTCGGACGGCGAGCACTCGACGGTGCGGCGCTTGTACGGCACGGACGGCCGCGCCGGCTTGTAGATGGCCATGACGATGGGCGTGGTGATGAATGTGGTGAAGAGAGCCATGAGCACCATGATGGCGAAGGACTCGTCGTTGAGCACCTTGCGGTCCCTGCCGATGTTGAGGACGATGAGCTCCACGAGGCCCTTGGTGTTCATCAGGAACCCCAGCGTGACCGCCTCTCGCATGGGGATCTTCACCAGCAGCGACGTGAGCACCGTGCCACCGATCTTGCCGAGGCAAGCGTTGGCGATGACGAGCACCAGCAGGCCCCACGACTTGGCTCCCTTGATGGTGGCCACGTTGGTCTTGAGGCCACTGGACACGAAGTAGAGCGGGAGGAAGAGGCCGGAGATGAGGTCCTCCACCTTCTCGATGAGCACGCCGGCGAAGGGTCCGTCCTTGGGCACGACGATGCCAACCATGAATGCCCCGAAGAGCGCGTGGATGCCGATCACGTCGGTGACGAAGCCGGCAGCGAGGACGATGGCGAGGGTGGCGCATATGTACACCTCCTTGACAGGCTCGCCCTCGGAAGACCGGTGGGCCATCCATGCCAGCAAGGGCCGGAGGAGGAAGATAATGGCGAGGACAAAGGCCGTGGCAGTGAGGAGCACCCAGAGCGAGATGATGGGCGAGCCATCTCCGGAGAGGGCAACGGCGAGCGCCAGCAGGATCCAGGCGGCCACGTCATTGACGGCCGCAGCCGACATGGCCATGCGTCCGAGGTCGGTGGTGAGGAGCTTGAGCTCGGCGAGGATGCGGGCGAGCACCGGGAAGGCGGTGATGGATAGCGCCACACCCATGAAGACGAGGAGGGGCGCCTGCGGGGCGCCCTTGACGATGGTGGCGCGGAAGGCGAATGATGTGCCGATGCCAAGCGCGAATGGGAGGGAGATCCCGGCGAGCGCGATGGCCAGCGCCTTCTTGCCCGTGCGGCGGATGGCGGAGATGTCGAGCTCGAGGCCGACGAGGAAGAGGAAGAAGAGGAGGCCGAGGTTGGCCAGCGTGTCCAGCACCGGCAGGCTCCTCTTCGGGAACACGGCGTCCAGGAACTTGTTGCTCCGGCCCAGCGCGGACGGCCCCAGAAGGACGCCTCCCTGCATCGATCAACCATGTATACGATTTCATCAGTGAACAGACCACACCATATTTCGAATGCAGAACTGAAATTTGTATACTTGCACTGTATTCACTACAGTATGGTTTAGAAAATTGCATTTGTGATAATATGCCGTTATAAGATTTGAGAATATGAGAATACTAGTGTCATTGTATTGTTTGCCATTGACTTGAGTTGTGTACTGGTGTGATGTGTCATCCTTAGCAAACAAGAAAAAAAATTACAAGCTGTTCTTTTTAGAGGGGACAATTACAAGCTGTTTGAAAAGCAATCTCAGTGATACTAAGACTAGCTAAGCTAACACATGGACATCTGTTACAAGCTACCTCCTCCATGAGTAGGCTACTTTGCTACTACTAGCCAGTTGGGACTTGGGACTTGGGACTTGGCAGTAATTTCTCTTGCTTAAGCAAGACCTGCAAGTCAATGGCAGGCTGGTGCTACTAACAATAATGCACTTAACAAAGGACGCTACTTCCACAAAAATCTTACTTCAGATCACATTCGAGCATACTGTATACACATAGTTTAGCCCTTTGTCTTTGACTGGTTATGCAATTCAAGGGACAGAAGCAAGTTAACAAACTACTTCCTCCGTTTTTAAATATAAGATGTTTTAACTTTTATCCACATTCACATGTATATAAATGTATAAAGACATGTTGCGACATGCATGTCCATTTTCATTTCTTGACCCATTCTAAGTAACCAACAAAGATTCTTCTATTCCAAAGCAGAGAGGTGCAGCTGTGCATCTGAACGTGCAGACTCAGCTACTCCAAGAGACGACCATGTGGAAGACAGAAACACACACACGGGCCATTGACTTGCGGATCTGAACTATCTCAGCATCGTCGTCACACACCCACACACACACGGGTCATTGACTTGCCGAATTTTCTGTATGAGTTATTACGATTAAGACAGTATCTAGCTTGAGCCCTCTCTCTTCTCCCTAAACTGAAATCACTACACAAGTTTTTCGGGAGTAGAACTACACGTACTATAGAGATAGAGTAGTCCTGAAGTCTGAAGAGGCGATCTCTCGTTTAGGAATCAGACAGTAATAGTATATGGTTTAGAAGGTTCCAAGAAATCTTATTTCTTCAGGCTACGCGAGCGATCATATCCAATCTCTAGACAAGTGTGTACAGAGATTATATTGATTTCTGTATAAAATTAATCTGGGCATTTGGTCGGTGATCGATCTAATCTGATTGCAGCAGAGCAGAGCCGGCCGGGGTTTATCTGAGCCGAGCTTCCCCCAGGGGAGTCGGGATCCGGCCTGTCTGCCTGCCTTACAACGTTTCCACACGTGCGCAACACTGTAATAATTTCTCCCGAGTCGTTACTCTAACGTGGTAATACTACATAGATTGATTAACCAGTGGCTAATTTGGGACAGTATTGCACAACATTTTTCCTTTTAATTCCTGCCAGCAACGAACGATCGAAACTACATACCACGCATGGTACTTGAGGACATACAGTTTTCTTCCTCAGGTCACCGGCTGGCAGCTGGCGACAGTACCCAAAGGGATCTTTGAAAAATCATCATCCTTAGTTCTTCCTACATCTAGATGCAGTAACCAGAATCGCCCATACTTTTCTTCCGACCGCCAACTGTCTTTCTATTATTCTCCCCGACGACCCAAAACTGGAGTAGTCCAGAGTGATGGAGAGGTGCTTCCATACGCCCCAAATTAGTGGTCACTAACTTCTCCATCCCATTTCACACAATTTTCAGCTCTGGTGTGCTTTTGTATTTTTGCGGGGAGATCCTTCAGACATTTCTCTAGAATTAACTAACTGGAGGGTGTGATTGATGCACTTGATGAACGACAATACCAGGTCAATAACCTAGCTGTTATAGGGAAATTAATTGATAAAGTTGGTGACTGATGTCAGATGGATGAAAGTACAACTTTGATTTCTAGCCACTGAGAGGAACAGCCCCCACAAAATCCAACTTTAATTTCCAACTGGTGAGAGCGGAAGCCAGAGGTTTGTCCCTGTCTGATACGACGCTAGTACTAGAAGTCAAGAACAGAAAGGGGATCGGGATTGAGAGCGACGGAAAAAGCCAACGGAGTCGTCGTTTGTCCCTCTCCTCTCTCCCCAACTTGTATAGACGATCGAGTCAAAATCGACTAGTCCAACAGCGTGTCTCCCGGGTTCAGAGACCCGTGCCCAACGACGTCAAGTCGCGGCGCGGAATTCAGCCGGAAAAGCTAAACCCTGGCTGGCCTGGCTACGCACGGCATCTATTCCGGCCATTCCTAGCGGCCGGGCAAATCAAGCAATTACATACTATAATTAAGGAAGGTAGGGAGCTAGGGAGGGGTGATGATCGAGGGAGGGCTAAGGACGACTTACGATGATCTCGGCGATGACCCGCGGCTGGCGGAGCGGCCTGAGGAGGTATGCGAGTCCCCTGGTGACGACGACGACGAGGCAGATCTGCAGGATGGCCAGCGGCAGCGCGTAGTCGAGCGGGTTGTCCCCCTGGAACGCGCCGTGCGACGTCGCCTGCATCGGCGCCGGACACACCGCGGCGGCCGCCATTTTTTCCCTCTCTCCGCTTTCTCTGTCTACGGACCAACCGGGCCGGGGTTTAAAACGGACGCGTGGATCTCGGCCTCTGCACACGGCGGCACGAATCTCTATGCGCTCACAATGCTGTGCTGTGCTGAGGTGCAGCCTCGCGTCTCGGGTATATATAGCCTACGGACTTAGCCGACCTGACGTCAGCGATGGGCAAGCCAGTTGGGCACACGTCGCCGTGTGGATGGATACGGCGCGCGTACTATACAATATACGGTATACACACACTATACACGCGTAAGTCCTCCGTGCTGTGCTCCCCATTGTTTGAGTGAGCAGTTGACAGGGAATGAATTGATAATTATCGGATCCCAACTCTGTGAATATTCTGGAGCAATAATGCGCCCCGGTAGTTGACATTTTCTTTAAACCCTTTGATGGTGATGATCCTGTCGATCAGTTGACATTGTTCTACTCTCTCTGTCCCAAAATAAGTGTCTCAAAGTTGTACAAAAGTGAATGTATCTATACTTGTTTCATGTCTAGATACATCTACTTTTTGACAAATCTAAGACAGTTATTTTGGGACGGAGGGAGTACTAGTTTACTCATTAGTAACACCATCCCCTTTTCGATCCACAGCAGTCCTACTTCATCCATAGTCGATTGCGGGTTCATCCATGTCTCGTCGTCCGAGGAATCGCGGCGCAAAATGATCGATTCCGGCCACCACCTGCTCCAAAATCATCCTTCTGTCTTTGTTGTTGACAATGCTGGGCGGTTATCCATTGGATCAAATTCAGAAATGTTTTGTTGACGAGCCAGTATTCTTACCATGTTTTCCTGCATATGCATATTATTTTTTTTAACTACCATGTTTTCTACTTGGAATGCATGTTTACTCTGGATACTTCCTTACTTGTAATATACAAAGTTGAACGATGGTATGCCAGTTGCTCCATAAGGATACTCTATATCATCGTTCAGGATAAAATGTGGTTATTAAATTATTATATGAACCATGCATATGGATGAGATGCATTGAACCCAAGTAATAGCTAGATGAGTGCATGCATTGTTTACTTCTTTCCTAAGCTTGACTCTAACCTTGTAAACTGACACAAGAAAACAATGGAATAAGTGTCCTTCTAAAGGTTCAGACAGTTGATCTTGAGGACCATCCAACTTCGTTACACTTGTTTTCATTTAGATGGTCGAATATCGAAAAAAAACTAAAATTCTTAGAATTCTGCAAATCGACGGAGAAGTACACAACAATGTGTTTGGAGTAGAGTTTGGGGTTATGGAAATTCACAATGGCATCATCGGTTACTATAACTGCCATGTAAAAATTGTTTTGCAAAATATACGCGGATTTCCCTGAATTTATAGGATTCCTAGTAGTTGTCGATGTGGAACACCCCCTCACATTGATTTCTCACTCCTAATCAACAAAGCTGAACCCACGTATACTATATATGCTCCATAAGGATACATGACCTCGCATGATAAATAGATGAGACACGCTGGACTGAAGTAATAGATAAGTACATCCATTGTTTGTTTGTTTACTTACCTTACTAGGTTTGAGTTTGGCCTTGTAAACTTATATACGTAAACAACAGAATGATTGATGTATAATTGGATACTTTATCTTCAAGAGGAGATCAATAAGTGCGCAAATCTATTGGGGAGAGAGATGGAGTCCACGCATTAGCTTAACTATTCACAACGTATCATCATAGAAAAAGGCGTATATAAATAAAATTAAGTTCTATGTTGAAATGGTGTAATGATACACTCATTTGCATCATATATGACGTTTCCTACCCAATGAACAGCTAGTTGCCAAGTGGTTCTACTAGGGCATTACTAGTGTACAATAGATGTGGCCTAATATCTCACTACCATCTTTGTCCAAAGCTACATATGTCTATTTTTATTTCTATAAGAAACTTCTACATCTCATGGGAAGCAATGTGCACCCGCGAGTCTTTGGGAACAATACTTTGAGAAAAATTGGAGTACATTGTGATGTGCGGCTCTTCTTCATCTTCTTCTTGTTCAACCAGACAAAAATCTATTTCTTATAGCACAACTAGTCATATTTTTGTACCAAAGTGTACATCTTGTAATTTTCCAAAAAAATGAATTCTTACCTTCTCCCCATTTTGTACGAGTATTCAAAAATGCAGAACAACTAACATCTGGTTCAAGACAAAATGATCTAAGAAAGTCTAGTGTTCACAGTGGACATGTTGATGCGTTAAGTACGATTATCTAGATAGATGAAGTAAACAAAGTAGAACTAACATACCTATTTTTCTTCAAGGATACATCATCTCTCTGAATAATTTTGTTATTATATATGCACCATAAGCCGTTGAAGTTGAATTATGTGCTTGCCGTGAGGTTCTGGAGTTATCCCTTGCTCGAAGTCAGCCACCCATCATAGTTGAATCCGATTGCCTCCAGAGGTTATGGCTGCTTGTTTAGATAACTAAAGAGACAGCTCACCTTATATGAAAATTATCTCAAATATTAAGTCTTTAGCTAGACAAGATAGAGTATGTAATTTTGTAAAGTGGACACTTTGCAAGTTAGGGTAGTCAATGTATCTCACATTTTGCGAGATCGGAGCATAGAAATGTCGTTTGGATCGGAGCATAGAACTGTCGGTTTGTAGCCCGGACTTCTTGATAAAGGTCCATTATACCCATAAGAAAAGGATGAGATGCATTGGACTGAAGTAATAGATAAGGTTATCCATGTTTAATTACTTCATAGGATTGACTCTTACATTGTAAACTAATATAAAAAAGCAACAAATAATTGTCCTTTTTTTATTTTTGTTAATAACCGGCAATTGATATGAAGTAGCATCCAACTTTGTTTCTTTAGGGTTTTTTACAGGTTTAAACCTCTTTATTCACTGATGATAGTACTTATATCCGACAACAAAACATGACTAATAGAATGCGGGGGTTGAAACATGTTCAAAGTTAATGTTTATACACTCAATAGCTAAATGATATCAATCATCAATTATAGCACTTGCAATACCGTGACATACGGCTCCTCCCTCCATAATATTGACAACTTCTAGACAATCAGATGTTAGGATAATCCTGTTACAACCAAGTAATTGAGTGATTGCGCTTTTGCCGGTAGAATATCTTGGACATGCTCTAGCTTAGCGTTTGTAGTTGCGCTTCATTTCTATTAATTTCCATTTAGATGGTCAAATTTAGAAATATTTGAGCAGTAAGAATACTAAAAGGGTCTTCTCACAGTACCTCCAATCGGGGGAAGAGTACACAAAAATGTGTTTGTGGTTCGGTTTTCGGGTTATGGAAATTCCCAATGGCCTCACCGATTACTATACCAGCATGGAAATTTTGTTTCCAAAGTTTATGTGCATTTTCCTGAACTTATCAGAGCCTTAGTTATTACTATTTCCGATTTTCACACCCCCTCACACATAAATACTGACATTAACTTGTTCGCTACCATTTTCCCTTTTTTATTTTTATTATGGAAAGTTGGAAACCAGAGCAGTTGTTATTTACAAACTACCGCCTATGACAAAAATAATCTCTCAAGATAAATTACATTTTTTTATTATATGCACCACGAGGCTGAGATGCATTGGACTGAAATAATAGATAAGTACATGCATTGCTTGTTTGTTTAGTTCTCTCTTAGGTTTTGACTTTGACATTGTAAACTTATATCAGTAAACAACGAAATAATTGAAGGACAATGGGGTATATATTTATCTACAAGAGGAGGGCAATAAGTGCACAAATCTATTTGCGAGGGAGAGGGAGTCCACGCATTAGCTTATCATCGTAGCAAATGGTATATAAAAAAAATGTGTCTAGATTGCTAAGTTTTGCATCATGCATGACGCCTCCCACCCAACGTACAGCTAGTTGCTAAGTTGGTTTTACCAGGGCAGTACTACAGACGTGGCCCAATGCCTCACTACCACCCCGTTTATCCAAAGCTTCGAAACACATATGTCCAGATTTTATCCGGTAAGAGATTTTGTGCAGCATTTGTGCTCCCGAAGCTTATTTAAAATAATGGAAAATGTTATTTCGAAGTTTCAAAAAATTCCTATATTTTTGTGGATACATGCACATGTTTTCTACATATTTGCAGAGTTGTACTGAATAATATGTTGTATTTTAGACAACTAAAAATTAGAAAACTACTCCCTCCATTCCTAAATATAAGATGTTTTAGTTTTTTTCCACATTCACATGTATCTATATGTATTTAGACAAGTTTTAATGTGTATGTTCACTCATTTGGCTCCGTATCTAGTCAACATGTGAGGGATCTAAAACGTCTTATATTTAGGAACTGAGTGAGTATGTCTTTAAAAGAAAAGAAATAAACGATTTAGCTTCCAACATTTGTCTTGTTAGTGAAGACCTTATATGAAAAGATACTTCTATGTAAATTTAGTCGTAATTTAGTCTTGCATACAAGACACAAATCTATACTTGTATGTTTGTGCTTAGCAAAACTAAGACATACATTTTTTTTTTGTTATTTTAATATTTTGGGATTATTTGATTGTTTAATTGGACTAAAAGGTGGCCCCCTTTGTAAGGTACCCTGTTGTCACGTCATCCTTATGGGTGGGTCCTGCTGTCAGTTTTGCTGCCAATTCGGTGTTTAGCGTGATTTGAAAAAATCTATGTCTGAAGCGCGGTAGATTTGTGTCCGAAAAACGTAATGTGGTATGAAACGATAAATTTGGCCATAAAACTAGTAGTTTTATGCTATTTACTCTGTTTTGAAACCTTAGAAATTCTGAAAAAAAAACTATTCGTCAATGGCCTTAGACTGGAAGTAACAGGAAAGAGAAATATCTGCAGGCCAAAAGTTTATCATGCACTGAATTTAAAATTGTTAACACATTTATTGATGATTTGCACATTTATGAGACATTTAGGCAACATGGAAGATATATACATACACGGACTGGTGGCCGGAACGCCGTAGGACGATCGATGGATCGGCTCATGTGAGTTCGCTCGGCGATGGCGACCACGGCACCGGCACCACCGTTGCGCCGCCACCGCCCGCCTCCTCGTCGATCGTGTCCTCGTCGGTCGCCACCGGCGGCCTCACCTTCGGGTCGAACCTCCTGCTCTTCGGGTTCGTCGCCGGGTCGTACCTCTGGATGACCAGCACCGACGCCGACGTCTTGAACTCCGGCGACGCAAGGTAGCTCCCCACGGGGCCCAGTTCGTCGGCGTTCTCAACCAGCGATGCCGTCGGCGGCATCCTCCCCACAACGAACACGTTGCACTTGGACAGCATCCCCATGGCCTCCACCACCTCCTCCCTCCTCCGCGCCTCCCTCTCCTCGAACCGCACCGACCCGTCGTCCTCCGTTCCCGTGCCAGCGACCCTGGCCTTGAACGCCTCGATTGCCGCCTCGTCGGCGGCAGCGTCCTCCTCTGAGACTGCGGCGCGGTTGGGTTGGAAGCGTGAGACGGTGACGGCGACGCCGGGGTGCTCCCCCATGCGCGCCACGTAGGCTAAGGCTTCGCGGTCGTCGGGCCCACCGAAGAAGAGCATGGCGACGGAGAAGGCCACGTTCTGGGCGGCGACCTGGGAGTGGCCGCCGAGCCCACGGTCGATGAGGATGGCGACGGAGCACGGCGCTTCCCGGAGCACGCGTTTGTTGACGATGTGGTAGGCCGAGCCGAGTGACTGGAAGGAGCCGTCGTGCTGGAGCGTCTTGTGGTACGGAACGATGACGATGGCGGCGCGCTTGTCGGTGGCGCTGTTGATGATGTCACGGTGTATGGTTTCCAGGTCGGATATGGCCGTCATGGGGCGCACCTTCACAGTGCTCAGCTGCTGGAAAGCCTCGAACGCCACCTCCGTCGTCGTGGAGGATGTCTTGTTGAAGAAGGGCATGGCGTTCCGGCGCGTGCGGTGCACCATGGAGATGGCTGACGACCGCTCGGAGAGCTCGACGAGGTGCATGGCGTACACGACGAGGCGCGCGCTGGTGCCGCGCGACAGCTCGACGAGGTTGAGGAGAGTCGGGATGTTGCCGTTGCCGTTGAAGCACGCGAGCACGCGCAGGTCGCCGTCGTGCCCGGCGATGGTGTGGCGTTTGTACGGTGCCGCCGAGGGCCGCGCCGGCTTGTAGATGGCCATGACGATGGGCGTGGTGATGAACGTGGTGAAGAGCGCCATGAGCACCATGATTGCGAAGGCCTCGTCGTTGAGCACCTTGCGGTCCCTGCCGATGTTGAGCACGACAAGCTCGACGAGCCCCTTGGTGTTCATCAGGAAGCCGATGGTGATGGCCTCTCGGAACGGGATCTTGACGGCTAGGCAGGTGGCGACGGCGCCGCCGATCTTGCCAACGCAGGCGTTGACGATGACGAGCACGAGGAGGCCCCAGGACTTGGCTCCGCTTATGGTGGCCACATTGGTCTTGAGGCCGCTGGAGACAAAGTAGAGCGGGAGGAAGAGTCCGGAGATGAGTTCCTCCACCTTCTCGATGAGCACCGCCGCGAACTGGCCGTCCTTGGGGACGACGATGCCGACAATGAAGGCGCCGAAGAGCGCGTGGATGCCGATGACGTCGGTGACGAAGCTGGCGGCAAGGACGATGGCGAGCGTGGCGACGACGTAGATCTCCTTGACGGGCTCCCCTTCCGGGAGCGCCGTGCCATCCACGTGAGCAGCGGGCGGAGGAGCACGAAGACGGCTGCGACGAAGCCGACGGCAGTGAGGAGCACCCACAGGGAAATGATGGGCGACCTGGTCCCGGAGAGAGCGATGGCGAGCGCGAGCAGGATCCACGCCGTGACGTCGTCGACCGCGGCCGCCGACATGGCCATCCGGCCGAGGTCGGTGGTGAGGAGCTTGAGCTCGGTGAGGATGCGCGCGAGGACGGGGAACGCGGTGATGGAGAGCGCGACGCCCATGAAGACGAGGAAGGGCGCCTGCGGGGAGTCCTTGAGGCCGGGGATGGTGGCGCGGAAGGCGAAGGAGGTGCCGATGCCGATGACGAAGGGGACGGCGATGCCGGAGAGGGAGATGGCGAGGGCCTTCTTGCCGGTGCGGCGGATGGCGTTGAGGTCGAGCTCCAGGCCGACGAGGAAGAGGAAGAAGAGGAGGCCGATGTTGGCCAGCGTGTCCAGCACCGTCATGCTGCGCGCCGGGAACACGGCGTTGAGGAACGTAGTGCTCCGGCCGAGCGCCGACGGGCCCAGCAGGATCCCGCCCTAAACAAGTAGCAGACGTCATCAATTTTTGCATGCATATTGTCATGAAATCTTTAAGTCAGCAGCGCCATGCATGTAAGTCAAACCATTGTTGGTAAAGAACAAAACAAAATTTTGCGAATGTGCCATCTTATTCTGAAATTACTACATATCGACTACAGTAGACTCCATAGCGGAAAGGAACTTCTACGACCTATATGGCGCACAACTTCTATATCTGACCGTCCGTTGCTGCGATTGAATGGCTGAGATTTGACATTGAATGTGTTGAACATTCAACGCATTCAACACCAAATCTCGGCCATACTTTGATGATGACTAGTGATCCACAGTAATGTCACGTAGACAACAACAAAACAAAACCCGGCATGGAGTGCACCATGCATGATGGATGAGGTGGTGGTGGGCTGCTTACGATGATCTCGGCGATGACCCGCGGCTGCCGGAGCGGGCGGAGGAGGTAGGCGAGGCCCCTGGTGACGACGATGACGAGGCAGATCTGCAGGATGACCAGCGGCAGCGCGTAGTCCAGCGGGCTCTCCCCTGGAACACGCCGTGCGACGTCACTCCGCCCGCCATCTCTCGCCGGCCGGTCACCTAGCTTAGCTTAGCTCGATCTCTACCTACGTAGGTAACTAGGTACTAGGTAGTTGGGCTTGTCTCCGTACGCTGTGCCGTACCATGGCCTGTACACTCGCGGGTTTATATAGGCGTCTGGAGGACAGCTAGCTAATAGTAGTACTAACTCCAGCTAATTGGATTACAGGGGTTAGTCGTCGGCTATGCTAATTGGCTACGTGAGGGCAGCTCATAGCAGGAATCTCTCCCTCTGACTTTAACCGAGTCTTGCTCCTCCGTTCAAAGATAAAATTACGTAAACCTCCAACTAGTGGGGTCACAGTGGCAATGAACTATGAGAAAAATTACAGAGAACTATAATTTAAGGTATACATGTTTACCTTAAAAAAAAGGTATACATGTTTACCAAAGAGCTACAAATTACTCAATAAGCACAACTCAATGCACATCTGAAATATGGACCCCACACCTAAACTTGGCCCCATTAGCCGTCTCATAGTTATGCAATTGCACACGGTTAAAAAATAAAAGGGTATACGATGCAATAACACACGTTTTTTGTAAAAGGTGTGTGATGTAGGAGATAATCACACACCGTCTTAAAATAAAAATAGTGTGCTATACGCTATAAAAATAATTTTCATTATAATGGGCCGTTTTTTGCACAAAGGTTTCTTGTACCATACTATATTATAGTGCCAAAACCAGTTTTTAACTTCTTTTTTTTTCTAAAAATGGCTTTTCATTTTCTAATTGCTCAAAAGGGGCATTTTGTGTAATGCATTGCACACGGTTTTTTTAACAAAAAATAGGGTATGTTATGTAAGAGGTAATCACACACGGTTTAAAAATAAAATTATGTGTGATGAACAATTTTCATCACAATGGGTCCATTTTTGGCAAAAAGGTACCTTGTACCAAACTAAACAACATTGCCTAAGTACGTTTTCAAATTATTTGTAATTTTCTGAGTGCTAACAAATAGTCATTATATTAAATAACCACTCGGAATTTTGAAAGAGTCATCCCCTTTCTATGAATAGCCAGGTGCACCATTTTAACCCCGTTTTGATTTTAAAAAAACATAAAATGATAGAAAAAATAATGCAATCCTTACTCATGGATTCCTTTTACGTGTACTAATTGTCAAAATAAATACTACCTCTGATTCATATTAATTGTCGCCGAATCGGATGTATCTAGCAGTAAAACATTTCTAGATAAATCTGATTTCGCGACAATTAATATGGATCGGCGGGAGTACCAAACTTTGAATATGACAACTTCTAAAAATTCTTCCTTTAAAGCTTATCATGTATGAATATTCATGGGTTTCAATCAAAATGACCAATATCAGGTCCATATTCATGATACTCCATGTGCTCATGTTTGGCACTCAGGGCATGCCAAACAATGTTGCCAAAAGGATATTTAAACATTTTGTACAAAACAATCATGTACCATTTTCTAAGTGGCAAGAATAAGGTTTTTTGTGAAGTAATACAAAGAACATGTTGCAAAATGACCCCAATATAATTTCACATGAATTGGACAATATTTCATGGTCAATGCCCAAATATTTTAAATTTTCTCGCTTTTACCTACCTTTTCCCTTTTTAAAAAGATTTAGCAGATTTTTCGAAAGTAATTCAAATTTGAACTATAGTTGCGCTCTAGATTTGTCCTAAAATTTTCCAAAAACAATTTTGAGATACCTATGCAGCATACACAAATTGTTTCGAAAGATTCAACCCCATGCTATTAATAGCCATGCCTACCATTTTGACACCATTTAAATAAAATCAAATAATTAAAATGAAGAAAACTTTAAAAATGCAATTCCATCTTAAGGGGGTCCTTTTATGTACTGGTGGCCACAAGAAGAATACCATAGCTGGAATCTGACAATTGCAAGAATATATAGAGAGAAGGGAGACGACTTATCATGCATGGATCGATGGGATATATACGCGCGCGGTCGTTGCACCATACGTACGCTGTTGGGTTGGACTTTGTGCGGTTTCTCCGACGTGTTCTCTGACTTGTCGTTGCCGACGTGCAGCACGTATCTGTCTGCCATCACCCCTTCCTCGTTCGTCCGATCGAATGGATTAAGTCCTTCTAACGGCCACTTGCGGTACAATTCGAAAGGAACAAATTAAACATAATACCTAGTAGAAAGAAAGAAAGAGAGGCGGCGGCCTAGGGTTTCAATTTTGCGGGATGGAATCGATATTAGCCTGCATAACAAACTAAACTCTGCTACTACTGATGAGCTTGCTTCACTTTGTTCTTTGTTGCAGGTTGTGGCTCTCAACAAGGACTCTTCTTGATAGTCGCAGCTCCGGCCGGTGCATATACTGCCCTCTCCTATCAGTTGGTTTCTCACACTGGATTAGCTGAACACTAGGGTAAAGTTGCATAAGCAAAACATCATCAACCATGACTCGTGGCCCGAGAACTCTTCCGTGGACTAGTGGTAGCCGTGCATATGCGCATAAGGGCCAGGTCCCGGGTTCGAGTCCTCACTTCTACCTTAATGACAAAACCGGGGTGGAGTCCCCCCTCCGCTCTTGTTGTTGTTGTTATGACTCGTGGCCCTCGCTGCATTGCCGCCGGAGAAGACAGTGACCACCTCTTCTTCTCCTGCCAAGCTACTCATGACAGTTTCACCGCCTATGTGCAGGTACGCACAGCCCACAGCTGCACAAAGATTAGCTAGGTTTTATTATTACTAATTCTGCCATTATTATAAGGCAATAATGCACCTGAAGAGTTGACGTTGCTATGGTCCAGCTGCTGCACACTTTGCGTTCATCGGTTTGAGAGATAGAAAAGGGAGTCGACTTATCATCTCTCCTCTTGATTCGTCCGAATGAATTCATTTATTAAGTCTAAGTTCTAACTAGGCCACTTGCAGATAAGATTTGAACTAAATAAACCAAATAAGGCTGCTTGCGGACAAGCTGTCCAGATCAATTATTAAGTAGTTGCTTGATTTGATGAGAAGAGCATCGTATTTATATCGGGAGCTATATGCACCCAAGGTACCACAACTTGCCAATGAAGTACAGATTAGTCCTATAAGTTGAAATATGGGGAAAAGTGGTACCACAACTTGTATTGGGGGTGCAAATAGGTCCACAAGCAACCTGGGATGGACATGTGGCGCTGTAATTTTTGCGAAAAGATCCTTCTATATTTTTTATCTGTCACGTGTGACCACAATACTGATTTACATGTGGACCCCACCTGTCAGTAGAGGAATAATAAGAAATCAAAACTGTATGGGCTCGGTCCGAGTTTCGAACACAGGACCTAGGCGTACGACGCACACGCGAATACCACTGAGCCACCACTCTCTCCGCGTGTGAAACGAAGACGCAAGCTTATTGTATCTGACAAGAGCGCGCGACTTTTATTGGATTTCTTGGTCGGCTGCATACTAATAGCTTCTGTTCTTATTCTACTAGAATGGCAACATTATATATTTATCCATCGTATATCTTTTTTGTTTTGGAAATTAGTATTTAGTACTCCCTCCGTTCCTATATATAGTGCGCCTAAGCTTTTAGAAAAAATTCCTAAATATAGTGCGTATTGGTATTCTACTGCGATTCTGAGCAAAAAATACGTCTCGCGAAGCGCAGGCAATCCCTGGAATCGGGGGAAGAGCTGGATCGCATGCACCTGCCATATAATGGCATATGCACCTACCGTAGAATTAGCTCTTGTTTTTCTCTCTCTCGTGTAGCTTAAATAGGAATTCTACCGTACCATTAGGTTGCACCTACCGATCGCTCAACCTGATCTCGCGCTGTAAAAAGCTCTTCGTCTTCCATGGGTAAAGAAGACACCAAGCCGGCGAGCTCCGTTCCAGCGGAAAAGAAGGACACCAAGCCGGCGACCTCCGTTCGCGCTGTAGAAAGCTCTTCCTCTTCCATGGGTAAAGAAGACAGCAAACCGGCGAGCTCCGTTCCCATGGAAAAGAAGGACACCAAGCCGGCGACCTCCGTTCGAGCTGTAGAAAGCTCTTCCTCTTCCATGGATAAAAAAGACAGCAAGCCGGCGAGCTTCGTTCCCATAGAAAAGAAGGACACCAAGCCGGCGACATCTGTTCCCATGAAAATGGAGGTGATTAAGCCGTCGACCTTGATGCCATGCCCGCGGTGTCGTCAGTTGCCCGGAACTAAGACTGACTTCTCGCATTGGTTAATTGAAATGGCAAAGTATGAGTGTTTCGGGTGTGGCGAGATGAGAGCTTTGTACGAGCCACCATCAGATGATGAGTCTCCACCGAACGGCTACGACATGGCTAGCGATGAAGAAGAAGAAGATCAAGGGAGCGACTCAGGACGTTCGTACTAAAGATCTGAGAATTGGGGAAGAAAATAAAAAGAGACATGTAGTTCCTTCTCTGTGTACTCGTTTCATTAACTGATCTATGAGCATGAATACATCTATTACCCGTAGTCGTGTACTCGTTTCAATAAATTTATGTACTCCTTATGCAACACTCTTTTCAATCAATTTACCAAATCATGTAGGAGTAGTACATAAAATTATGCATGAGCATGTTAAAGTAGAACTAGTTGCAAAAGCTAAAATTCCGATCCACACCAAGTTCAACACAAGAAAAAACCATATTGCATGGGCCTAATCTGATTACATCACACTAAGCATCTGGCAAAATTCGATGGCATCCCTAACAATACTTGCCGCACAGTCTAATGCCACCGGGAGAGCACCGAGCCTCTCTAGCACCGCCTTCCGCATGTGTGGAACTTTGTAACGGTTCCCTCCCAGCTGCTTTAAAACTTCTTGCATACAAGCTTGCAAAGTGAGGAAGATCCTGTTGCTTCGCTCGGGTGGGTACTCCTCGAAGGCCTGTTGCACCTTCAGTACAATGTCTTCAACAGAACCTGCACAAATAGTAAACGATCAGTGTAACTCAAAATTAACTTTATGAAAAAACACCAACTGTACAGATACCTGGAGATAACTTGTGGAAAAGTGATTGCAGTGCTGCAAAAAAACCTAAATCCAGAATATTTAGGTCAGGGGAGTTTGGAGGCTGGCATCTGAGGCGGATGTCCCAACCATCAGCTTGAGCCGCAGCGACAAATTCTGGGTCATCCACAGGGATATGCGTCTTCGCATTATCCTGTTGGATAAATATTGGCATGCCACGCTCGGCCGCAGGCCACCTGGCCTTTATCGCGGGTAGCAGGAAATTTATCATGTATTGCCGGCTCACATCTTTCGTAACCGCGGGGAGTACTTTGGTGACCTACACAACGAAAGCCATCACCATACTCAATAAAAGTAATCAATCATCATGTGAATGCTACAAATAGCAATAAGTAAACACATTACCATGGTTCCAGCATCTCTGTTTTTGCTCTTTCTTTTTGCCGCTTCCTTGTATGTAAACGGCCAAATTCCTAGTTTCCCATCAAAAGTCATCGTGCCATCAGCAGCATAGCGTGGCCGAGCAACCCCGGCCAAGAACATCACCTACAGAAGAACATCATCGTGTTATTATTAGAATATGTTTATAATCCTTAAACAATGAAATTATTAAAAATTGCTCACCTTCTCAATGAAGTTCTTGCTCTGTGTGCTCCGGTATGGATCCTCTTCGTCGGGCGCCAAATAGTAATTCTGGCTACCGCGGGAGCGATAGAACCATTTCTCGTCAATGTGAATGACATTGTACATTTCACTGAAACTTGGATCCTGAGGGATAGTTAGCTGATCAAGCATTGACAAACAAAACCTTACTCTTGCTACCTTGTTCTCATCTGTCAGTGTGGACTTGATAGCATTTGTGTGACGCCTTAGCAACCCCTCCTTCAGACGACGCCATAACGTAGTCTTCGACATGTGCAGCTCATTTGCTAAATCCCTAAGAGTAGTTCTTTTCCTCAAATCCACTTGCTTAATAGCCTCCGGATTGAAGGCTACCCTCTTGCGCCCACAATTTTTTGCACGTTTGTTTTCCAGCCCATGTATGCCACCAGCTTCCTTGCATATATTCCACCAGCTCTGAATTGTCCTCGTAGGTACGCCAGTTAGTACAGACACGTCCGCTGATACTCCTCGGCTCAGTATCCCTTGAGTGGTCCTCTCTAGAACCATCGCATAAACGGCTTGCTTCTCATGGAGTTTATACGACCTTCTTTTTCTCAATGTACCATTGGCACCTGCAGAGTAAAGCGATCGGATAGTCAGGCTGCTGCATGCAAATGAAAACCAGTACGGGCATCCAGCAGGCTACTCCATGCAACGTCTACACTCTAGCAATCCATGCAACATGAGTATGATTTGGCTGAATATCAACAAAAATTGACTAACAAGAGGCAAACATTACCCGTGGCTTCTCCACTCACCCTGCCTTCTTCATTGATATCTTCCTCGGGTTCAACTTCTACATACTCCTCAGTGTCGCTGAGTCCACTGCTCCCATTGGCGCCTGCAAGTAAGAATTTCACACGATGAAATGTCTCTGCTGCCATTACCAGTTTACAAATTATGCAAAAATGAATTTACCTGATGCTTCTCCATTTCCCTCGCCTTCCTCATTGCTGTCTCCCTCTAGTTCAACTTGTACATGCTCCTCGGCGTCACCACGTCCACCATTCTCGTTTGAGTCTGCAGTCACAATTATGCTTAAAACTTAGAGTATGTACAGACGAATTTGAGCAAAAGTGGTACTGGCCGGACCAAGGCGCATCTCATGATGAACTACTCGTACACACATGATGAACTACCACTATAGACATGATGAACAACTGCTAACCTACAGTCTACTACACATGCAAACTAAACACATGAAACGGAATGAGAGTGATCGACCTTGGAGATTACCGAGTCCGGGCCATCTTGTCACCGGTGCTCTTAGATGGCTGCGCCCTGTCAGTCCAAGACGTAATCGCCCACATGCAACCACGCCGCTGCCGCTTCCTGCCTCACTGCTACGGTGAACGACGGAGCGTACCCGCTGACGAAGCCAAGGTGCCTGATGGGCGGAATGTGAAGCCCTTGACCCGCCTGTCCATGACCTCCTTGCCCGGTGAGTCCCAGCCTTCCTCCACGCCGGCGATCGGAAGGTTCAGCTTGATGAACATCTACCATGGAAAGAACAGCGGGTCACGTACACATGAAACGGGGTGCAAAAAATAATCATGGTCGATGACGATTGACGAACCTTGTTCAGGAACAACCCACTCGTAGTCGTAGTTGAGATCGTCCGCATCCTCATCAAACTCTTCTTCGACTACATCCCAGTTGAGCCGTGCTTCCACCTGATTAGCCATATGAACTGGATATCGGGAGAGAATCGGTGGGGGAGATCTGCAGCAAGAGAAGCTGCGTCGAGAGGGGCCAATGGTGAATGGGGAGAAAGAGGACATGGAGGCGGAGGATTTATAGGGTAGTTTTGGCGGCTGAAAAATTGAAATTCAGAACAATGCCGCCATTGCCTTGCCGCCCATTGGTACGAACGCTGCTAAGCAAGACTCCTTCAAATTTTCGCAACTTTCTGTACCCGTGTGTGAGGAATTGAGCGGGAGAGTTTTAGAGGTTCAGGAGGAGAGCTTTGTTTCCGCGCCAAACATTCCCGCGAGAGAGATAGAAGCTATCGAGGAAAGAGATCAGAGCCTGATCGTCGAGTTCCCGGCCAGCGGGAGCAATTAATTATTGCGATCGTTTCTTTGGAGGGGATACGATCGCACGGATTCTTTCCAATCATTGGCTGATACGGGCTGCTTTCCTTCCGTTTTTTACTGGCCGAGTTCAGTCCAATACGTACATTATACAGCTGTGTTAATATTCGTGCAAAAAGCTTAGGCGCACTATATATAGGAACGGAGGGAGTATCTAAATATTTAGTTGATGGAAAACCATCTAGATTTTTTTCATAGACCCTCCATATGTGTCAAACTGCAACTTTAATTAATTAATTTGTGAGTGTATGATACATGCGGTTTTATTTGTACTAATAATAAGCTAGATATATTTGCAATATTTTATATTTTCCTTACTTTGTATATGTGAAATAAACTATCATTGTTCTTGTCCTTAGATTATTGACTTAGACTGTATTAAATTAATTGTACAATATATATGATCACTCTAAATTATACTCCGTATTATTATTTCGGAAATGTGGAGTTACCCCGTGGGATCTGGCCATTGTCAGATTAAACTTTTAGGTTTGTACTTATAGTTTGCTATCTCAAACTAATCACTCATGCCCATGTAAATAATTTGGCACACCGCATAGGCGCACACCCGGCTTCCCTGCTCTTTCGGCGGTCCTGTTTTCACGTTCTTACTCATCTAATTAGTGTGTTTACTTTGATCGAGACAATTTTTTGGGATTGTACGTCTTGTAACGTACAAAGATACTCCATGCGTAGATGTTTTCAAAAAAAAAAAGATACATGCGTAGTTAATTTATAGCATGAAGTACTCGGATAACGACCTGATGTTCGAATCCTAGCGCTCTTGCGTATATCATTTATTACGTGCAAAGAAATATGCGTGATCCTTAAGGCAGAAGTATACGTACGTCCGAGCTGTTATCTACAAGTACGTTGCGTCCTAGCTTTCTACACGAATAGCATCTTGGCTCAGTGGCATGCGCGAGCGGGGAGCTCCAACAGATCCCGTGGTCAAATCCCCGGACCGACCAAAAACATTTAATTTTGATTTCTTATTCCTCTTCTGACATGTGGGGCCTACACTTAAATCAGTATTGTGGACACACGTGACAGATAAAAAATATAGAAGGGTCTTTTCGCAAAAATGACAACGCCACATGTCCATCTCAGATTGCTTGTGGACCTATTTGCACCCCCAATACAAGTTGTGGTACCACTTTTTCCCATCTTTCAATTTACAGGACAAATCTGCACTTCTTGTGCAAGTTGTGGTACCTCGGGTGCATATAGCTCTGTTGCTATCGGCACTGCCCTGGATGAACGTGTTTGCGTGCTAAATTTGCTTACCAAAAACATTTAATTTTGATTTCTTATTCCTCTACTGACATGTGGGGCCTACACTTAAATCAGTATTGCGGTCACATGTGACAAATAAAAAATATAGAAGGGTCTTTTCGCAAAAATGACAACGCCACATGTCCATCTCAGATTGCTTGTGGACCTATTTACACCCCCAATACAAGTTGTGGTACCATTTTTTCCCATCTTTCAATTTACATGACTAATCTGCACTTCTTGTGCAAGTTGTGGTACCTCGGGTGCATATAGCTCTCATATCGGCGGCTAAACCAATCTATGTACGAGATTGCACGTGACGTTTCTCTCTTGTCTGCTACTTCCCTCCATTCACGTTGTTCGCTTGTTACAAGCAAATGTAGGATCTGTACAAAAAAAACGAAGAGATCAAAGATCATACTCCCTCCATTTCAGTTTACACGTCCTGCGCATACCACTAGATGGCCAATTTCATCAACATAATACTGTATAAGATATATATTATGAAAAAAAATATCATTATAAACTTTAGATATTATTTTTATAAATAGTCTAACTTTTGTGTCGTAAGTTCATATTACATTGCTAAATTTGACAATCTAATGATACACGCAGTACATATAAACCGGAATGGAAGGAAGGAGTATATTTAAGTCAAGCAAATGTAGAATATTTAAGTCAAGCAAATGTAGTTTGGTTGTTAATGCTACCGCTGATATGTTGCTGAAATAGTGTTGCAATGATGTATTCTTGCCCTTTATGTTGATATTATGTCATTGAAAATTTCTGTTGTTAGTGTTGCACTGAGTTCGTTTTGCTATAAAAATGTGGTTTTGATAAATCTTCGAGCCGTCAAGCCGGGCCTCAGCTTGTCGGGCTTTGCCTTCAACGCTCCGCGCCTTCCAATAATTAGTTTTGTTGCTTGCACTTTCATTTAGGAGTTTCAACTTAACTAGCATATGTGCATTTGGGTTGTTGGCATATGTCGGCTACATACTGGATGCTTTTCCATCATTGTTCGACCTGCACAGAAACAATGGGTCCCTTCTGGTTTCTTTTTATCCCTCCAAGTTTATTTTTACGAGTCATATTGATCCGATAAGGAATTGTACGGTTAAACACTTGCATCCATGCCGGAAGTTATTTTACCCGGAGAAGGTCCGACCTTGTTGTTGGGGTTCGTAGCAGAAAAACAATAATTTTTCTAACTACCGCAACACCAAATTACTAGCCAAGGATCTATCTATCTACTAATGCGGTAACGGAGGAGATATCGGTAACATACCCTTGTAGACCGATAGCGGGGATTACGCTCCCGCAACAAGCGTTGTCGATGAAGACGACGTAGCTGACCTCGAGGTCGCGAAGAACTTGGCGCGACGAAGATGAAGCCGAAGGTGGCGCGACGATGACGCCCTGACACCAAGAATGTCGCGTCTCCGAGTACTCGCACACGTGCGGAGCTTGACGAAGACTCCCGGGCTCTCCGATCCAGCCGAGATAGCGGAAGTAGAACTTTTGGGTGGAATTCCGCAGCACAACGGCGTGCTGCGGAATATAGGTCTCCCGTATACACAATCCAGACGTGGGACCGTATACGCTGAGAGACGGAGAGGGTGGAAGTGGACAAGGGAGAAGCCTAGGCCAACCGGAATTAATTCCTGGATTTATTGTGTATTTTCTCAATTAATCCGGTCTCCTATTTATTGGAGGAGAGGGGTTGCACCTCTCCTCCAGTTGTCCATGTGGGACTAAACAAAAAGGAGGAGGAGGGGGGTGGTGCGCCGGCCTACATGGGCCAGCCGCACCCCCATGCTGGCCAGGTGGGCCCCACGGCCCAGCCGCACCACCTCCTGGGGGGGAAGTCCCCTTCTAGGCCTTTTCCTCCGGGTTTTGGCCCATTTAGGTGGGCTGCCCATTTTTTCCTTTTTATTTAATATTAAATTATTATAAATATATATAATTCCATAATTAATATATTTACAGTATATTTAATCTCCCGTGACTGTGAAACAATTTCCGGACCACTCCGAACTCACTTTGGTCTTCCCCGGAACACTTCCGTTCTTGCCGGAACCTTTCCAGGACCTCTTTTCTCTATACCTAAATAATTCCGATGTTTCCAAAACGTTCTCCAAGCATCGTCAAGACCTTAAGTGTGTTACCCTACGGTTCGGGAATACTCCAGACATGGTCGAGACCCTTCGCTCACCAATGACCGTCAGGGAGCCCTGGATGACTATGACGGCCCCTGTGCATTCCAGAATAAATCGTCGTTGAACTGTTAACATGATATGTTCATTCCCTTTGTTCCATCGATACTACGTTTGTCCGAGATACGATCGTCAACATCCTATGTTGTGTTTTATCTCGTTACCGACAAGGTTTCTTAACTCGTTCCGTGATATTATATCTCCAATGACCTAGTCATACGCTGCGCAGCTTTACAGATATAATCTCACTGAGTGGTCCCAGAGTATCTTTCCATCACACGGATGAACAAATCCCGCTCTTGATCATTCACCCCGACTACTTCCTTTCAATACCCGAAAGTGTCACCTTTATTGTCACACTATATAAGATATGACATTTGATGCAATACCAGAAGCAGCGACTTGATAGAATCTCACGGTCTAAGGAACAAGCTATCACATTACTTTCCTATTGCAATATTGAACTTAGTGATACGATCCTTATGCAATACTTTGGTGGGTAATGTCCATCAAATTATTCTTCCAATAAAATGACTCCATCATCAACTGTTATGAATCAATATGATCGGGAAATCACGATCATCCATTGACTGATGGACTAGTTTATATAGAGTCTTAACTAGGGACTCTGGTTTGTTTCACATACCACACGTGTATTAACAATTCCGATTAATACAGTTATAGCATGGTATAAAACTAATTATAAACTTAATGAGATAATGCAATAAATCCTTATTATTTATTTGCCTCTAGGGCATATCTCCAACAGTCTCCCACTTGCACTAGATTTCAAATAAATCCAGCTACATTTCTATACTTATCATACAACCTTATCTTTTATAAGCGTTTATGATAATACTTACTTAATGGAAGAGGTTTCCTTCGGACATAACCTTTCATAACCGTAAGATCTTTGCAAATCATTGACGTCACCTTGTTTGATATCATCATGCTATCTTTATAACAAATATACATATTTGGCAACTAAGTGAGACTTTTGTTTCCCTGCGCTAACTCTGATCCTATGCCAGTTAATCGCATTAAAAACACACTCAGTTTCAGAGAATACCTTTTGTCCACCAATCCTATGTAATTTCACAGTATCTATATACTTTTATATTTATCTAAGTAGATCCTGACATTCTATTGCCAGTCTAATGCCTTAACAATTAATCCTATAACGATTTGATCCTCATTTCTTTCTGTCATCTAGGTTGATCCTTTTAACATAACATTTGTTAAACTCATCATCCTTCACAGACTTGAAATAACCACATATATCCTCAGTTTCTCTTAAACAATGAGGATAAGTTTGGTTTTACTTGTGATGAATCATAAATTCATCTCAGCACTTGTTCTTCTTGTAAGAACACCAGTTATGTCACGTCGAGTATATAATATGATTCCATATGTTGCCACCTTATCATGGCATAGAGGTGCAACATATATTACAATCATAATTATTTTTCTCTACATTTATAAGGACCATTTCCTTATCCTCTCTTATTCTGACCTTTCAGAATCTAATCCAGAAAAACACCTCGATTTCTATTTAAAATTCTCTGATCCATTTCAAAAACAGACGCTCATATTTTAAATACATATGACTTTATCGTAATTCTATAATTACTTCTAATTCATTTTCCTGATACCGTCTATTATATGTCATTCACATATAAGCACCCGATTTAGCTCCCACTCAAAATGTCAACTACATTTGGGTTTGTGTAACTTATGAGGCTCCCACTCAAAATGTCAATCATATTTTATTTTGTGTAGCTCACAAACTCCCACTCAATAATACGTCTCTTACATATTAAATATGATGAGCTGTCCTACTCCCACTTAAATTAAACAAATATAATTTCTTTCGATATTTCGGTCTATACCGAAATCCTTGATCATTTATCAATTCGAAAAAATTCCAAATACGATGTATTACACTTGTCTAATACAAATCCAAAAGAATTAGGCATGTCTACATCCGATGTAGTAAAAACAATTTTGATTTTGTCCAAGACATTCTTTATGACAAAATTAGCTTTACGTCCTTCTCATAGATTCATTCCTTTCACGGGGAGGCGACTCCGCGTCGACCAGCAGCCGCCGGCGCATCTGGAGATTTCTCACCCTCCGTCGGTCGCTCCGGCGGCGGGAGGATGGGGAATCTCCAGATCCGCGCTCCGGTGAGTAGCTCGGGGCCTGCGGGCGGCGGTGCATGGCGGGAAGGGCGACGCCGTCGCGATCTGTCGCCCTGCGGCTTCCCCTCCTCGGCGTCGTCTTCGACGGTGCTGGGGGCTGCAGGGGCGTCACTGCTCTACCGGTGCTCTCTCCGGCGCCGGTCGGAGCTTGCGGGGGTGCGGGAGATCGGGGATGCAGATCTTCAAGGTCGTCATTGGCGTCGAGCTTCGGCGCCAGTCATGGCGATGGCTTCGATCTGGCGGACTTCCAGCTTCCCTCTTCACCGCCAAGACCCAGGCGGTTGACTGAAGACGGCGGCTTCGTCGGCGGCTTCCTGGCCGCGGTTCGCTGCGTTTCGCCGGCTCGGGTGGAGCTCGGCGGCAGCGCGCGGTTGGCGGTCACCGTGGTGCGGCGGCGTCGGTGGGAGCTGGGCCTCGAGGACTGGTTTGCAATTTTCTTGTATCCTGAGGTTGTTCTGCTTTTTCGGTTTTCATTAGATCTGTAATCCTTCTACTCAAAAAAAAAAAAAAATTTAAGGTATACATGTTGAGCAAAGAGCAACAAATCACTCAATAAGCACAACTCAATGCACATCTGAAATATGAACCCCACACCTAAACTTGGCCCCATTAGCCGTCTCATAGTTATGCAATTGCACACGGTAAAAAATTAAAAGGGTATACGATGCAATAACACACGTTCTTTTTAAAGGTGTGTGATGTAGGAGATAATCACACATTGTCTTAAAATAAAAATAGTGTGCGATACGCTATAAAAATAATTTTCATTATAATGGGCCATTTTTTGCAGAAAGGTTTCTTGTACCATACTATATTATAGTGCCGAAACCAGTTTTTAACTTTTTTTATTTTCTAAAAATGGCTATTCATTTTCTAATTGCTCAAAAGGGGCATTTTGTGTAATGCATTGCACACGATTTTTTAAACAAAAAATAGCGTATGTTCTGTAAGAGGTAATCACACACGGTTTAAAAATAAAATTATGTGTGATGTTCCGTAAAACAATTTTCATCACAATTGGTCCATTTTTGGCAAAAAGGTGCCTTGTACCAAACTAAACAACATTGCCTAAGTATGTTTTCAAATTATTTGTAATTTTCTGAGTGCTAACAAATAGTCATTATATTAAATAACCACTCGGAATTTTGAAAGAGTCATCCCCTTTCTATGAATAGCCAGGTGCACCATTTTAACCCCGTTTTGATTTAAAAAAACATAAAATGACAGAAAAAATAATGCAATCCTTACTCATGGATTCCTTTTACGTGTACTAATTGTCAAAATAAATACTACATCTGATTCATATTAATTGTCGCCGAATCGGATGTATCTAGCAGTAAAACATTTCTAGATAAATCTGATTTCGCGACAATTAATATGGATCGGCGGGAGTACCAAACTTTGAATATGACAACGTCTAAAAATTCTTCCTTTAAAACTTATCATGTATGAATATTCATGGGTTTCAATCAAAATGACCAATATCATGTCCATATTCATGATACTCCATGTGCTCATATTTGGCACTCAGGGCATGCCAAACAATATTGCCAAAGGGATATTTCAACATTTTGTACAAAACAATCATGTACCATTTTCTAAGTGGCAAGAAATTAGGTTTTTATGTGAAGTAATACAAAGAAGATGTTGCAAAATGACCCCAATATAATTTTCACATGAATTGGACGATATTTCATGGTCAATGCCCAAATATTTTGAATTTTCTCGCTTTTACCTACCTTTTCCCATTTAAAAAGATTTAGCAGATTTTCCGAAAGTAATTCAAATTTGAACTATAGGTGCGCTCTAGATTTGTCCTAAAATTTTCCAAAAACAATTTTGAGATACCTATGCAGTATACACAAATTGTTTTGAAAGATTCAACCCCATGCTATTAATAGCCATGCCTACCATTTTGACACCATTTAAATAAAATCAAATAATTAAAATGAAGAAAAAATAAAAAATGCAATTCCATCTTAAGGGGGTCCTTTTATGTACTGGTGGCCACAAGAAGAATACCATAGCTGGAATCTGACAATTGCAAGAATATGTTGGAAAATGCATACAACTTTATTAACGTTGACAGACGAGCCTGGACGTCTTCCTCTCCCGCCACTGTAGCAGAGAGGGCGATTTTTCTTCCTCCCCGCAGATCCACCTCGTCCCCGTCGCTTCGCCGGATCCCTCGTCCTCCGCCGGCCGCTCCGGCGGCGGGAGGGCGGGGGATCCCAGATCCACGGGTGTACATAGCGTAGGAGTTGTAGGGTTTGCTGTCGGCGGCGCCATGGAGAGGGTTGGGTCGCCGGCGGTGTTTTTGGTGCAGGTGCGCGTCCCCTTCGGCGGTGGAGCTCCTCGGAGGTCCGCGGTGGTGCGCCTCGCCTCAGCGAGCCCTCGGATCTGCGGATCTGCTGGGCTTGTCTTCCCCTTCCCGGATCTCGCGTGGCGGCGAGTCGGGTTTGACCTTGAAGCCGACAACGACGAAGAACGGCGGCGATGTTGCAGCTGGAGCTGGGTGGAGGCTTCTCGGAGTTCGAGGTTCGGCGGCTTCCCGTCCGCTAGGGGACACCTTCGGATCCAAGGCTTGAAGGAAGGTGCAGCGGCGGCGCGTCTCCGGCACGTCCTGCTCCACGCCGGCGGCATCGAGTTGCAGATGGACTGGTTTGTAATTTCCATTTTTCTTGGGTGCCTGTCTGTGATGGCTGTTCTTCGTTGATTGTATACGGTTTCCTCGCAAAAAAAAAAAACTCTGTTAACGCTGCATTAATTGTGTTGTCGGGTTCGGCGACAGTAACCGAGATGCATATACAGCTTCAACCGGCACGTACGAACGCATGTTCAGTTAGGCACAGCTACCCCGAGACTTCCTTTGTAAGGTTTGTTAACTAATTTTCCAGAGATCGAGGGGAGATCATATTCATATCTGACCTTGAGATATATATAGAGAGAAGGGAGACGACTTATCATGCATGGATCGATGGGATATATATATATATACGCGCGCAGTCGTTGCACCATACGTGACGCTAGCTAGCTGCGGTTGGGTTGGACTTTGTGCGGTTTCTCCGACGTGTTCTCTGACTTGTCGTTGCCACGTATCTGTCTGTCATCACCCCTTCCTCGTTCGTCCGATCAAATAGATTAAGTCCTTCTAACGGCCACTTGCGGTACGATTCGAAAGGAACAAGTTAAACATAATACCTAGCCAGTAGCAGTACTTGCAGAGAAGCTACCGATGACAAGAGCATGACACTTTGATTATTAACTACTCCACTTATAATAAGCCTCAACAGCACCTAGACCAAACACATAGGCCACATTGTCGTGAAAAAGGCACCCACCTAGACACATAACGGATTTTTCTGAAGTATGCACATATAATCCTGTTTCCAAATTTTACCAAAATTCACATCATTTAAGTTTCGGAGAACAAAAATCATGCATACAGAGAACGGACACAAGCATCATGTATACGGATATATATATTTTGGTAATTAGAAATGTAACCACTTTCGATCTGTGTAAACACAAGAAATAAGGGTTGGACCCATCCTACATAGCGAAATAGTTTCCCGCAGCACCGACACTCTTCGTCGTATTACTCAATGCAAAGTTTGGGAATGGGCTCTATACTTTTTTTTTTGTCAGATCGGTTCCAACTCACAGAAAACCCTTTTCACGGCCTTCCCAGCCCTATACTACCACCACCTTCCCCAAAATGCCTTCATCTACTCAATTTTGCGGGATGGAATCGATATTAGCCTGCATAACAAACTAAACTCTGCTACTGCTGATGAGCTTGCTTCACTTTGTTCTTTGTTGCAGGTTGTGGCTCTCAACAAGGACTCTTCTTGATAGTCGCAGCTCCGGTGCATATACTGCCCTCTCCTATCAGTTGGTTTCTCACACTGGATTAGCTGAACACTAGGGTAAAGTTGCATAAGCAAAACATCATCAACCATGACTCGTGCCCTCGCTGCATTGCCGCCGGCCGGAGAAGACAGTGACCACCTCTTCTTCTCCTGCCAAGCTACTCATGACAGTTTCACCGCCTATGTGCAGGTACGCACAGCCCACAGCTGCACAAAGATTAGCTAGGTTTTATTATTACTAATTCTGCCATTATTATAAGGCAATAATGCACCTCAAGAGTTGACGTTGCTATGGTCCAGCTGCTGCACACTTTGCGTTCATCGGTTTGAGAGATATATAGAAAAGGGAGTCGACTTATCATCTCTCCTCTTGATTCGTCCGAATGAATTTATGTACTATTAAAGTCTACGTTCTAACTAGGCCACTTGCAGATAAGATTTGAACTAAATAAACCAAATAAGGCTGCTTGCGGACAAGCTGTCCAGATCAATTATTAAGTAGTTGCTTGATTTGACGAGAAGAGCATCGTATTTATATCGGCGGCTAAACCAATCTATGTACGAGATTGCACGTGACGTTTCTCTCTTGTCAGCTGCTTCCCTCCGATCACGTTGTTCGCTTGTTCCAAGCAAATGTAGGATCTGTACAACAAAAAAAAACGAAGAGGTCAAAGATCATGCTTCCTCCATTTCAGTTTACACGTCCTGCGCATACCATAGGACGGACGGCCCCCTATTGGTAGTAGGGTAGGGTGGGTGGTACCGCTCAGATAGCGGCCAATCCTCCTAACTGCGCGCGGGCCGGACGAATACTACTATATAAGATATATATTATGAAAAAAATATCATTATAAACTTTAGATATTATTTTTATAAATAGTCTAACTTTTGTGTCGTAAGTTCATATTACATTGCTAAATTTGACAATCTAATGATACACGCAGTACATATAAACCGGAATGGAAGGAAGGAGTATATTTAAGTCAAGCAAATGTAGAATATGTATACTGATGTTAAATGATGTAGTTTGGTTGTTAATGCTACCGCTGATATGTTGCTGAAATAGTGTTGCAATGATGTTGCTAGTCACTGTTGTATGTATTGTTGCCCTGTATGTTGATATTATGTCGTTGAAATTTTTTGTTGTTAGTGTTGCACTGAGTTTGTTTTGCTATAAAAGTGTGGTTTTGATAAATCTTCGAGCCGTCAAGCCGGGCCTCAGCTTGTCGGGTTTTGCCTTCAACGCTCCGCGCCTTCCAATAATTAGTTTTGTTGCTTGCACTTTCATTTAGGAGTTTCAACTTAACTAGCATATGTGCATTTGGGTTGTTGGCATATGACGGCTACATACTGGATGCTTTTCCATCATTGTTCGACCTGCACAGAAACAATGGGTCCCTTCTGGTTTCTTTTTATCCCTCCAAGTATCTTTTTTTTCTCGAAATGGAGGTTGATAAATTTCCATAAAAGTGAATTGTTTTGTTTTGGCGAGGCTCAAGACAACGCCGCCTTGTATGCTGAACTTTTCGGCTGTACGCAAGGTCAATTTCCTATCAACTACTTGGGAATCCCGATACATTATCGGAGACTCACAAATGCTGAATGGAAAAAGGTGGAGGAAAGACTGCAAGTAAGACTAAATAGCTGGAAAGGCAAACTCCTATCCCTCGGGGGAAGATTGGTTCTCATAAACTCATTACTTACGAATATGGTACTGTATATGATTTGATTCTTCCAATTGCCTAAAGGAGTCTCGAAACGATTGGATTATTTCCGGTGTAGATTCTTTTGGCAAGGGGATAGCGAGAAGAAAAAATATCGGCTGACTAAATGGAGTGTGGTTTGCTGCCCTAAAGAACAAGGAGGGCTCGGAGTTCATGACCTTGAGGTCAAGAATAGAGCCTTGCTTGGTAAATGGCTTTTTAAACTCCTTTCTGAAGATGGATTTTGGCAAACCCTCCTTAGCAGGAAATATGTAGGCTCTAAAGTTGTGTCTCAGGTTCTTTGGAAACCTGAGGACTCACACTTCTGGGCTGGCCTTATGGCCACGAAGAAGTTTTTCTTCCCACAAAGATCATTTTCAATTAGTGATGGATCGGAAATCCGTTTCTGGGAGGATAAATGGCTAGGAAATACCACCCTCAGAGAACAATATCCGTCTCTGTATAGCATTGTGCGAAACAAGAGTGACACGATCGCTACGGTGATGGGAACTTCCCCACCAAATGTTTCATTCAGAAGAAGTTTATTTGGGGTAAGACAAGTATCTTGGAACGCCTTGCTTCTTCGATTGGAACCCATCCAATTGACAGAAGGTCCAGATAAATTTCGTTGGAATCTTATGAAGAATGGCAAATTCTCGGTTGATTCTATGTATAGAGCGTTAATCCTACCTGACGTACCAGTCGATACTACAAATAACAACAAAATTTGAAAGATGAAGATCCCGCTCAAAACAAAGGTGTTTGCGTGGTATCTTCGTCGAGGTGTAATTCTTACAAAAGATAACCTTGCCAAAGGCAATTGGCACGGAAGTAAAAAGTGCGTATTCTGTCAGCATGACGAGACAATTACACATCTATTCTTCCAGTGTGAGTTTGCTAGGTCTATATGGTCAGCCATCCAGATAGGTTCTACCTTATATCCCCCGCGTAGTGTTGCAAATATTTTTGGCAATTGGCTAAACGGTGTGGATCCTAAGTTTAAACTCTTTAGCAGGGTGGGAGCGATTGCCGTAATTTGGTCGCTCTGGCTATGTAGAAATGACAAGGTTTTTAACGATAAAAATGCTTCTGTTATGCAGGTTATTTATCGGTGCACAACAACGTTACGAGCATGGTCGGTCCTGCAACGTGTGGAGCACAGAGACTTGTTTTTTGAGGTGGCGTTGCGTTTGGAGGCCGCGGCGAGGGAGTTATTCTCCCAGCATGGATGGCCATAAACCTACCACCTTCATAGGCGACTTTACAATTTCTCATCATGATATGTAATTCGCCTTTTTTACTTTCTGTATTGGAGACTGGTGAACTGGTGAACAGTGGCTGTGTGCATCCTAATTATGCAGAGGCCGGGTGTAATGCTTAAACCTTTTAAGTACTCCCTCCGATCCATATTAATGGTTTCAACATTGTCTAGATACGGATGCATTTAGTCTAAACACTTAACTAGTTACATCCGTATCTAGATAAAGTTGAGTCCATTAATATGGATCGGAGGTTATAATAAAATCACTTTAACAAAAAAATGCACGAGCACGATCATAGGTGACGTTGCCTCTCTGACTTGTGTGGACAGCTGGCCGGCCCGTACACCTGTGCGTACGTAAGGTGGGGTTGGACTTTTTTAGGATATCCGACGCGTCATCAAACTTGTTGCCAACGTGCACGTACCTCTCATCTCTCTGTTCATCCGTCCGAATGAATTAAGTCTACGTACGTCCTGACTTGCAACTCGCAGATAATAAGGCTCGAAAGAAACAAACAAAAAAGAGTTGGTTCGTAGCCATCGATCGAGGTCGATTCTATTAATTGGCTGTCCCGATCCATCACTACCTGCTGCTACCTAACTGATGGGCTGAGCATTATGCTTTTTTTCTTCTTTTTGAACATATCGGTCAGCATGATACTTTAGCCTTCAGCGGTTAAGACTAACACAGAATAGTAACATACACATGTTACTATTTTATGTTGCTATCTCTATAGTGTGGAGTGTCATATGTGTGGTAACATAGAAGCATTCATTTATTATTTTGTAGACTCATTTCGCATTGAGAAGTGTTATGTTACGGTAACTAGCTTATGTTAATTCATTTGCCTCTCTTTTCATTAATTACATGTCACATCATCTTTTTTGCTTATGTCACATATATGTTACTACTTATGTTACTTCCACTATGGCTAGTCTAACCCAAACAACATCCAAGCGGCGAGACATACAGGCCGAAATAAAATGTCGTGTGATGGATGCATTGTCTTTGTAAATAGAGATTTGTGCATGTTTTCCCTGCGTTGTGCATGTTGCGTGCACACACGAGTTGTATTCCATATTTGACCCCTTAGTTCTGATCCTGTGACAGATTTATCTACTTTATTTTCTTATTATCCGAACTGATATGTCAGGATAACGTGGCGGCTGATGTGAACCTGTATTCCTTTTGTGGCCTATCCTATATGGTATAAATTTGGAAGAATTTGACACAGTTTATCAAATTTGACAGAATTCGATAAAATCTAACAAAATCTGAGTAAGTCCATTGTCCCCATAATGAATAAGTGCATAGGTCGCCTGACTAATAGGTTTCACATCATCCAAAGAAGTGGGTTCAACTTGTTAGTTTGGAAAATAGTAAATGAAATGAAAGGTTTTTGTGACATGAGAATAAGATAGAAGTTACATGATACCAAAATTGCGAAAAAATATGATAATATTCTTAATAGGTTAAAGTGATTTTACAAGATCGCAAATTCGCAATGAATAAGATAAATATGAAATATCATAACAAATATATCTGTTAGCAATCGGTCGTAACATCTGAATGTGTGCCACCGCAATCGTACCCATCCAAACAAAGACTTGTTTTTGTCTCCCTATTCCTCTGATCAATGCACTAGTGCACCTCCGGTCACAGGAGGCCACACTTCTTTTTTCCGAAAAAAGGGGAACCGCGACATTCATGAAGCATCTCTTCAATAACTTTGTAATTATTTGTATCTTTTTGTCGAACTTGGAGCATTCGACGAGCACATTGAGCCTCTTTTCAGAATCTTTCATCTTAATATTTCTTTGGAGGACTGCATAGCGTATAGTTCTCTGACATTTTTTTCGTATTTTGATTTGTGTTCCGAGATTCAGTCATCCTGCATGCATCTCTACCAGCTACGGCAACCAACATAGCAATTAGTGATTTTGACTAGCTAGCTGTTTAGGTTAATGAGTGCCCAAATGTCTAGAGATGCTAACAGATAGCAACGAGAACGAGGACAAGTCAGCGAGGTAGGCATCAGCAAAGTCAGAACAGAGCAATATGTTACTCTGGCTCGTGCTTATCGTGCAGTTTAGATTTTAACCGTTGCGTCCAAGTTTAATTAAGTGGAGTGTGCATCTTATGATGCAAAAAGATCTAGACAAGCATCACCCTTCCAGCTTATTGTTTAACAATATTGTTTAGATCATTGCTTTGCAGCTTACACTTTTCTTCTCTCCCTGCTCAATCCGTGCCTTGGCTTGCGTGGATGCATCAATCTCTGGTTTGACTCCAGATTAGCAAGGTAAGCAAGAAACTCATGATACTCGACGGCTAGCTTGTTTAACTCGTTAACACTAATGAGCAAAAAAGCATTGTGTTGCTCACTTTATGACTAAAACGAGCCAAGTAAACAAGTCAAGCTATCGAGCGCTAGTTAAACTCGCGAAGCTTCGAGATTTATATCCAGCCCTACTCAAGACCATATCTTTGCACAACAACATGGCTCATATAGGTGTCCCTCACATTTCAATGATGTCTCGCTCACATATGGCATTGTCACCAATAAGGGCAATAAGTAACACGAATGTGGGCAATAAATTGTTTGTTGGTGCTTATTGGTGATACTGATACAAATGTGGCTGTCACATGCCACCGATGTCCCACTAGCAGGTGGGGTCAGACCTTCATGGATGCATCAAATTGTTAGAGTACAACAGCTCAAAAACATTTGGTGTCACATTATAGAGGGCCGGGGAGAAAATCATGCACCATCAAAAAGCGACGGTGGGAGTTCAGAATCACACCTAGAATGATTTAAAAAATTATGATAGACCCCTCCTTCGATGCGCCCTCATAACGCGTTGCCAGCATCCTATTTTCCTAGCGCAATCCTCCTTTTCCTCCGCCCACCGAGCAATGCAGGGCCCCTGCTGCCGTCTGTGTGATGGGACATGGTATGATGTGAGGAGGAGGGGCTGGGACTGAGGAGGCAGCTAAGTGTTGGTGGTGACGCCTAGGGATTCAAGGAAGGAGGACGGGCTTATTAGTTGCAGAATCTTATTGTACCCAAGTTATGTAAGACCTTCAATTATAGTCAACCTCTTTTCTCCACGCGCTATCTCTATGGTTCTATTCCTATGTTCTATCCCAGTGAAAGTGATTATTCCTTCTCTTTTCTTTGGAGCAATTCCAATCAAAATTAGTACGTTTTGTGAAACGTATGGAAAGAATGAAAAATGAGAATATATCCTCAATTTCCACACTAATTACAAATTATTTTCTTGGGTACCCGCCTCACCTATATTGAAGTGGCCAACCTCGCGCACGAGGATATTCGCCAGTTTCCCCTCTTCTTAATAAAAAAGACAGTGCCCTTGTCGGTTGCTCTAAAAAAAATTATACATTTATCATGTTCATACGTATATCTTCTGTACCCTACTATCGCGACCGATGAATATCCAAATCGTTAAATTGCGCGTGAATAATCCATTTGATCCATAAAAGCAATAATGCGCCCGGCGATCAAGTTGACATCGCTATGCTTCTAGTTGCACACTAGATACAGAAGAAGGTAGGCCTGACCTTGCTTTGTGAGAGAAGGCAGCCGACTTATCTCGCGCGTGGTCGAGCTGGCCGGGTCGTTGTACACCTGTGTGTACGGCGAGGGGTTGGACTTTTTGGATAGCCGACGTGGCCTCTGACCTGTTGCCGACGTGCACGTACCTGTCATCTCTCTTCTCTCCTCCTCATTCGTCCCAATGGGTTTTCTTTCTCTAGAGAAGTCTAAGTTCTGACCAGCCACTTGCAGATAAGATCCCAAAAGAAACAAACAAACAAACAAAAGGGGCTGGTGAAGAACATGATGCTTGCGGACAAGCTACTCCTTTTCGTCAATTGGCTGTCCCGATCAACCATTATTAGGGTTCCTTGTTGCTTGATTGGCAGAGAAGACTACCCATCGTGCTTTGATTATGTATAATATCCTTTGGTGGTAGAGGTGCATGGTTTGCTTGCACGTGTACATGTTGCTTACATAATCAAGCGTACATGGAACCGGCCAAGTTTTGCGTACATGGTATTCGCAAACAAAAAAATTGCATACATGAAACCGGCAAAATTTATTTAAAATACATTGCCACATATGCCCTCTTATCTCTGATCTTGTGACTGATTCTATCTTTTTCTTATCTTATCAAAATTGATGAGTTGAAGCTCATATGTCAGGCAACTGACTTGCTTATAACACATGACTCGCATTCGTTACCGTCTTATATGGTGTGCTACCTATCTATTATATTATTAAAACAACAAACAATGAACGGTGAAGATTTATCTAATCAAAGTTTAGATTTTTCAGCGGTTAAGATGATTTGATAGACAGAACGCACAACCCAATCTGTACCCTACCGTGTCTTTCAGTTTCCTGTTCAGTTTCACCTCACGCGCGTGTAGATAAAGGAAACTGCGGTTTCGTACACGTTTCTGCCTTTCTCCTTCAAATAAATCTGAACAGATTTTAGTCTCCTATTCAACGACGTAGATGCCAGTAAAAAAACATACTGCTTACAATCAATGGATGCAAAGTCGCTGCGTCCTAGGCTCCTATCGCATCGCCGCTACCCGCCGCCGACGTTTATGAATTTGTGTCGTCATTGCTGCAGATCTGTTCTCAAATTATATTTTTCCCGGCGGCCGGCACTGTCCACCGGTAATTGAGTAGACGGTGGCGCCGGACATCGCTGTAGCAGCAAGATCGGGGCTAGGACCCGGCGACCCGCACAAAACTACCAAAACCGGCATCTGGTCGACGTAGCCACATCAAGCTTTAGGCGTCATGAAGCAATATCGCCGACGTTTACTCCATGGCCGTGGAGGCGTTGTGTGAATCTGTGATAATCATTGCCGGATGTTCAGCACACCGCTTTTCAGTAGACGGTGGCGCCAGGTCCGTTGTACCAGCCGAGATCAGGCGCTCTCTGCCTGCCCTTTCTTTTGTCAGAGCGCACAAGGGCTTGACCTCTACTACCAGGAAAGGTATGGTTTTCATTATAAATTAATAGATTGATTAGTAGAGCTTCTACATATTCATACTGAATCTAGCGCCCAACTAGGTTGGAAACCAAAGGTTGTGTCAAATTGGGAGGTATTTGAGTTTATAGTATGTTTTCTCGATTTCCTGTGAATTTGTTTGTGTAGCCACGAAGGCCATCACTGAAATCTTGCTCACTGTGACATAGTTCAGTGTATCTAACACATGGAATTAATTATCTGCAGACAGGCTACCGCATTTTTAAAATCATGCTAGCTGGGGACCTGTTTATTACACCTTTTGGAATATCTGATGCTTTTAAAAATTTATGTAACTATATAAAATGCAAATTGCTTGATGTTGCTGCTGGCAGTATAGAGTGCATATTGCGTGATGTCGCTGCTCGACAGCGCTAATCTGTTTCCTGACAGATTAGGACTCAATCTTATTTTCTATTTTGCTCAGCTTGCCTGCTGTGTATATCCTTCATCTATTCGTTGCTACTATTTATTGCAGAACTAATATAACGATACAAAGAGATTTCCTGATGTAGCAGAACTTAAAAGGGTATGTCTCTTTCTTTCTTTGTTTTCCTTTCGAAATTATTTTGATGTTTTCTGCTAGAGATGAACGTTTCTGCTGGAAAATAAATAGTGTACCTATTAGGATAGCTAACGGTGAAGTATTTCAAGCACATGTGAATTCTTTGAAGTATCTAACTTGGCTAAGTTGTTGATCCTACCTTTTGATTTTACAGTCAACCGTCTATAATTTTCAGAAGCACTGAATATTGCAGGTTAAGGTCAGGAAGATTATAAATGTATATTTTACAATGTTCATGTCTTCCCTTTCTTCAATTATATGCATGAGTCAAGGGATAAGTGAGTTGCTTCAGTTACATCAGCTGTAAGGCACCCTAAATAATTAGATTTCTTCACCGCTGTATTATTTAACTCGAACCTGATGAGCTTATGGCAATTTCATTTTCAGACCAAACCAGTTTTGTGTGATGTGCTTCTGGAATAGCTAAGAGTCTGGCGTGATCTCTACTTGGGAACAAAATGGGGAAGGGCCTACAGGTCAAAGAATCATCTGTTGTTCTTCTAGAATCAGGTAATTCTCAAAATCAGTTGACCAGTGCGTGATAACATACAATCTTCTGAAATATCGCTGTTCAACTTCTTTCCATGCATGGTGAATGTCATTGAAACGATACTAGAGAAATCCAGTAACTGCAGATGTAGTGATAGAGTCTGAATAATTCTTGCATACATTTGGGAAATGTGTAGGCATGTGTGAAAAAACAGTGGTGCTTAATCCTTTATATTTATGATGTTATGTTAATCTGATTGAGACCGTGTAGGATGAGTACAAGGGCATGTACAATGTTAGAAAAGGTGGGACTTCTCTTAGCCCATCACGTCATTTAGAGAGGGCAATAAATATGAGACACAATTAAATTTCCTAACAGTTATATCGTGCTTGAGAGAAAAAAAAACCTTACTTTCGATGGGTGATGGAAACTACTACCAATACTATTGGCAGGAGAACATATAATTGTTGTTACTTTTACTTGCTATCTATGCTCAAAACAAAAACTAAAGCTTACATTCTCAGGTCATCTAAAACAATAGAGCCTTCTCTTGATATTTTTCAATTTTGCAGGCGTCGAATTCTTCATGATAATGGTTGTTGAATACAGGAAAAAGAAATTCGGTAATTCAGCTTGATATCTGGTGGTTTTGTTTTAATGTTTCCTCAAACACTAGATACATCAGAAAAGACCCCGAGTCAGAATCAGGCACGGCCCCAAACATGTAATATATTGGCGGCGGGAGGTTTCGGATGCCATGAGCGCTAATGAACACCCACAATCGTCGTGCTAGACCAACAGGACTGTCGACCGCGATGAACCCCAGCAGCCTGCCCTATCAAGGAATTCCAGTTCATATATTCCAGGAATTAGTCCAGCTAAAGTTCGTGCTGGTGGTAAAACTGGAGCCTGACGAGGCAACGACTCCAAGTACGAGCTCAGCCAGTGCCTGATCCACACGCTCTCAAGTTTCATCTCCACATACCGACACGATGGATTTGATATTTACTTCTTTGGAGTTGAGATCTGCATGAAGTCGAGATCAGTATGGAATTATGGACGAAGTCGATACAGAGGAACCAGGAACGACGTTGGTCCAGTGGCTGGTGTAAGCTGATGTCAATCTTAACAGGTTGTAGCTGCCGTCGTTCATCCATGTGTGTTCACGCCCCTGCACAATGAGCCACGAAATATTTTCCATGTCCTAAAGTCAATTAACTTTGGTCTTGACTGATGGTGTATGCGTAAATACTCTCAACAGCAACCTGACGCTTTAGAAGGCTGGGGTTTCGTCGACTGACCTGTGCCGCCGCCTCTCCATTGTTGTACAGGTAAAGCAAAATTATAAGAGGGATCGCAGGTGAGTAGAACAGGCCTACCAAGAGTGTTTGTGCAGAATTTTATGTTATTCCCTTATCCCTGACAGTTACCGAAGCCTTCAAAAGTAATCAATATTTTATCACTGAGTGCACTGTCGGTGCTTCAAGAAGCTGGTAACTAGCAGCCGAGGCTGAAGACTTAGATGGTTGAATGAAGCCTCGGTGAAAGGATCATGGATATTTCAATTGCTTTTCATCTTCATTGCAGGTGCTACAGTCTATCAGGTATCAGAATCCGCTAGAATAAGTACAAGTCTACATTAGATCCGAAGATTCTTTTATACATGGATGAATATGTGTTAGATCCTAAGCAAAATTGTAGATAGCGAGGCAAATACTGATTATTTATTTCACCCGTTTTCTACATCATTATGTTCCTGGGGCTCAAAATTTAATGCTTGACATTTCTACATGTGCAAAATATTTATCACCTGAAACGTGAAAGTATAGGTGAATATCGTAATTCCTATATGTATTTTGCTTCTCTTTCATTGTTCAAAAATGGTATCAATTAGAAAAAATATCATTACATATGAAGATTCAAAATATGTATGTGAGATGAATCTACTGGAGGTTTTTTTAATTCAGGTGATTGATTAGCAAGTAGCATAATAGGTAGTGGATGTTGCTATTGTATCCTATAGACAATACATTTTTATAATGTTCCTGTTGATGGGAAAATCATTCCAAGTGCGCCAAGCAGCTTGAGGAAAAATAGGTGAAAGGTTCAATACAACATAATCGAACTTTCCAGTCTAAACAATTCACTTATCAAGTTTTGCATTTGTAACACACAAACATGCGAAAAATCTTTCATCCAGCCGCGCAATTGCGCGGGCCACCCAGCTAGTTTGTCATAATTTGACAAAAATCATTGGGTTTGATAGAATTTTATAAATTTGAAAGGATCTGAGATAACTCATTACGCCCACAATAAACAACTTTTGAGTTGTTGGTGAGTTAGCGGCCACACATCTACCTAACAAATGGATTCAACCTATTAGTATAGAAAATATTCCATTTTAAATGTGATTGAGAATAAAATATGATAAGATCTTTTAAATAGGGTACAAGCTAAGTCATTTGACGCGATCACAACAAATGAGACGAAAAGAGATCGTGACCAGCTACCACAGCCAACATATAGCAACTGGAGATCGTGACTAGCTTTTTAGGTTAATCAGTGCCGAGATATATCGTCTTCAGATCATAACAGATAGCTATGAACCTACGAGGACACGATGACAAGTCAACGGGTGCGGTATAGGCATCATTTCGTATCAAAGTCAGAGCAGCCACCTACTTTGACGTGTTTATGATGCAGAGAGATTTAAATAAACATCACACTCTTCCCTTAGTATTTTCTATTCCCTCTGTTCCAAAATAAGTGTCGTGGTCGGAAATGAGGGAGTAAGTTCTAAGATCACATGTTTAACAATAGTGTTCGGATCGTTGCTTTGCAGCACACACTTTTTTCTATCTATGTGCGTTGGCTTGTGATCGAGTTATTTCGTCGAATGGATTGTTGAAAGTGATTTGTCTTTTTCTCTTGTAGTAGGATTGAGGAAGTCAAATGTGGTAACGTATGCTTGTTTTTATTCATGGGTTTGTAGATTTTAGTGTTCGGAGAATCAGCAAGTGGTTATGTGGTAAGGAGGATGGTTGTACTCTAGCCTCAAATTGGCCATCCTAGGTCATGGCCCATTCTTCCCTTTGATTTTTAACTATTTCGGCACACTAATAGAAAATGGCCCACTGGTTTGTCCCGATTTGGCCCATGCTTACAATTGTTGAATGCTCCCCGAAATCAAACCTCATGTTTGAGTTAGAGCATCTCTAGTAAATCGTCCCGCATAATGGTTCTGACCCGTAAATATTTTTAAGCGGTGTTGTAAAACGAGACGTATTTGCCTCAGATACATGCTACATGGGGTCGATTTAAGGTGAACTCTAAACTTGACACAGTTAAATTTCATCTCAACCGGTCGCCTGAGCGGTACCTATTCGGCGAAATTCTTCCGCGTTGTTTGGATTCCGGCTAAACCGCCGCCGTATTCCACCAAGCCTCCCACATTCTAAATCTATCGAAACAAAATCGCACATGAGATAGCGCCCGGTGGGGGGAGCGGTGTCTAGGTCGGGGCAAGGAGTCACGGGCGGGGGTCGAGGCAGCATGGCGGTTGGAAGGATAGTAGGACAACAGGCCAGGCCGAGGGCGCGGGCTGCGAGCAGGCTTGGGGATAGCAACACGCCAGAAAAACGATGGGAGGATGACGGAGGAATATTCGATTTTATGGTAAACATTTGCGGATCTGTTCCGCCGCTGCTTGCGCGGTACCATAGTGGTAGCTCAAATGGCTTTTTAGGTTAGTTGTTTTAACATATCGGAGATGCTCTTAGTGCGAGGAGATGTTTCCGTCAATAACGAGATGTGTGTGGTGACTTCGTCAATCTTGAGGCTCTGCGACTCCGGTCTTTAGGTGTGAGTGCGCGCTTGTGGTGGTACTGCACTTGGACGTGTGTATGTCTATGTTTGTACTCGATCTCCTCAAATTCAAAATATTTAAGTGCACAAAATATGCATTTAAAACTCGAAAATTCGAATTGCCTCCCAAGCTCGTATGCTCCTATCTGAATATTTTTTTTGGAAAATAATAGTAAAGCTTTTCAAAATATTTTGAAAACAATCGGTGATGAGTATATACAAAAAAATTACATGCGTGCCAAATTTAGTGATGAAATAACATTTTGTGTGCTTTGTGCAAAACAGACAAATCGTTGGCAGAAATGAGATTAAAAATATATATTTTCGGAGCACTGATTTTATTTTTTCGCTTAGAGCACCACACATGTCATTTAATTTCGACACTTGACACGGATGTAGAACTTTTATACATGCGAACTCACTAATTTTTTGACACGTTTTACTATTTCTTCAAAAAAAAATCAGACAGGAGCATATGAGCTCGGAAGCCAAAACATCATTCTCTATAAAATTGCCATAATGCGTTTGAGGAAAGTCCAATATGTATGTATGTATGTCTATGTAAGTGCGTCTCTCTAGGAGTTTGAACACTTAAATTTAAATACTCGAATTTTTGTCCAAAAATAGAAATTCATGCTACCCGCACAACCTTCAAACAACTGTCCAGGCCAGAAATGTAAGGCCCGGCCCTTAGCCCATCAAGGCCTGAGCCCAGGAAACCCACAGTGTAAAGTGTCAAACCCCACCTGTGTATTGCATTGAGTTTTCAGTAAAATTTGTTGGGGTCCTATTTGGCAAGATTGTTATTATTATCTAATTTCCGCACATGACAGTGTACAGGCTATTCAGTGAGCAGGACCATCTCCAAGCAGAACGCCACAGAATCCTCACTGGTGATACAGATGCGTCCCTCACATGCCACCGATATCCCGCTGACATGCGGGGCCAGACATACTATGCAAGCACAAACTTCAGTACCAAGCCACAATAAGGAAGGGGGCAAAACCCACAAACTTCAGTACCAAGCCACAATAAGGAAGGGGGCAAAACCTTCCATAGGATGCCTTAGATTATCAGAGTACAACAGCCCAAAACCATTTGGTCCCGGTCACAACAACAGAGGTCAGGGACAGTTCAAAATCACACGCAGAAAACACGAAGATCTGGCGACGCGCCTTCCTGATGCCGGTCTGGTATCCCCGTTCTCCTGGCAGACCTCTTCGTTCTGGCTTGCTTGCGCTGGCCAGACATGATCACCATACACAGTTCGCAGGGTACCCTGAATGGAACATGGACAAAGAAAATGTTAGCAAATGATGATGGTCAGGTTAGAGTTAAGATTTGGACCGAGTACAGATAATTTAAATAAATGAAAATTGTACAGGTGTTGTAAGAGAGGAATTTGGCAGGATTTTTGAATCAGTGTAGCAATGTAGTAAGAAGGTAGCAGTAAGTGATCTTGTGTAGTGCAGAAAGTTATTTGAATAACTCAGCGTCTGGCTGCAGAATCAAAGTCACCAAACATGGTCTAAACAAAATGCAGCACTGAAAGGAAAAGATAAGCTATTATCTTGGTGTCGAGTCGGCATGAATCCACCTCGTCAATGGGAATATGGGATTTCACAATATTCAGGTGCCTAAGGAGTTAACGAACAAAAAGGATCATAACACCCAATGCAAAAAAAAGGAAACTAAAACTAGCCTTACAGCAATCCACTCCGTTAAAGAAGCAGAGAGTAATGCTTTAGGCGCAACTTTTGTTGAGAACTCCGTCTCAGTGTTAAGTATTTACTAGCACAATGCCAGCACATTAATATGGATTAGAACATATAGACCATAGGTTTTCAAGAAAAAACAATCACCCATTTGAGCCAGATCAAACTAATCTTATCCCAACCATCTATTCCAGATCCGATATGTAGTGTAGCCAACGGTGAAAGTCCCACCCCTGTGGATTGACACCTTTGTAGGAGTAAAGATAGTGACAGAATTGCTAATACTTTTCCTCGGACCACAGCCAACTTCAGTAAGATCCAAGAATGGATGTTTGAGGGGAAACTAATGCTTGCAACTAGTTGCCCCCGCAGCCTATTCTGCATGTCATACTTCCAAGTTTTTTAAAATGTGAAATAAATCATGGACATTTTTTATGTTGTTTCTCGTGCATCCACAAAATTTCATCCAAACATTTCACAATATGTGGCCTGCACAACAAAAACAAATGATGTGTGAATAGTACATGATATTATTCACTCATGTCTTCTCTTTTTCACAGGACACATATGGTCAAATTTTGGAATGAAAATTTGTGGGTGCACGAGAAACAACATAAACAATGTGCATGATTTATTTCGCATTTTTTGAAAACTCGAAAATAGGACATCCCGATAATAGGGTGCGGGCGCAACTTGTTGCGGAATATTCACTCTCATGTTTGAGCATGTTGTAGGAAATCCATGAGTTGGACCGATACATATTGGGACTGCAATTGTTAAGACCCGAGTTTTCATTTATAGCTATACATAAGCTGCTCCATTTCGTTAGTCTCTAGGCTCTACCATACGTAGCAACAACCTATTTCTTCAATTCCTTAAACCGATTAGTCCACAGAGTAAAGTCATTAACACTATCACCAACAGCAGTAGCATCTGAACCCTTAATGTCCCCGACGACTTCAAATAGTAATCCACACAGGATATGGTTATTACCACGACACAATGTTGCACAGTGTATCTGAAATCAGTAAATCTGCTCTGTCAGTGTTTTGAGAAACAACCACTAGGATTGGCTCACTGGCTATAATCAATTCAGTATGATGCTCCTGTTTTTCCAAGTCATGTTATTTTATTGAAACATCAATTTGATAATCCCAGTTCATGAGAATCCCAATGCCACAATGTCAATGACAATGACAATGACAGTGAAATAATTCCAGTTTTACTTTCGATAGTGAGTAGCGGATTAATATGAAGATGATACCAAATACACCCTATAAAACAACTTCAGTTCAAGTGTTAAAAGTTAAATCCATTTCTAAAGATCAAAAGCACACTAACAGGTGTCTTCATCTCAAACATTTGAAGCAAAATTCACAGGGAAACGAGTCCATACCTCCAAGAAGTAATCATGTCTTCCTTTCCTCCTTGAAGTCCCAGAGCTGCAGCCTCCGCTCCGGCGCATTGGACGTCGCTGGAGCAGTAGCACTGCCACCACTTCCAAGAAAGAAGGGAAGCGTGGACGATGCTTCACCTGGAGCCACGGGGAACCTTTGCATCATGAATGGGTATTGGGATGGCGGCCACATCGGCACGGCAACGGCATTGGACTGAAGTGCGCTCCGGTCGAAGGCGACCGCAGCGTGGTGTTGGTGGTGCTCCTGGGAGAATGCGAGCTGGGGAAACATCTCGAAGGACATGGGCGAGCTCTGAGGGGTGGCGTAGTAGGCAAGCGTAGGCTGCTGCTGCATTGGCTTGTCGGTGGCAGCAGAGCAGTGCACGAACTCGGCAAACGTGCCACCGTTGTAGGCATTGGCATGGTGAGCGGTGGCGCTGCCATGGTCACTGGGGCCATTGGCAAGCGAGAGCACGGAGCCCTTGCTGGTCTCGGAGGTGCTGACCTCGGCGGCGTCGTCGTGAGGCGGGGAGGCGGCGGCGGAGGAGGGGAGGAAGGAACAGTCCAGCGACGGGAGACCGTCGATGGCGGCAGCGGCGGCGCGGATGAGCCAATCGATGGCCTTGCTGGGCTGGTCGGCGCCGAGGCGGTCCTGGATGTCGTAGAACTGGATCGCCGTCGGCACAGAGAGTCGGATGCGGCGGTCCCGGAGGCCACGTGACGTCACCACCTTGCTGTGCCGGTCCTTGCCGCCGGCAGCTGCGCGCGCCACCCTGTTTGACCGCCACGCCGCAGCCGCCAAGTCGCCGTCACCGCCGACTGCTACATGCATGCGCTTGCAGGAGCTGTGCTCCTTGTCTGCCTCCTCCATGGCCCCTTTAGCTCATACCAATCCGCAGCTTCCTCTGCTCATTTGGGGGTAGGATTCAGCAAGAAAAAAAACAGAGGATTTAGCACCAAATCTTGCAAATATACATATTTTGTTTCTTGAGAAATGCTACAAGCTGTGGTAAGACCTCAACTTCTTGAAGCGAGAGGTTAAACAACAAAATCTTATTACAGAAGATGAGAAGAATTGCAATCCAAAAATTCTGGACAAAATCTTCTCAGATATCCTACCACCTCAATTCCGTAGCCCATTTGCTCTTACATTCTGCTAAATGAGTTCCTTATGGTACCCAAAATTGCAATTCGTAGAAAGAAAGAGCTGAAGCTTCGTGAGGGGAATGAATCTGCTATTCTACATCTGAAATTACTACCACCAGATGACGTTCCTGCATACATTTATGGCTCCCTGTTCATCCCCTTTAACTAACTTAATAATAATAATAATAATCAAGGATATTTCACTCCGGGATTCTGTATCTAAACCTCCCAATCGATTTCCTACAACCAAATCTGACAAGAAACTGGAAATAATCCTAAGCAGAAGAACTAAGAAAAAAATGCGTGGACAATAAGAGGAAACCTAGCTTTACGGGCCACATTCACTGTGAGCAAGAACAGCCGCCAAATCTCAAACGCGCGCACTTGCTCTCAGTCACCACCATTTCCCTCCCACATTAACCATGGAGCGACGAACCCCAGAAAGAACGGCGCGCGAAATTCCCGGTGAAAAAACAAACCAAAAAACCATATCTATCCAAGAGAGGGGGATGAGCATGAGCTCCCTTGTGACCCCAATCTCGCCCAAGAAAACGCGAATCCAGCCCATCCCGCTCTCACGCACGCAAGCGAATCCTGCACAGCGAATGCGTCGACGGGCAGGAGGCCGCTCACCTGGAGGCCGGAGGGGATCGACGGCAACGGGGATGGATGGCGGCGGCGCACGAGGCCCGAAACGGCAGGGGCTAAACGGGAAGAGCACTGTGCTCTGCTCCGGCCGAGTGACGAACGAGCTAGCGAGCTGACAGCTGCCGATGGGCTGGCTTATCGCGAGCTGCGCCTGCGTGTACAGAAGGTTTGCGGAAAAGGACCTCGATCTTTCGCGTATTTACTTGAGCGCGCCGCCGTGCGTGGTGCACAGTGCCATGCAGGGGCTTGACTGTGACGAAGGTTCCGGAGGAAGGGGTTGACTGCAAGCTGTAACGAGCGGCTGAGAATTTTACGGTCGGCCATAATATTTTTATTTCGTTTTTTGTTATGGTTTTCTGTTAGGGGTATCTAGTCGTAGAAATAAGTTTTTGATTAGGGAGATGGTTGTCTTATTTGAATATGTCAGCTGCCTAATATAATTTTTTTTTTTGAACAGGATCCGGCACTTAAATTAGGAAGCAAAGCACAAATTACATCCAGGCCTGCTCAATGAAATTTTCTCGAAACTGGTCCTGAGAAACTCGTTTTTCAATCCTTCATTCACTACTCTAAAAAAAGGTTTGGATATGGTTCGCATTTCTGCAAGGTCTCACGCGGCTAGCACCATGGTCATATTTTAAATCTAAGTCGAAACCCCTCGCATCGAACTCATCTTTGATGATTATGTTATGGAGGATCATACAACACGTCATGATGTTGTTTGTGACGGGATATTTCTTGTCTTCGAACAATAGTAAACCGAGTTTGAAACACTCAGTGTCTTTCTAACAAACTTCTTGACAAGCGACAAACTGATATTGGTTCTTACTTTGAGGATTATGATTTGTCATCATAAATATTGACCATGAATGATTGATGGCGTTAGAAGATTTTTATTTTGTTTTGGGAATACATCCTCGAAGGTGTATCAAATTTCATAGAATAAGAGGCCAAGACGACCGGTACAACACCAAAAGGCTACATGATACAACACGATGCCACACGATGTACAACACAAACCACACCAACCAAACGACAAGGACTCGCCTTGTACCGTCTTCAGCCAAGGATGGCGATTAGGCGATACACCGAGATTCTAGGCCGCGTCACAACTGAAGAAGGGAACTTTACCAGACCGACTCGAACTCCGGGTGCTCCTGACTTTAAGCTTGTACTTATAGAGGCAGGCATGGCATGGCAGGTCTGAGGGACGAGAAGAAGAACGAGGGCTGCTCTCATCTATCCGTCGCTTGCTCGCTTGTTCGGAGAGGATTGACGGGCGAGATGCAAACTCCCACGGATTGGTGACGTGTAAGTTTTCTTCCTTGGAATTAGTTCCCGCGTGGAATCCGAGGGGCATGGCGCTGGTTTTCAGGCGTGGACTATTTGAATAGCTACTGTACTGTTGTTGACGATCCGTCTAGACATCTCTACTACCCTTTATTCGACTGGAAGAACAAGGGCAACTCTCATCTATCCGTTGCTTGCTGGCTTGTTGGGAGAGAATCAAGGGGTGAGATGCAAAGTTCCCACGGATTGCTGACATGGATGTTTTCTTGGGATGTTGCGAATGTCCTATCTAGGCACTGGTTTTCAGGCATGGACTCTTTGGACTTTGGACAGCTACTCTACTGTTGTTGAGGATTTGTCTAAGCATCTCTCCTATCATTTATTCGGTTGGTCGGGTGCCAGGAATTTATTCGGTCGTTCATCGGATCTCGAGGGAGCATTTTTTTTTACTGGTTATGCTGCGTTTCAAGATCACAGTCATTACTTTGTGTACATCAACGACATGTATCTTTGCTTCGTTCACAACCTCAGCAAGTAATTTTTATTCTCTACAGGTTTCAACTAACCGAGAGAGCAACTTATCAAGGTTTCATTTATGGACTAATACTAATGTAAGACGGAATAATAATAGATAATGACCTTCCCAGTTCGTGACTTTGGATTACACGCCGAATAATAATAGATAATGACCTGTGACCACAGGATTCAGCTCACGAGTTCAATCAAAAAAGATATATGAGAGTTAATATGCTTACTCGTTGGAAACAATTAGTATGATCAATACATACAATCAGTTGGTTGTTGTTACGAGTTGTACCAAAGTGTGATAATGCCCAGAAATCAAATACCACATCGCGATAGTTGATGCACCAGGAGGTAAAATGAGACAATGCAACATTTGTGCCCCAGCTGGTCTAAACAGCCTGACACAAAAAAGATGGAGCGGAGCGGCCCAGGGCATAGATGCCAGCCAAAGGATACAAGACCAAGCTAGCATCCTCTCCATCACAGCCCTATGGTTCTCCTTCACGAGCACCACTGGCAGCCTGCCGCTACGTGTACCGCGTCCTAGCGACTACCACTGGTTGACGAAGAAGCTCAGCTCGTCCATCCATTACCTGCACAACAAAAGACCAAGAATGGTTCACCTCCACACACAGCACATGAACCTGTTGCTCGACATAGAACAAGATTTACTAGGCTAGATCAGGCATCAAAACATGCACAAGGAACGCCCCATAAGTGACATAGCTCCATACACTATTTACATGTGATGGCTGGAAGCTGCCAATATGGGTCACCTTTTTAATATCAAGGGAAAAATAAATTCAGAAAAGAAAAAAGAAAAGAATTGGCACTACTCATTCCATGCATAGGAAAGCAACAAGTAAACATTCCAGCAATCCTCTTGAACCATTAAAAAGATCTAGCAGCCATGGTTGAACCGATATTAAAGACAAGATCTTAACAAGCCAACAAGTACTAGCAACCATGAAACAATTACCTACCGAGAGAAACTATAAAAATGGTACAAGCAACATTTGGTCCAATATCCTGACACTAAAAGACGGAGGCGCTCACCGAGGACTCGAGTCGCCCTGTACATTCATTCCAACCAAAGGCCGGACCAGACTTCACCACAACACAAGAAAGGTAATACCAGCTAGCTAAGTGAATAAAGTACAATGCAAGCATACATCAGCCAGCATCGACAAGGCTTGATGGCCACATAGCATGCAGAAGACGAAGGAGGAGCTCACCCGAGGCCTAACGTGGGCACTAGCAGGGTAGCAGCGCGTTGCCGAGGAGGTAGTCCAAGGCGAGCAGAAGCAGCTCTGGGTTGTGCGATCAGTGTTGGGCTCCTTCAAAAAATTAGTGAGCTAGCGAGCAACCATAATCCTAAACATCACAGAAAGAATGACCAAATCGTCATTCCATGTCTTCTCACAAAGAAACAAGTAGTTAAAACAGTAGACATGACAAGCAGTGATATGAAACAAATTGCCACGATCAACCAGGCTCAGTTCTCAAAAATGTTGCTATCATACACTCCTCTACATCAGTAGACCATGAACGCCGGCGTCGAGGTGGCTACGGTGGTCCTTGGGGGTGACCTCCTGCACGGCGTGTAGCCGCCCCACCCAACCTTGGGGGTGAGCGCTTTATCGCTGGATCGAGGAGCACACCATCATCATGCTGCTGCTTCTTTCCTCCCTGGTGAATGGTGTGGCGGGAAATTAAAATCAGTCAGTACACATATAACCAAATGGATATAAGGAACAGCTGGGAAAAAATAGCACCATCTGTCCAAAGGCATAGATAAATGTACAGAAGTATAGCACGGTACAAGCCTCCATGTGAGGTTATTTAATTTTCTTAGAAGGCACTGATTGTACATCCAAAAACAGTAGTTTAATCTGTTCGTGATTCAACAGCAAAGTGCAATGTTATGTGTGTAACCTGAAGCACATTGGCAGCAGCTATAATCAACCTGAGTGCAGAATACGTGCAAGCTATAGGTATATATGGACAATGACTGAAAGCTAAATGTGTGTACATACATACTAGCACCAACTCAAAGACTAGTAAGTGACGGTCTACAAATGATTAGCAGCCAGCTGGGTGCCTCGTCAGATGGTTAACCACAGCTAGGTAGCAGCTTGAGATCAACTAGATGGCAACAAAAAACCACCACTGAAGAGATGAACTAGTAGTAGTGATTAAATAACTTTACAAGACGGTCTCATAACTCTTGGTAATGTTGTCTTTCAAGGGGAGATGGACCTGAACGGGGATACCTTGATGTGGACGGAGCAGTTCAGTGGGAAGAAGGTGTAGCTCCAATTTGTCCACTCCTCCGGCAAAGGTGGGAGCCCTCCTTCTTCATCCTCGAAGAATGGAATTAATTATCTACCGTGACAATGCAAGCACAGGACAAACAAGCATGAGCTTTACATACTAGCACTGGTGTAGAAATATAACTTGAAACCTAATGAGAGAATAACAACAGCAACGTGGTTTGAGATCTGCCTTGTATTATGATGAGTGAAGTTTCAGTGTTTTGGTGACATGACAAATAGGGCAAGATTTTGGAGAGAAGCAAAGTTGTGGAGGTTCAGCTACTCTAGGCAAGATTTTGGAGAGAAGCACAGGTGTGGTGGCTGGTGGCATGGCATCTGAAGTAAGACAAGTGCTTACTCTGGGCAGCTGCGGACAAGATGAAACAACACGTGTAGGTTTATGTATTCTGTTGTGGCCTCAAGAGCAACACGGAGTTCTCCTAGCAAGATTTCTACTCCTCCCTAAGCACACCTATTCCTGGCGTTTGGCGAGAAGACACACACAGAGGGCAGATGAGCATCTGCATTGAGCAACCGTATGAAACCAGCAGGGGGTGTTGGAGAGAGTGAGATAACCTCGTTGCGGTAGGACGACAAGGGCGCCAACCAACGGTGGTCGCCTTTGTCCTCGAAGTGCAGCAGTGGAAGCTCGAAGTGCAGGTGCTACTACCGGTAGCTTGGTAGCGGAGTGGTCCGTCCATGGCACGAGCGCAGGTCGCGGACGTGGTGCTGGAGCGGGAGCAGAAGAAGGTGCTGCTCAAGAAAAGAAAACGAATGGATTCCTGTGGTCAGGTCAGATTGGGGGAAGAAGAGGATTTGGATTTGGGATTGGGTCACAACGCATACCTTGAGATGAACTCGGACGCGTTGCCTGTCCGGCCGCTAGGGATTCGTGTCTGCAGCTTGGAGCAGAGCTCGCGGTCGCCGTCGTACCGCGCTTTGCCGGAGCACCCCGGTGACTGGGAAGACGGAGAGCGCGCAGCAGCGGCAAGGAGCTCGTCCACGAAGTGGAGCAGCGGCAGCTCGAGGTGCAGGTTGTACTACCGGTTTGGAGGGGTCCCAGGCCTCCATGGCACGAGCGCAGGTCCAGAACGTGGTGCTGTAGCGGCGGCCGTCACAGGGAGCAGAAGGAGGTGCTGCTCGACGCACGGACGGACGGACGCCGTCGTCCTAGGGCTGCTGCTAAAGAAAGAGAGAGAGAAAGAAAGAATCGATGATTTCAGAGGTCGGGTCAGATTGGGGGGAAGAAGAGGACTTGGATCTGGGATTGGGCCAGAGCGCATACCTTGAGCTGAAGCTCGTACGGAAGCGTTGCCTGGCGTCCCGCGCTAGGGATTCAGTGTCCGCCGCTTGGAGCAGAGCTCGCGGTGGCCGTCGTCACGCGCTTTGCCGGAGCACCGCGGTGACGGGGGAGATGGAGAGGGCAAGGGGATTGGGGGAGAGAGGGGAATCCTCTGCATCCCGCCCATCCGCCATTCTCCTCGTCGTCCCCGACCACGCTACGGTCCAGGCGACGGCATCCTAGCACTCCCGCCCCCTACTCTACCAATTTCAGCCGCCGCCGCCGCCATGCTCCTGCTCCGGAGCTAGGGTTTGTGGTGGTCCCACGCCTTGGAATCGGGAGAGGAGGAGGATCTAGAGGCGGGTCTGCAACGCCGGAGCTGGTCGGGGTCGACCGGCAACGGAGGCGGCAACAAAGGGGATCTGAGATGAGATGGACAAAGGGGATCTGGAGGTGAGAGGGTGGACTGTGGGTTCGGGCCCAACGACGCGGCGACCAAAAGGCTTGTCCAAAATTTTGGAAATTTCCCGCGACGCCCTAAAACGAAATTTTGAATATCGGTGGCGGGCTCTTCCGAAATTTTTGGTTTTGCCGCGCATGGACGCGGGATTGCAGCTAAGGAGAAAGGCCACCCACGATGCATTTACAGATTTACTTCTACGCCCTCCGTATCAAAATATAATACTCTCTAACTAGTTTATACACACATGTATGTAGACATGTTTTAGTGCAAGGTTCACATGAATCTTGCACTAAACCATGTCTAGATACATGTGTTTACAAACTAGTTAGAGAGTCTTATATTTTGATACGGAGGGAGTAGTAGTCATCAAGCAAGCCAAGGTATGATTTAGTCCTCCATCCATTAAAATGTGAAATGAAAAGTAATATTTTCAGAATAACTAGCCGGGTTCTCGTTTTACAATTGCGGTTATTGGCTGACTGACTTGTGTATGGACGTCAAGACCTCGTCACGCCCGATGCCAGAGACATGGCCATGACGAACCTTGTTGGCATGCATGCACACCTGGTGGTCTTTCTTAAAGTGAGCAAAGAACTAGAGTAGACTTTAGAGGAGCAAGTATTATTGGCATCCCTAAGCTTGATCACGAAAATGACGTTGGTGGCTGCTAAAGGACTCCGCTTCAAAGCTAGCCCCAAAAAAAAATTATTGACCATCATCTCATGAGTATACTGATGAACATGCATGTTTTGTTATATCTTTGCATGGCGCGTGTGCTCTCTGCTGCCTCCGTGTGCGTGATGTGTTGTCGTCATCGTGGTGGACGATATGGGGCGGCGAGGCTGCCAACTTTTTTTTTTTTTGCAAAACACAGTACAACGCAGATGCTCACATACACGCGCATATACTCACCCATATGAACGCACGCACGTACATCCTACCCCTATGAGAACCTCCGATAGACTGAAATTGACGAGATCACCACAGTCGCCTCGCTATCGACGGGAACGTCGCCTCCCACTGAAGAATATTCCGGCTAAGTGAGAAACACTAGCGTCAAACCTAGGGTTTGAACTCTACTGGGCTGGGGGTACAACCACCCTGCTAACCATCCTACCACGGGCAGGTTCTCACGAGGCCGCCAGCTTGGAGTGTCATCGACGGTCGCCGTAGGGTGTGAGCGTCCACAGCCTTGCCGGGCGTGTCATTTGCTGCTCCTGAATGATCAATCTCGATTTCTCCCTTTGATTTCATGTGTGCGCTTTCTTTTATAGACAAGTGCGAAGCGAGAATAGATAGCAAAAATGCAATACCACAACTAAGATGGTTTAGGGTTTAGGGTTTTATAATTAGGCTTTAGGGAATAGATAGCGATCGGGCGCGGTTGAAGAGTTGTCATGCTGTTAGCTAATCCCTCGGAGAGATCATTTGATAAGCACGTTATCTCCCGGAGCAAAACTTGGGGCGCGTAGAGGTCACCGCTGATGAATTTGTACGCGTCCGACCTGACCGAAGAATCTGCATGCACAAGTAGTCCATGTCTCGCTGCTTGCAAGATCGCTACAGGCAATTAATCGACAGGATTAGCGTTATCTAGTAGTGCATGTATTAGCGTTGTATTTGATCACCAAGACAAACAGTCTCTGGATGCATAGAGAGCTAGATACTTATTATGGGATTAGCATAGAAACGTCACGTGATTTTCTTTTGCCGAGTACAAAATCACGTCGAACACTCGTAAAGGACTTCGTTTCAAAGCTAGCCAAAAAAATAATATTCACCATCGCCACATGAGTATACTGATGAACATGCATGATTTGTTCCCCCCTACATTCATTCAAGGCAAAAATATTTTTTTTGTGCGTGTGTCAAGTACGGACGGGAAAATTATTGAAGCAACAAAATTGGGCGGGAAAATGCTGAAAATACATGGGTTATAGCTCGTGCCAAAAACATTCACGAAAATTCACTAAACAAAAATTTGGGTAGGAAAATCCTAAAAAATGTGGGCTACAGTGTTTGTCAAATAACAGGCAAAAAATACCAAAAAAATGGCTAGGAAAACCCTAAAAAACGTGTGTGTCAAAATACGGGCGGGAAAATTATTGAAATGAGAATTTTGGTGACAAAAACCTGAAAGTATGTGTGCTATAGCCGTGTCCAAAAAGGCGGGGAAACTGTCGAGACGATGAAATTACATGTTTTACACCCAAGTCAAAAATGTGTGGGAGAACTCTCGAAACAAAACTTTGGGTGTTGCAGCCCGTGTCGAAAACAAGGGGGACTATCGAAACAAAAATCTGGGCCAAAAAACCAAAGCATAGATTTCTACAGTAATCTACATTGCCCACAATTTTTGCAAAAACCCCCCTGACGAATAGGGAAATTACCCCGCGGCCCTCCAAAATTTACGGATCCGTCCCTCGCCGCTGGCCGCCGCCGCTACACGCCGTCCCGGATGAATCCAAGGCCACCGTCGGAACCGCCTCCACCTCCTCTACATCATCCTGGAGTATCGCGAGCTGGGAGCCCCGAAATCACCCGCGCCGGGGTCGTCTTCCCCGAAACCGGCCGCCGTCACGCCGTCCGATTCGCCGCCGTCCGGGCTTCCCCGCCCTTGCCGGCCGTCTCCTCGTGCTCCTGGTGAGATTCTGGTCCGTGTGGACCCTTTCTTTTCCTCCCCCGCGCCCTGGTTCGCTGTGCCGTCGTGCGCCGCCGAGCGCCGCCGCTGGACGTGGTCGCCGGCGTAGCTCCGGTGACCATTTGGTCCGACCGCCGCCATGTCCAGGTAGCCCGCATCCCCGCGCGTCCAACGCGCTCAACCGCGCGCTCCCTACCACGGCGGTTGAAAAAGGCGGGAAACTATGAAAAAAATAGCAGAACCTCTAAAAATAGGTATGCTATAGCCTGTGTCGAAAACGGGCGGGAAAACTGTCAAACGAATTGGCCGAGAAAAACCTAAAATAAATGTGCTATGGCTCGTGACGTTAATTAACGAGCGGGAAAACTATCGAAACGACAACTTGGGCGGGAAAAGCCTAAAAAAAATTGAGTGCTATAACATGTGTCGCAAATGTGTAGTATAACTATCGGGAAATAATTTAGGCGGGAAATCGCTGAACTTACATGTGTGATACCCGTGTTCAGAACTCAAATAAGGAAAACCTAAACAATCTGGGCAATACCTTCGAAATCGCCTCTAAGCTTGTATGCAAATATTACAGCTCACCGTTGAAGACATGCCTGGTTAAATCTTCATACAATTAGGTATCTTATCATGCCACGACGAAAGTGAGACGGAACATGAAATAAAAGGAACATTAATATAACAGTCTAGATGATAGAAAATGACTATGTCCTAGCGTGAAATAAGGATCCCTAAAATGCTCGATGACAAGACGACCCAAAATGGTGGGTTATTAATAATTATAATTTCATGCATACAAAAGCGTGGAAATATGAAATGTCACGTGAAATTATAGGCACTAACTACCCCATAACATGATATAAGGACATGTGACATGCACATAAAATGCTAAGTGATAACCTTGTGGTACCATAAAATGAAGACATTGAATCGAGCGACAAAGAGTGACAGTCAATCACTCCCCTTGCCAAAAATTAGCCCTTGTGGCACAATCGTTTCGAGCCTTAATTGATTTTTGGAATACGCGAGTAACCTATTTTATTTTAAACCCCCCATTTGAGGGAATGACCTTTTTGCATATGAATTTTGCATGCAAGCGTATACGAAAGCGACCATCTCGTAAAAATGACAAAAAATCCTAACTAGCAAAGAGTGTTCCAACACCTCTAGAATGGTATCGATCAGAACTCGTTTGCAAAAAGTTCCTCTTGTGCGAAAGATATGGATGGTGAAATATTCGAACAACTAGGTATCCTATCATGACACAACTAAAGCAGGAGGAACATAAAATTAAATCAAATGAGAATCATTGCATGCATAAAATAACTAGCGCGACGGCACATGAAATGACATGTAATAGCTTAACCCTAGCATTAAATCATGACACACGTCACATGAAATGATACATGATGACCCCCTCCCAACATTAAATAATAACTAAAAAAGACGGTGCAAAGAGACATCACATGAAACGAGGGTAATAACTATGAAATCATGATAACCAACCTTGTTCGTCACGACGGCATGAGTCCCTTACTTGGCGACTCCTCGTTACTCAACACACAGTTGGCGGCGATAGATGACGGTTGCGGTTGCGGAGAGCAATAGCCCGTGTCAAAGATGGGCGGGAGATCTATCAATATGAAAATTTGAGCGGAAAAACCTAGAAAACATGTGTGCTATGCTAGTTTTTTTTTTAAACGGGCCGGGCGGGAGAACTGCCAAAACAAAACATGTGTGCCGAAGCGCGTGTCAAAATGGGTTGGAAAATTACCAAAACAAGGTTGGGAGGGAACCCGTGGATGTAAGTGTGCTATAGAACGGGCGGGGAAACTATCAAAATGAAAAATTTGAGGGGAAAACCATAAAACTAGGTTTGCATACGTTTGCATGGCCTCGGAAGAATTAATAATAGAGGAAAAAGAAGGAGTAGCACGTTAGCATTTGCAGCAGTAGTAGTACCAGTGATGGATGACGTATGCGCGCGCGTAGAGAGGGTGAGAGAGAGATAAAGAGCAACGATATCTATCCAGGGAGCGAAGTTTTTTGGAATGGCACAAGTCCATGCGCGCGCGCGTGAGATGAGAGAAAAGGCGTGGTCGTTCCAATCCAGCACGCACGTGAGCGACCGACGTCACCGCCAACGCGTACGTGAGAGAGAGAGAGAGAGAGTTTGTGCATGCATGTGCGCGCGACGTACGTCAAGCTAGAAGCATCCTTCCTTCCGATCCCGAGCGAGCGACGCAACGTGGATCGATGCATGATGGATCGATGGGATATACATATACGCGCGCGGTCGTCGTTGCACCATACGTGACGCTAGCTAGCTAGGTGTGTTTCCCCGACGTACGTGTTCTCTGACTTGTCGTTGCCGACGTGCAGCTAGCACGTATCTGTCTGCTGTCATCACCCCTTGCTCGTTCATTCGTCCGATCGAATGGATTAAGTCCTTCTAACGGCCACTTGCGGTACGATTCGAAAGAAACTATATATCATGTATACGGATATATATTTTGGTAATTAGAAATGTAACCACTTTCGATCTGTGTAAACACAAGAAATGCATGCATGAAAGGGTTGTACACCTGTGTGTACGGCGAGGGGTTGGACTTTTTGGATATCCGACGTGCACGTACCTCTCATCTCTCTTCTCTCCTCCTCATTCGTCCGGAGGCCGCTCACCTGGAGGCCGGAGGGGATCGACGGCAACGGGGATGGATGGCGGCGGCGCACGAGGCCCGAAACGGCAGGGGCTAAACGGGAAGAGCACCGTGCTCTGCTCCGGCCGAGTGACGAACGAGCTAGCGAGCTGACAGCTGCCGATGGGCTGGCTTATCGCGAGCTGCGCCTGCGTGTACAGAAGGTTTGCGGAAAAGGACCTCGATCTTTCGCGTATTTACTTGAGCGCGCCGCCGTGCGTGGTGCACAGTGCCATGCAGGGGCTTGACTGTGACGAAGGTTCCGGAGGAAGGGGTTGACTGCAAGCTGTAACGAGCGGCTGAGAATTTTACGGTCGGCCATAATATTTTTATTTCGTTTTTTGTTATGGTTTTCTGTTAGGGGTATCTAGTCGTAGAAATAAGTTTTTGATTAGGGAGATGGTTGTCTTATTTGAATCTGTCAGCTGCCTAATATAATTGTCGTTCATGCTCAATGAAATTTTCTCGAAACTGGTCCTGAGAAACTCGTTTTTCAATCCTTCATTCACTACTCTAAAAAAAGGTTTGGATATGGTTCGCATTTCTGCAAGGCTTCACGCGGCTAGCACCATGGTCATATTTAAAATCCAAGTCGAAACCCCTCGCATCGAACTCATCTTTGATGATTATGTTATGGAGGATCATACAACACGTCATGATGTTGTTTGTGACGGGATATTTCTTGTCTTCGAACAATAGTAAACCGAGTTTGGAACACTCAGTGTCTTTCTAACAAACTTCTTGACAAGCGACAAACTGATATTGGTTCTTACTTTGAGGATTATGATTTGTCATCATAAATATTGACCATGAATGATTGATGGCGTTAGAAGATTTTTATTTTGTTTTGGGAATACATCCTCCAAGGTGTATCAAATTTCATAGAATAAGAGGCCAAGACGGCCGGGACAACATCAAAAGGCTACACGATACAACACGATGCCACACGATGTACAACACAAACCACACCAACCAAACGACAAGGACTCGCCTTGTACCGTCTTCAGCCAAGGATGGCGATTAGGCGATACACCGAGCTTCTAGGCCGCGTCACAACTGAAGAAGGGAACATTACCAGACCGACTCGAACTCCGGGAAGGCACAAGTGTAACATCCCAAATTTATAACAAGGGTAAACAAGGCCCAAAATTCAGAACCAACAAAAAACTTTTGAATTATTTCACAAGTGATTGTGTTTTCCCTTAAATTGTTCTGGTTGACCTGGTGTAACTTGTTGTTTGTGATTGTTTGACCAGTAGATGTCAACCCAAGAACCCAACCTAAGTAAAAATATATTTACAACACTGGTGACCATGTTATGACGAGAAAATATTCCATATGTCTTTCCCATTCTGACGTTGGCCAAAAGTTTATTTCAAAAATGATTTGGTTCCAGCCACAAATAAAATACTCTTTAACTTGAGACAGTAAAAGTATTTCCAAAATTTCATGTTTATAAAATATGGAGAACTATCTGTGATCTCCTGTCCTCTCTTCAACCTTGGCATTTATAAAATTCTTATTTTAAAACTCCCATGTTTCAACTCCGTTTAAAAGAAATACTAGTGGGGAATATGTTACCTCACATATCTCCCTTTATTTAAACCATTTTGAAAAACTACTAAGTTATGGGTGGATATACCCCTTAAACAACATCTTGTCATAATTGGGTGTGGCCACTTTTACAAAATAGCATTGTTAGTTATGGAAAAAGGTGTGTGATTTATTCTTGTAGTTTGAAGTGTGTGGCCTTGTTTGAGTTGTGGAGATTGTTGTGTTGTTGATATGGTTGTGCTGGTACTGTTGCTGTGATTTTGCTGTTGTGTGTGATTTTCTGGTGAGGGTAATTCCTCAGTGGAGCTATTACAAAATTAGGACACCCTTGGCAACCAAGTTTGGAGTGTGACTTGAAGAGGAACAAACCCTCTACAATAGGGCACCCCAAGTTAAATTCCTAAAATTTAGAGAGATGATCTCAATAAAACTCCCTCTTTATCTATTCCTCTATTTTATGAAAACAAATATACTTTCTTTATCAAAATTCTAGAGAAGGAGATGAAGTGATAATTCTCTCCATTTCATATTACTCCCTCCTCTAGTAAACCTACTTGTTGTTTTAAAAACAAACCCCTTCTTTCTTTTATTAAAGGGAAATGAAGGTCGTGAGTTAAAATGATCTCCATAAATAAATTCCCTTCCAATTTCTCTATTTACTCAAAACAAATGTTTTCTCTATGAAAATAAAACTTATTTGAAGTATCATATTTGTCAAGAAAGCTCCAAAGGTTCTACACACTATTTTACCACTGGTTTGAATTATTAAAGGAGTCTCAAATTATTAATTTCCAAAAATGGTTTATTCAAATCCTATGAACAAAAATGGAGCAAAACATTTTATTTTGTAAAACCAATTTTTGTGGAGCTTCCTCATATATAGGGGAGGCTACATGAATTTTCTCTAATTTTTGTAAAGTGTTTAAACCCCTCAATTAAATTCTGGAAACCCTACTGGTTTCAAACTAGAAATAAAGGTTTTCTTTTTAGCCGAGGACCTGTCTGTGAGAGGAGAAAGAGGTTTAGGGGGCGTTTTGCAAAAACTCCGTTGACCTCTGTAGCCGCACGCTGGCCGGCACGGCGCCGTGCTCCCCACGCCGGCGATGCCGTGGTCGTCGCTCGCCGTGCACCTCTCCCTCGCCCAGCTGACCTCTGACTCCTCTGCCCTCTCCCTTCACCTCAGCTCTGCAACGGGACAGCCGTGGCATCTCCCGCACGCTGCCGTGCCCACGTCGCCGTACTCGCACGCTGCCGTGCTCCTCCCGGCGTCGTTGCCGTGGCCCCCTCCCTCCGTGCTGAGAAGGGGAAGATAAGAAGCGCGCCCTCCTCTGCTCCCTCACCTCCTCACCCATTTTCCCCCACTCCCTCCCCTCTCGCTCTCGTTTCTCCTCCAGGGCCGAGAACCCATTCGAACTCGCACCATTGTTTAGCATCGTTCTACCCACCGTAGAGCACCACCGAGTGCGGCAAAAGGTTTGCCTCGTCCTCCTCTCCATCCTCGTCCGAGGAATCGCACCGGGAGTCTGCGAATCGAGCTGGACACCCCCATCCCCTTCCGCTCCGGCCGCTGCCTTGCCGGGAAGCTCGCGGGTTGCACAGCCCATCTTTCTACGCCATTTTTATTTCCCCGAGATCCCCTCGTCGCGAGTCATCTCACGGACATCTCCTTTTATCCTAGGAACGCCGGAGTCGCCGAAGCCGTCTCCGCCTTGCTCCCTGCCCGTCGCCGCGTGCTCTGAGCGTGCTGACGGGGAAGAAGAAGACGGCGCATCGTTTCGTTCGCTCGTGGGTCGCGAGCTGGGCTTCCTCCCGCACGGCACGGCCCAAATCCAGCAGATCCAGCCCGTTCTTTTTTTTTCAGGTTGTTTATTCATTTGCTTCTAGAACTGTTTCTGGACCCTTAGTTTAAATCGGTTTAAAATAGTTTAAGTGCTTAGTTGACCAAACCAAAAATCAGGGAGGTACCCTAGCATTTTCCTAGCCAGATCCAAGTGGTAGAAACACTTTTGGATGAATAGTTTTGGAGAAATTAAATGTGAGCCAGAACTACTGCTTTTTACCAAAAACTTAATAACTATTTTTCTAGGATAGCTATTGTTGCAAACTCAACTGTTTTGGGAAGGTCTGAGTGTTACCTAGCAGTAGAAATTTGCCTCTCATGCAAATGATCTTCCTAAATAAAATGGCATCCACTCTGGTAAATGTGAGTTAGAAGATTTTTATTTTGTTTTGGGAATACATCCTCGAAGGTGTATCAAATTTCATAGAATAAGAGGCCAAGACGACCGGTACAACACCAAAAGGCTACATGATACAACACGATGCCACACGATGTACAACACAAACCACACCAACCAAACGACAAGGACTCGCCTTGTACCGTCTTCAGCCAAGGATGGCGATTAGGCGATACACCGAGATTCTAGGCCGCGTCACAACTGAAGAAGGGAACTTTACCAGACCGACTCGAACTCCGGGAAGGCACAAGCCAACGCACCGCCGCCCATAAGCGCCTAAGAGATGGCGAGTGAACGGAGGGGCCGAACCTGATCGGAGGAGGCTTCGACCAAGAAGGGCCAACGACGGATGTATTTGCACTGGTCCGAGCAAGAAATCACTTGGAGCAGAAGGGATCATCCCCGAGTTATGCCAACTCCGGGAGGTTATGCATTGGTGGTGGACCCGACATTCTTTGGACCAACCAGCTAGCGAAGTACAGAAGTCATACATCACCCAGTTGCGGAGCTACAAACAAATGTACCATCATGCCCAGAAATCAAAGTGTGATAATGCGAAGAGAGCGTCCGCGGCGGCCGGCCGCCATGCCAAAGAGAAGGAGGAGAGGAGAGGCGGCCGGAGAGCGACGGACTCGCTCAGCTCTCCTCTCCGCCTACGCCAAAGGCCAAAGGCACAAGGCACGCGCATGACGCACGCGGTGCTCGTGACTTTAAGCTTGTACTTATAGAGGCAGGCATGGCATGGCAGGTCTGAGGGACGAGAAGAAGAACGAGGGCTGCTCTCATCTATCCGTCGCTTGCTCGCTTGTTCGGAGAGGATTGACGGGCGAGATGCAAACTCCCACGGATTGGTGACGTGCAAGTTTTCTTCCTTGGAATTAGTTCCCGCGTGGAATCCGAGGGGCATGGCGCTGGTTTTCAGGCGAGGACTATTTGAATAGCTACTGTACTGTTGTTGACGATCCGTCTAGACTCTAGACATATCTACTACCCTTTATTCGACTGGAAGAACGAGGGCAACTCTCATCTATCCGTTGCTTGCTGGCTTGTTGGGAGAGAATCAAGGGGTGAGATGCAAAGTTCCCACGGATTGCTGACATGGATGTTTTCTTGGGATGTTGCGAATGTCCTATCTAGGCACTGGTTTTCAGGCATGGACTCTTTGGACTTTGGACAGCTACTCTACTGTTGTTGAGGATTTGTCTAGGCATCTCTCCTATCCTTTATTCGGTTGGTCGGGTGCCAAGAATTTATTCGGTCATTCATCGGATCTCGAGGGAGCATTTTTTTTTACTGGTTATGCTGCGTTTCAAGATCACAGTCATTACTTTGTGTACATCAACGACATGTATCTTTGCTTCGTTCACAACCTCGGCAAGTAATCTTTATTCTCTACAGGTTTCAACTAACCCAGAGAGCAACTTATCAAGGTTTCATTTATGGACTAATACTAATGTAAGACGGAATAATAATAGATAATGACCTTCCCAGTTCGTGACTTTGGATTACACGCCGAATAATAATAGATAATGACCTGTGACCACAGGATTCAGCTCACGAGTTCAATCAAAAAAGATATATGAGAGTTAATATGCTTACTCGTTGGAAACAATTAGTATGATCAATACATACAATCAGTTGGTTGTTGTTACGAGTTGTACCAAAGTGTGATAATGCCCAGAAATCAAATACCACATCGCGATAGTTGATGCACCAGGAGGTAAAATGAGACAATGCAACATTTGTGCCCCAGGTCTAAACAGACTGACACAAAAAAGATGGAGCGGAGCGGCCCAGGGCATAGATGCCAGCCAAAGGATACAAGACCAAGCTAGCATCCTCTCCATCACAGCCCTATGGTTCTCCTTCACGAGCACCACTGGCAGCCTGCCGCTACGTGTACCGCGTCCTAGCGACTACCACTGGTTGACGAAGAAGCTCAGCTCGTCCATCCATTACCTGCACAACAAAAGACCAAGAATGGTTCACCTCCACACACAGCACATGAACCTGTTGCTCAACATAGAACAAGATTTACTAGGCTAGATCAGGCATCAAAACATGCACAAGGAACGCCCCATAAGTGACATAGCTCCATACACTATTTACATGTGATGGCTGGAAGCTGCCAATATGGGTCACCTTTTTAATATCAAGGGAAAAATAAATTCAGAAAAGAAAAACGAAAAGAATTGGCACTACTCATTCCATGCATAGGAAAGCAACAAGTAAACATTCCAGCAATCCTCTTGAACCATTAAAAAGATCTAGCAGCCATGGTTGAACCGATATTAAAGACAAGATCTTAACAAGCCAACAAGTACTAGCAACCATGAAACAATTACCTACCGAGAGAAACTATAAAAATGGTACAAGCAACATTTGGTCCAATATCCTGACACTAAAAGACGGAGGCGCTCACCGAGGACTCGAGTCGCCCTGTACATTCATTCCAACCAAAGGCCGGACCAGACTTCACCACAACACAAGAAAGGTAATACCAGCTAGCTAAGTGAATAAAGTACAATGCAAGCATACATCAGCCAGCATCGACAAGGCTTGATGGCCACATAGCATGCAGAAGACGAAGGAGGAGCTCACCCGAGGCCTAACGTGGGCACTAGCAGGGTAGCGGCGCGTTGCCGAGGAGGTAGTCCAAGGCGAGCAGTCAGTACACATACAACCAAATGGATATAAGGAACAGCTGGGAAAAAATAGCACCATCTGTCCAAAGGCATAGATAAATGTACAGAAGTATAGCAGAAGGTTATAGCACGGTACAAGCCTCCATGTGAGGTTATTTAATTTTCTTAGAAGGCACTGATTGTACATCCAAAAACTTTAGGTTAATCTGTTCGTGATTCAACAGCAAAATGCAATGTTATGTGTGTAACCTGAAGCACATTGGCAGCAGCTATAATCAACCTGAGTGCAGAATACGTGCAAGCTATAGGTATATATGGACAATGACTGAAAGCTAAATGTGTGTACATACATACTAGCACCAACTCAAAGACTGGTAAGAGACGGTCTACAAATGATTAGCAGCCAGCTGGGTGCCTTGTCAGATGGTTAACCACAGCTAGGTAGCAGCTTGAGATCAACTAGATGGCAACAAAAAACCACCACTGAAGAGATGAACTAGTAGTACTGATTAAATAACTTTACAAGACGGTCTCATAACTCTTCGTAATGTTGTCTTTCAAGGGGAGATGGACCTGAACGGGGATACCTTGATGTGGACGGAGCATTTCAGTGGGAAGAAGGTGTAGCTCCAATTTGTCCACTCCTCCGGCAAAGGTGGGAGCCCTCCTTCTTCATCCTCGAAGAATGGAATTAATTATCTACCGTGACAATGCAAGCACAGGACAAACAAGCATGAGCTTTACATACTAGCACTGGTGTAGAAATATAACTTGAAACCTAATGAGAGAATAACAACAGCAACGTGGTTTGAGATCTGCCTTGTATTACGATGTGTGAAGTTTCAGTATTTTGGTGACATGACAAATAGGGCAAGATTTTGGAGAGAAGCACAGGTGTGGAGGTTCAGCTACTCTAGGCAAGATTTTGGAGAGAAGCACATGTGTGGTGGCTGGTGGCATGGCATCTGAAGTAAGACAAGTGCTTACTCTGGGCAGCTGCGGACTAGATGAAACAACACGTGTAGGTTTATGTATTCTGTTGTGGCCTCAAGAGCAACACGGAGTTCTCCTAGCAAGATTTCTACTCCTCTCTAAGCACACCTATTCCTGGCGTTTGGCGAGAAGACACACAGAGAGGGCAGATGAGCATCTGCATTGAGCAACCGTATGAAACCAGCAGGGGGTGTTGGAGAAAGTGAGATAACCTCGTTGCGGTAGGACGACAAGGGCGCCAACCAACGGTGGTCGCCTTTGTCCTCGAAGTGCAGCAGTGGAAGCTCGAAGTGCAGGTGCTACTACCGGTAGCTTGGTAGCGGAGTGGTCCGTCCATGGCACGAGCGCAGGTCGCGGACGTGGTGCTGGAGCGGGAGCAGAAGAAGGTGCTGCTCAAGAAAACGAATGGATTCCTGTGGTCAGGTCAGATTGGGGGAAGAAGAGGATTTGGGATTGGGTCACAACGCATACCTTGAGATGAACTCGGACGCGTTGCCGGTCCGGCCGCTAGGGATTCGTGTCTGCAGCTTGGAGCAGAGCTCGCGGTCGCCGTCGTACCGCGCTTTGCCGGAGCACCCCGGTGACGGGGAAGACGGAGAGGGCGCAGCAGCGGCAAGGAGCTCGTCCACGAAGTGGAGCAGCGGCAGCTCGAGGTGCAGGTTGTACTACCGGTTTGGAGGGGTCCCAGGCCTCCATGGCACGAGCGCAGGTCCAGAACGTGGTGCTGTAGCGGCGACCGTGACAGGGAGCAGAAGGAGGTGCTGCTCGACGCACGGACGGACGGACGCCGTCGTCCTAGGGCTGCTGCTAAAGAAAGAGAGAGAGAGAAAGAAAGAATCGATGATTTCAGAGGTCGGGTCAGATTGGGGGGAAGAAGAGGACTTGGATCTGGGATTGGGCCAGAGCGCATACCTTGAGCTGAAGCTCGTACGGAAGCGTTGCCTGGCGTCCCGCGCTAGGGATTCAGTGTCCGCCGCTTGGAGCAGAGCTCGCGGTGGCCGTCGTCACGTGCTTTGCCGGAGCACCGCGGTGACGGGGGAGATGGAGAAGGCAAGGGGATTGGGGGAGAGAGGGGAATCCTCTGCATCCCGCCCATCCGCCATTCTCCTCGTCGTCCCCGACCACGCTACGGTCCTGGCGACGGCATCCTAGCCCTCCCGCCCCTACTCTACCAATTTCAGCCGCCGCCGCCATGCTCCTGCTCCGGAGCTAGGGTTTGTGGTGGTCCCACGCCTTGGAATCGGGAGAGGAGGAGGATCTAGAGGCGGGTCTGCAACGCCGGAGCTGGTCGGGGTCGACCGGCGACGGAGGCGGCGACAAAGGGGATCTGAGATGAGATGGACAAAGGTGAGAGGGTGGACTGTATAGCTGGCCAAACGGGCCGGGCCAAACGGGCTGGCACGAGGCACGCTGTTTTTGGCCCGGCCCAAGCACGGCCCGGCACGCCCCGAATCGTGCCGTGCCGGCACGAGGCCCATTAGTGCTCGTGCCCAGCTGCGAGCTGGGGCACGCGGGCCGGCCCGGCACGACACGATTACATCCATGCCGCTAGCGTGCCGTCGTTGACCACCGCGTCGCACACAACACAACGATCCTCCCTCTGCCTTATCCTCTTCCACGGCCACGCCCGCACCACGCCGCCGCCGCCCACGCCCGCCTCCTCCACGGCCACGCCCGCCTCCTCCACGGCCGAGGAAGCCGGCGGCCTGTGCTGCGCCGTCGCCCCGCCTCTCCTCCACGGCCAGCTCACCCCGCCTCTCCTCCACGGCCGAGGAACTCGCCGGAGCTGTGCTGCGCCGTCGCCCCGCCTCTCCTCCACGGCCAGCTCACCCCGCCTCTCCTCCACGGTCGAGGAAATCGCCGGAGCTGTGCTGTGCCGAACGTGCCGTGCCGTGCCCGCCGTGCCATTGCCGTGCCGCCGTGCCATGCTTCTCCCGGAGTTGGAGCCCGTGTGCCGGCACGGCACGGCACGAATGCAACCGTGCCGCTCGCGTGCCGTGCCGTCCGCGGGCCGTGCCGAGCATGGCACACGACGTGCCGTGCCGTGCGGCACGGTTGGCCAGCTATAGTGGACTGTGGGTTCGGGCCGAACGACGCGGCGACCAAAAGGCTTGTCCAAAATTTTGGAAATTTCGCGCGACGCCCTAAAACGAAATTTTGAATATCGGTGGCGGGCTCTTCCGAAATTGCCTTTTTCCTGACACTGTGATTTGTCTATGAGGTTGCAGTTTTAGATAGACCTTTTCACCCACCAGAAATTATCGCTCTGATCTCCCTTGATCTGTTTAACCTGGCTCGATCTCAGCTATTTATGGTTGTTTTGCCGCGCATGGACGCGGGATTGCAGCTAGGAAGAAAGGCCACCCACGATGCATTTACAGATTTACTTCTACTCCCTCCGTATCAAAATATAAGACTCTCTAACTAGCTTGTATACACATGTATCTAGACATGTTTTGCACTAAAACATGTCTAGATACATGTGTATACAAGCTAGTTAGAGAGTCTTATATTTATATTTTGATACGGAGGGAGTAGTAGTCATCAAGCAAGCCAACGTATGATTTAGTCCTCCATCCATTAAAATGTGAAATGAAAAGTAATATTTTCAGACTAGCTAGCCGGGTTCTCGTTTTACAATTGCAGTTATTGGCTGACTGACTTGTGTATGGACGTCAAGACCTCGTCACGCCCGATGCCAGAGACATGGCCATGACGAACCTTGTTGGCATGCATGCACACCTGGTGGTCTTTCTTAAAGTGAGCAAAGAACTAGAGTAGACTTTAGAGGAGCAAGTATTATTGGCATCCCTAAGCTTGATCACGAAAATGACGTTGGTGGCCGGTAAAGGACTCCGCTTCAAAGCTAGCCCCAAAAAAATTATTGACCATCATCTCATGAGTATACTGATGAACATGCATGTTTTGTTTATTTGTTATATCTTTGCATGGCGCGTGTGCTCTCTGCTGCCTCCGTGTGCGTGATGTGTTGCCGTCATCGTGGTGGACGATATGGGGCGGCGAGTCCGCCAACTTTTTTTTTTGCAAAACACAGTACAACGCAGATGCTCACATACACGCGCATATACTCACCCATATGAACGCACGCACGTACATCCTACCCCTATGAGAACCTCCGATAGACTGAGATTGGCGAGATCATCACAGTCGCCTCGCTATCGACGGGAACGTCGCCTCCGACTGAAGAATATTCCGGCTAAGTGAGAAACACTAGCGTCAAACCTGGGGTTTGAACTCTACTGGGCTGGGGGTACAACCACCCTGCTAACCATCCTACCACGGGCAGGTTCTCACGAGACCGCCAGCTTGGAGTGTCATCGACGGCCACCGTAGGGTGTGAGCGTCCACAGCCTTGCCGGGCGTGTCATTTGCTGCTCCTGAATGATCAATCTCGATTTCTCCCTTTGATTGCATGTGTGCGCTTTCTTTTATAGACAAGTGCGAAGCGAGAATAGATAGCAAAAATGCAATACCACAACTAAGGTGGTTTAGGGTTTAGGGTTTTATAATTAGGGTTTAGGGAATAGATAGCAATCGGGCGCGGTTGAAGAGTTGTCATGCTGTTAGCTAATCCCTCGGAGAGATCATTTGATAAGCACGTTATCTCCCGGAGCAAAACTTGGGGCGCGTAGAGGTCACCGCTGATGAATTTGTACGCGTCCGACCTGACCGAAGAATCTGCATGCACAAGTAGTCCATGTCTCGCTGCTTGCAAGATCGCTACAGGCAATTAATCGACAGGATTAGCGTTGTCTAGTAGTGCATGTATTAGCGTTGTATTTGATCACCAAGACAAACAGTCTCTGGATGCATAGAGAGCTAGATACTTATTATGGGATTAGCATAGAAACGTCACGTGATTATCTTTTGCCGAGTACAAAATCACGTCGAACACTCGTAAAGGACTTCGTTTCAAAGCTAACCAAAAAAAAAATATTCACCATCGCCACATGAGTATACTGATGAACATGCATGATTTGTTCCACCCTACATTCATTCAAGGCAAAAATATTTTGTGTGTGTGTGTGTCAAATACGGACGGGAAAATTATTGAAGCAACAAAATTGGGCGGGGAAATGCTGAAAAATACATGGGTTATAGCTCGTGCCAAAAACATTCACGAAAATTCACTAAACGAAAATTTGGGTAGGAAAATCCTAAAAAATGTGTGCTACAGTGTTTGTCAAATAACAGGCAAAAAATACCAAAAAAATGGCTAGGAAAACCCTAAAAAACGTGTGTGTCAAAATACGGGCGGGAAAATTATTGAAATGAGAATTTTGGTGACAAAAACCTGAAAGTATGTGTGCTATAGCCGTGTCCAAAAAGGCGGGGAAACTGCCGAGACAATTATTTGGCCAGAAAAACGATGAAATTACACCCAAGTCAAAAATGTGTGGGAGAACTCTCGAAACAAAACTTTGGGTGTTGCAGCCCGTGTCGAAAACAAGGGGGACTATCGAAACAAAAATCTGGGCCAAAAAACCAAAGCATATATGTGCTATAGTCATGACAAAAACTTGGGCTAAAGCCTGAAGACCCTGAAAATACACTTGTTATGCCCGTGTAAAAAAAGGCGGGAAACTATGAAAAAAAATAGCAGAACCTCTAAAAATAGGTATGCTATAGCCTGTGTCGAAAACGGGCGGGAAAACTGTCAAACGAATTGGCCGAGAAAAACCTAAAATAAATGTGCTATGGCTCGTGACGTTAATTAACGAGCGGGAAAACTATCGAAACGACAAGTTGGGCGGGAAAAGCCTAAAAAAAATTGAGTGCTATAACATGTGTCGCAAATGGGTAGTATAACTATCGGGAAATAATTTAGGCGGGAAATCGCTGAACTTACATGTGTGATACCCGCAAATAAGGAAAACCTAAACAATCTGGGCAATACCGTGGAAATCGCCTCTAAGCTTGTATGCAAATATTACAGCTCACCGTTGAAGACATGCCTGGTTAAATCTTCATACAATTAGGTATCTTATCATGCCACCACGAAAGTGAGACGGGACATGAAATAAAAGGAACATTAATATAACAGTCTAGATGATAGAAAATGACTATGTCCTAGCGTGAAATAAGGATCCCTAAAATGCTCGATGACAAGACGACCCAAAATGGTGGGTTATTAATAATTATAATTTCATGCATACAAAAGCGTGGAAATATGAAATGTCACGTGAAATTATAGGCACTAACTACCCCATAACATGATATAAGGACATGTGACATGCACATAAAATGCTAAGTGATAACCTTGTGGTACCATAAAATGAAGACATTGAATCGAGCGACAAAGAGTGACAGTCAATCACTCCCCTTGCCAAAAATTAGCCCTTGTGGCACACACTCGTTTCGAGCCTTAATTGATTTTTGGAATACGCGAGTAACCTATTTTATTTTAAACCCAGCATTTGAGGGAATGACCTTTTTGCATATGAATTTTGCATGCAAGCGTATACGAAAACGACCATCTCGTAAAAATGACAAAAAATCCTAACTAGCAAAGAGTGTTCCAACACCTCTAGAATGGTCTCGATCAGAACTAATAATAGAGGAAAAAGAAGGACTAGCTAGCACGTTAGCATTTGCAGCAGTAGTAGTACCAGTGATGGATGACGTATGCGCGCGTAGAGTGAGAGAGAGATAAAGAGCAACGATATCTATCCAAGGAGCGAATGAATGAAATTAGTTTTTTGGAATGGCACAAGTCCATGCGCGCGTGAGATGAGAGAAAAGACGCACGTGAGCGACCGACGTCACCGCCAACGCGTACGTGAGAGAGAGAGTTTGTGCATGTGCGCGCGACGTACGTCAAGCTAGAAGCATCCTTCCTTCCGACGACGACTGGACGCAACGTACGCTAGCTCTTTCCTTTCCGATCCCGACGCAACGTGCGTGCGTTGCACCATACGTGACGCTAGCTAGGTGTGTTTCCCCGACGTGCAGCACGTATCTGTCATCTCTCTTCTCTCCTCCTCATTCGTCCCAATGGGTTTTCTTTCTCTAGTGATGTCTAAGTTCTGACCAGCCACTTGCAGATAAGATCCCAAAAGAAACAAACAAACAAAAAGGGGCTGGTACCTACGTGAAGAACATGGTACTTGCGGACAAGCTACTCCTTTTCGTCAATTGGCTGTCCCGATCACCCATTATTAGGGTCCCTTGTTGCTTGATTCGCAGAGAAGACTACCCATCGTGCTTTCATTATGTACAATATCACATGCATGATCCGGTTTTGCGGAAAAAAATGCGTGGACAATAAGAGGAAACCTAGCTTTACGGGCCACATTCACTGTGAGCAAGAACAGCCGCCAAATCTCAAACGCGCGCACTTGCTCTCAGTCACCACCATTTCCCTCCCACATTAACCATGGAGCGACGAACCCCAGAAAGAACGGCGCGCGAAATTCCCGGTGAAAAAACAAACCAAAAAACCATATCTATCCAAGAGAGGGGGATGAGCATGAGCTCCCTTGTGACCCCAATCTCGCCCAAGAAAACGCGAATCCAGCCCATCCCGCTCTCACGCACGCAAGCGAATCCTGCACAGCGAATGCGTCGACGGGCAGGAGGCCGCTCACCTGGAGGCCGGAGGGGATCGACGGCAACGGGGATGGATGGCGGCGGCGCACGAGGCCCGAAACGGCAGGGGCTAAACGGGAAGAGCACTGTGCTCTGCTCCGGCCGAGTGACGAACGAGCTAGCGAGCTGACAGCTGCCGATGGGCTGGCTTATCGCGAGCTGCGCCTGCGTGTACAGAAGGTTTGCGGAAAAGGACCTCGATCTTTCGCGTATTTACTTGAGCGCGCCGCCGTGCGTGGTGCACAGTGCCATGCAGGGGCTTGACTGTGACGAAGGTTCCGGAGGAAGGGGTTGACTGCAAGCTGTAACGAGCGGCTGAGAATTTTACGGTCGGCCATAATATTTTTATTTCGTTTTTTGTTATGGTTTTCTGTTAGGGGTATCTAGTCGTAGAAATAAGTTTTTGATTAGGGAGATGGTTGTCTTATTTGAATATGTCAGCTGCCTAATATAATTTTTTTTTTGAACAGGATCCGGCACTTAAATTAGGAAGCAAAGCACAAATTACATCCAGGCCTGCTCAATGAAATTTTCTCGAAACTGGTCCTGAGAAACTCGTTTTTCAATCCTTCATTCACTACTCTAAAAAAAGGTTTGGATATGGTTCGCATTTCTGCAAGGTCTCACGCGGCTAGCACCATGGTCATATTTTAAATCTAAGTCGAAACCCCTCGCATCGAACTCATCTTTGATGATTATGTTATGGAGGATCATACAACACGTCATGATGTTGTTTGTGACGGGATATTTCTTGTCTTCGAACAATAGTAAACCGAGTTTGAAACACTCAGTGTCTTTCTAACAAACTTCTTGACAAGCGACAAACTGATATTGGTTCTTACTTTGAGGATTATGATTTGTCATCATAAATATTGACCATGAATGATTGATGGCGTTAGAAGATTTTTATTTTGTTTTGGGAATACATCCTCGAAGGTGTATCAAATTTCATAGAATAAGAGGCCAAGACGACCGGTACAACACCAAAAGGCTACATGATACAACACGATGCCACACGATGTACAACACAAACCACACCAACCAAACGACAAGGACTCGCCTTGTACCGTCTTCAGCCAAGGATGGCGATTAGGCGATACACCGAGATTCTAGGCCGCGTCACAACTGAAGAAGGGAACTTTACCAGACCGACTCGAACTCCGGGTGCTCCTGACTTTAAGCTTGTACTTATAGAGGCAGGCATGGCATGGCAGGTCTGAGGGACGAGAAGAAGAACGAGGGCTGCTCTCATCTATCCGTCGCTTGCTCGCTTGTTCGGAGAGGATTGACGGGCGAGATGCAAACTCCCACGGATTGGTGACGTGTAAGTTTTCTTCCTTGGAATTAGTTCCCGCGTGGAATCCGAGGGGCATGGCGCTGGTTTTCAGGCGTGGACTATTTGAATAGCTACTGTACTGTTGTTGACGATCCGTCTAGACATCTCTACTACCCTTTATTCGACTGGAAGAACAAGGGCAACTCTCATCTATCCGTTGCTTGCTGGCTTGTTGGGAGAGAATCAAGGGGTGAGATGCAAAGTTCCCACGGATTGCTGACATGGATGTTTTCTTGGGATGTTGCGAATGTCCTATCTAGGCACTGGTTTTCAGGCATGGACTCTTTGGACTTTGGACAGCTACTCTACTGTTGTTGAGGATTTGTCTAAGCATCTCTCCTATCATTTATTCGGTTGGTCGGGTGCCAGGAATTTATTCGGTCGTTCATCGGATCTCGAGGGAGCATTTTTTTTTACTGGTTATGCTGCGTTTCAAGATCACAGTCATTACTTTGTGTACATCAACGACATGTATCTTTGCTTCGTTCACAACCTCAGCAAGTAATTTTTATTCTCTACAGGTTTCAACTAACCGAGAGAGCAACTTATCAAGGTTTCATTTATGGACTAATACTAATGTAAGACGGAATAATAATAGATAATGACCTTCCCAGTTCGTGACTTTGGATTACACGCCGAATAATAATAGATAATGACCTGTGACCACAGGATTCAGCTCACGAGTTCAATCAAAAAAGATATATGAGAGTTAATATGCTTACTCGTTGGAAACAATTAGTATGATCAATACATACAATCAGTTGGTTGTTGTTACGAGTTGTACCAAAGTGTGATAATGCCCAGAAATCAAATACCACATCGCGATAGTTGATGCACCAGGAGGTAAAATGAGACAATGCAACATTTGTGCCCCAGCTGGTCTAAACAGCCTGACACAAAAAAGATGGAGCGGAGCGGCCCAGGGCATAGATGCCAGCCAAAGGATACAAGACCAAGCTAGCATCCTCTCCATCACAGCCCTATGGTTCTCCTTCACGAGCACCACTGGCAGCCTGCCGCTACGTGTACCGCGTCCTAGCGACTACCACTGGTTGACGAAGAAGCTCAGCTCGTCCATCCATTACCTGCACAACAAAAGACCAAGAATGGTTCACCTCCACACACAGCACATGAACCTGTTGCTCGACATAGAACAAGATTTACTAGGCTAGATCAGGCATCAAAACATGCACAAGGAACGCCCCATAAGTGACATAGCTCCATACACTATTTACATGTGATGGCTGGAAGCTGCCAATATGGGTCACCTTTTTAATATCAAGGGAAAAATAAATTCAGAAAAGAAAAAAGAAAAGAATTGGCACTACTCATTCCATGCATAGGAAAGCAACAAGTAAACATTCCAGCAATCCTCTTGAACCATTAAAAAGATCTAGCAGCCATGGTTGAACCGATATTAAAGACAAGATCTTAACAAGCCAACAAGTACTAGCAACCATGAAACAATTACCTACCGAGAGAAACTATAAAAATGGTACAAGCAACATTTGGTCCAATATCCTGACACTAAAAGACGGAGGCGCTCACCGAGGACTCGAGTCGCCCTGTACATTCATTCCAACCAAAGGCCGGACCAGACTTCACCACAACACAAGAAAGGTAATACCAGCTAGCTAAGTGAATAAAGTACAATGCAAGCATACATCAGCCAGCATCGACAAGGCTTGATGGCCACATAGCATGCAGAAGACGAAGGAGGAGCTCACCCGAGGCCTAACGTGGGCACTAGCAGGGTAGCAGCGCGTTGCCGAGGAGGTAGTCCAAGGCGAGCAGAAGCAGCTCTGGGTTGTGCGATCAGTGTTGGGCTCCTTCAAAAAATTAGTGAGCTAGCGAGCAACCATAATCCTAAACATCACAGAAAGAATGACCAAATCGTCATTCCATGTCTTCTCACAAAGAAACAAGTAGTTAAAACAGTAGACATGACAAGCAGTGATATGAAACAAATTGCCACGATCAACCAGGCTCAGTTCTCAAAAATGTTGCTATCATACACTCCTCTACATCAGTAGACCATGAACGCCGGCGTCGAGGTGGCTACGGTGGTCCTTGGGGGTGACCTCCTGCACGGCGTGTAGCCGCCCCACCCAACCTTGGGGGTGAGCGCTTTATCGCTGGATCGAGGAGCACACCATCATCATGCTGCTGCTTCTTTCCTCCCTGGTGAATGGTGTGGCGGGAAATTAAAATCAGTCAGTACACATATAACCAAATGGATATAAGGAACAGCTGGGAAAAAATAGCACCATCTGTCCAAAGGCATAGATAAATGTACAGAAGTATAGCACGGTACAAGCCTCCATGTGAGGTTATTTAATTTTCTTAGAAGGCACTGATTGTACATCCAAAAACAGTAGTTTAATCTGTTCGTGATTCAACAGCAAAGTGCAATGTTATGTGTGTAACCTGAAGCACATTGGCAGCAGCTATAATCAACCTGAGTGCAGAATACGTGCAAGCTATAGGTATATATGGACAATGACTGAAAGCTAAATGTGTGTACATACATACTAGCACCAACTCAAAGACTAGTAAGTGACGGTCTACAAATGATTAGCAGCCAGCTGGGTGCCTCGTCAGAATGGTTAACCACAGCTGTGGAACCACCATCTTCAGAAAGAGATGAACTAGTAGTAGTGATTAAATAACTTTACAAGACGGTCTCATAACTCTTGGTAATGTTGTCTTTCAAGGGGAGATGGACCTGAACGGGGATACCTTGATGTGGACGGAGCAGTTCAGTGGGAAGAAGGTGTAGCTCCAATTTGTCCACTCCTCCGGCAAAGGTGGGAGCCCTCCTTCTTCATCCTCGAAGAATGGAATTAATTATCTACCGTGACAATGCAAGCACAGGACAAACAAGCATGAGCTTTACATACTAGCACTGGTGTAGAAATATAACTTGAAACCTAATGAGAGAATAACAACAGCAACGTGGTTTGAGATCTGCCTTGTATTATGATGAGTGAAGTTTCAGTGTTTTGGTGACATGACAAATAGGGCAAGATTTTGGAGAGAAGCAAAGTTGTGGAGGTTCAGCTACTCTAGGCAAGATTTTGGAGAGAAGCACAGGTGTGGTGGCTGGTGGCATGGCATCTGAAGTAAGACAAGTGCTTACTCTGGGCAGCTGCGGACAAGATGAAACAACACGTGTAGGTTTATGTATTCTGTTGTGGCCTCAAGAGCAACACGGAGTTCTCCTAGCAAGATTTCTACTCCTCCCTAAGCACACCTATTCCTGGCGTTTGGCGAGAAGACACACACAGAGGGCAGATGAGCATCTGCATTGAGCAACCGTATGAAACCAGCAGGGGGTGTTGGAGAGAGTGAGATAACCTCGTTGCGGTAGGACGACAAGGGCGCCAACCAACGGTGGTCGCCTTTGTCCTCGAAGTGCAGCAGTGGAAGCTCGAAGTGCAGGTGCTACTACCGGTAGCTTGGTAGCGGAGTGGTCCGTCCATGGCACGAGCGCAGGTCGCGGACGTGGTGCTGGAGCGGGAGCAGAAGAAGGTGCTGCTCAAGAAAAGAAAACGAATGGATTCCTGTGGTCAGGTCAGATTGGGGGAAGAAGAGGATTTGGATTTGGGATTGGGTCACAACGCATACCTTGAGATGAACTCGGACGCGTTGCCTGTCCGGCCGCTAGGGATTCGTGTCTGCAGCTTGGAGCAGAGCTCGCGGTCGCCGTCGTACCGCGCTTTGCCGGAGCACCCCGGTGACTGGGAAGACGGAGAGCGCGCAGCAGCGGCAAGGAGCTCGTCCACGAAGTGGAGCAGCGGCAGCTCGAGGTGCAGGTTGTACTACCGGTTTGGAGGGGTCCCAGGCCTCCATGGCACGAGCGCAGGTCCAGAACGTGGTGCTGTAGCGGCGGCCGTCACAGGGAGCAGAAGGAGGTGCTGCTCGACGCACGGACGGACGGACGCCGTCGTCCTAGGGCTGCTGCTAAAGAAAGAGAGAGAGAAAGAAAGAATCGATGATTTCAGAGGTCGGGTCAGATTGGGGGGAAGAAGAGGACTTGGATCTGGGATTGGGCCAGAGCGCATACCTTGAGCTGAAGCTCGTACGGAAGCGTTGCCTGGCGTCCCGCGCTAGGGATTCAGTGTCCGCCGCTTGGAGCAGAGCTCGCGGTGGCCGTCGTCACGCGCTTTGCCGGAGCACCGCGGTGACGGGGGAGATGGAGAGGGCAAGGGGATTGGGGGAGAGAGGGGAATCCTCTGCATCCCGCCCATCCGCCATTCTCCTCGTCGTCCCCGACCACGCTACGGTCCAGGCGACGGCATCCTAGCACTCCCGCCCCCTACTCTACCAATTTCAGCCGCCGCCGCCGCCATGCTCCTGCTCCGGAGCTAGGGTTTGTGGTGGTCCCACGCCTTGGAATCGGGAGAGGAGGAGGATCTAGAGGCGGGTCTGCAACGCCGGAGCTGGTCGGGGTCGACCGGCAACGGAGGCGGCAACAAAGGGGATCTGAGATGAGATGGACAAAGGGGATCTGGAGGTGAGAGGGTGGACTGTGGGTTCGGGCCCAACGACGCGGCGACCAAAAGGCTTGTCCAAAATTTTGGAAATTTCCCGCGACGCCCTAAAACGAAATTTTGAATATCGGTGGCGGGCTCTTCCGAAATTTTTGGTTTTGCCGCGCATGGACGCGGGATTGCAGCTAAGGAGAAAGGCCACCCACGATGCATTTACAGATTTACTTCTACGCCCTCCGTATCAAAATATAATACTCTCTAACTAGTTTATACACACATGTATGTAGACATGTTTTAGTGCAAGGTTCACATGAATCTTGCACTAAACCATGTCTAGATACATGTGTTTACAAACTAGTTAGAGAGTCTTATATTTTGATACGGAGGGAGTAGTAGTCATCAAGCAAGCCAAGGTATGATTTAGTCCTCCATCCATTAAAATGTGAAATGAAAAGTAATATTTTCAGAATAACTAGCCGGGTTCTCGTTTTACAATTGCGGTTATTGGCTGACTGACTTGTGTATGGACGTCAAGACCTCGTCACGCCCGATGCCAGAGACATGGCCATGACGAACCTTGTTGGCATGCATGCACACCTGGTGGTCTTTCTTAAAGTGAGCAAAGAACTAGAGTAGACTTTAGAGGAGCAAGTATTATTGGCATCCCTAAGCTTGATCACGAAAATGACGTTGGTGGCTGCTAAAGGACTCCGCTTCAAAGCTAGCCCCAAAAAAAAATTATTGACCATCATCTCATGAGTATACTGATGAACATGCATGTTTTGTTATATCTTTGCATGGCGCGTGTGCTCTCTGCTGCCTCCGTGTGCGTGATGTGTTGTCGTCATCGTGGTGGACGATATGGGGCGGCGAGGCTGCCAACTTTTTTTTTTTTTGCAAAACACAGTACAACGCAGATGCTCACATACACGCGCATATACTCACCCATATGAACGCACGCACGTACATCCTACCCCTATGAGAACCTCCGATAGACTGAAATTGACGAGATCACCACAGTCGCCTCGCTATCGACGGGAACGTCGCCTCCCACTGAAGAATATTCCGGCTAAGTGAGAAACACTAGCGTCAAACCTAGGGTTTGAACTCTACTGGGCTGGGGGTACAACCACCCTGCTAACCATCCTACCACGGGCAGGTTCTCACGAGGCCGCCAGCTTGGAGTGTCATCGACGGTCGCCGTAGGGTGTGAGCGTCCACAGCCTTGCCGGGCGTGTCATTTGCTGCTCCTGAATGATCAATCTCGATTTCTCCCTTTGATTTCATGTGTGCGCTTTCTTTTATAGACAAGTGCGAAGCGAGAATAGATAGCAAAAATGCAATACCACAACTAAGATGGTTTAGGGTTTAGGGTTTTATAATTAGGCTTTAGGGAATAGATAGCGATCGGGCGCGGTTGAAGAGTTGTCATGCTGTTAGCTAATCCCTCGGAGAGATCATTTGATAAGCACGTTATCTCCCGGAGCAAAACTTGGGGCGCGTAGAGGTCACCGCTGATGAATTTGTACGCGTCCGACCTGACCGAAGAATCTGCATGCACAAGTAGTCCATGTCTCGCTGCTTGCAAGATCGCTACAGGCAATTAATCGACAGGATTAGCGTTATCTAGTAGTGCATGTATTAGCGTTGTATTTGATCACCAAGACAAACAGTCTCTGGATGCATAGAGAGCTAGATACTTATTATGGGATTAGCATAGAAACGTCACGTGATTTTCTTTTGCCGAGTACAAAATCACGTCGAACACTCGTAAAGGACTTCGTTTCAAAGCTAGCCAAAAAAATAATATTCACCATCGCCACATGAGTATACTGATGAACATGCATGATTTGTTCCCCCCTACATTCATTCAAGGCAAAAATATTTTTTTTGTGCGTGTGTCAAGTACGGACGGGAAAATTATTGAAGCAACAAAATTGGGCGGGAAAATGCTGAAAATACATGGGTTATAGCTCGTGCCAAAAACATTCACGAAAATTCACTAAACAAAAATTTGGGTAGGAAAATCCTAAAAAATGTGGGCTACAGTGTTTGTCAAATAACAGGCAAAAAATACCAAAAAAATGGCTAGGAAAACCCTAAAAAACGTGTGTGTCAAAATACGGGCGGGAAAATTATTGAAATGAGAATTTTGGTGACAAAAACCTGAAAGTATGTGTGCTATAGCCGTGTCCAAAAAGGCGGGGAAACTGTCGAGACAATGAAATTACATGTTTTACACCCAAGTCAAAAATGTGTGGGAGAACTCTCGAAACAAAACTTTGGGTGTTGCAGCCCGTGTCGAAAACAAGGGGGACTATCGAAACAAAAATCTGGGCCAAAAAACCAAAGCATAGATTTCTACAGTAATCTACATTGCCCACAATTTTTGCAAAAACCCCCCTGACGAATAGGGAAATTACCCCGCGGCCCTCCAAAATTTACGGATCCGTCCCTCGCCGCTGGCCGCCGCCGCTACACGCCGTCCCGGATGAATCCAAGGCCACCGTCGGAACCGCCTCCACCTCCTCTACATCATCCTGGAGTATCGCGAGCTGGGAGCCCCGAAATCACCCGCGCCGGGGTCGTCTTCCCCGAAACCGGCCGCCGTCACGCCGTCCGATTCGCCGCCGTCCGGGCTTCCCCGCCCTTGCCGGCCGTCTCCTCGTGCTCCTGGTGAGATTCTGGTCCGTGTGGACCCTTTCTTTTCCTCCCCCGCGCCCTGGTTCGCTGTGCCGTCGTGCGCCGCCGAGCGCCGCCGCTGGACGTGGTCGCCGGCGTAGCTCCGGTGACCATTTGGTCCGACCGCCGCCATGTCCAGGTAGCCCGCATCCCCGCGCGTCCAACGCGCTCAACCGCGCGCTCCCTACCACGGCGGTTGAAAAAGGCGGGAAACTATGAAAAAAATAGCAGAACCTCTAAAAATAGGTATGCTATAGCCTGTGTCGAAAACGGGCGGGAAAACTGTCAAACGAATTGGCCGAGAAAAACCTAAAATAAATGTGCTATGGCTCGTGACGTTAATTAACGAGCGGGAAAACTATCGAAACGACAACTTGGGCGGGAAAAGCCTAAAAAAAATTGAGTGCTATAACATGTGTCGCAAATGTGTAGTATAACTATCGGGAAATAATTTAGGCGGGAAATCGCTGAACTTACATGTGTGATACCCGTGTTCAGAACTCAAATAAGGAAAACCTAAACAATCTGGGCAATACCTTCGAAATCGCCTCTAAGCTTGTATGCAAATATTACAGCTCACCGTTGAAGACATGCCTGGTTAAATCTTCATACAATTAGGTATCTTATCATGCCACGACGAAAGTGAGACGGAACATGAAATAAAAGGAACATTAATATAACAGTCTAGATGATAGAAAATGACTATGTCCTAGCGTGAAATAAGGATCCCTAAAATGCTCGATGACAAGACGACCCAAAATGGTGGGTTATTAATAATTATAATTTCATGCATACAAAAGCGTGGAAATATGAAATGTCACGTGAAATTATAGGCACTAACTACCCCATAACATGATATAAGGACATGTGACATGCACATAAAATGCTAAGTGATAACCTTGTGGTACCATAAAATGAAGACATTGAATCGAGCGACAAAGAGTGACAGTCAATCACTCCCCTTGCCAAAAATTAGCCCTTGTGGCACAATCGTTTCGAGCCTTAATTGATTTTTGGAATACGCGAGTAACCTATTTTATTTTAAACCCCCCATTTGAGGGAATGACCTTTTTGCATATGAATTTTGCATGCAAGCGTATACGAAAGCGACCATCTCGTAAAAATGACAAAAAATCCTAACTAGCAAAGAGTGTTCCAACACCTCTAGAATGGTATCGATCAGAACTCGTTTGCAAAAAGTTCCTCTTGTGCGAAAGATATGGATGGTGAAATATTCGAACAACTAGGTATCCTATCATGACACAACTAAAGCAGGAGGAACATAAAATTAAATCAAATGAGAATCATTGCATGCATAAAATAACTAGCGCGACGGCACATGAAATGACATGTAATAGCTTAACCCTAGCATTAAATCATGACACACGTCACATGAAATGATACATGATGACCCCCTCCCAACATTAAATAATAACTAAAAAAGACGGTGCAAAGAGACATCACATGAAACGAGGGTAATAACTATGAAATCATGATAACCAACCTTGTTCGTCACGACGCATGAGTCCCTTACTTGGCGACTCTCGTTACTCAACACACAGTTGGCGGCGATAGATGACGGTTGCGGTTGCGGAGAGCAATAGCCCGTGTCAAAGATGGGCGGGAGATCTATCAATATGAAAATTTGAGCGGAAAAACCTAGAAAACATGTGTGCTATGCTAGTTTTTTTTTTAAACGGGCCGGGCGGGAGAACTGCCAAAACAAAACATGTGTGCCGAAGCGCGTGTCAAAATGGGTTGGAAAATTACCAAAACAAGGTTGGGAGGGAACCCGTGGATGTAAGTGTGCTATAGAACGGGCGGGGAAACTATCAAAATGAAAAATTTGAGGGGAAAACCATAAAACTAGGTTTGCATACGTTTGCATGGCCTCGGAAGAATTAATAATAGAGGAAAAAGAAGGAGTAGCACGTTAGCATTTGCAGCAGTAGTAGTACCAGTGATGGATGACGTATGCGCGCGCGTAGAGAGGGTGAGAGAGAGATAAAGAGCAACGATATCTATCCAGGGAGCGAAGTTTTTTGGAATGGCACAAGTCCATGCGCGCGCGCGTGAGATGAGAGAAAAGGCGTGGTCGTTCCAATCCAGCACGCACGTGAGCGACCGACGTCACCGCCAACGCGTACGTGAGAGAGAGAGAGAGAGAGTTTGTGCATGCATGTGCGCGCGACGTACGTCAAGCTAGAAGCATCCTTCCTTCCGATCCCGAGCGAGCGACGCAACGTGGATCGATGCATGATGGATCGATGGGATATACATATACGCGCGCGGTCGTCGTTGCACCATACGTGACGCTAGCTAGCTAGGTGTGTTTCCCCGACGTACGTGTTCTCTGACTTGTCGTTGCCGACGTGCAGCTAGCACGTATCTGTCTGCTGTCATCACCCCTTGCTCGTTCATTCGTCCGATCGAATGGATTAAGTCCTTCTAACGGCCACTTGCGGTACGATTCGAAAGAAACTATATATCATGTATACGGATATATATTTTGGTAATTAGAAATGTAACCACTTTCGATCTGTGTAAACACAAGAAATGCATGCATGAAAGGGTTGTACACCTGTGTGTACGGCGAGGGGTTGGACTTTTTGGATATCCGACGTGCACGTACCTCTCATCTCTCTTCTCTCCTCCTCATTCGTCCGGAGGCCGCTCACCTGGAGGCCGGAGGGGATCGACGGCAACGGGGATGGATGGCGGCGGCGCACGAGGCCTGAAACGGCAGGGGCTAAACGGGAAGAGCACCGTGCTCTGCTCCGACCGAGTGACGAACGAGCTAGCGAGCTGACAGCTGCCGATGGGCTGGCTTATCGCGAGCTGCGCCTGCGTGTACAGAAGGTTTGCGGAAAAGGACCTCGATCTTTCGCGTATTTACTTGAGCGCGCCGCCGTGCGTGGTGCACAGTGCCATGCAGGGGCTTGACTGTGACGAAGGTTCCGGAGGAAGGGGTTGACTGCAAGCTGTAACGAGCGGCTGAGAATTTTACGGTCGGCCATAATATTTTTATTTCGTTTTTTGTTATGGTTTTCTGTTAGGGGTATCTAGTCGTAGAAATAAGTTTTTGATTAGGGAGATGGTTGTCTTATTTGAATCTGTCAGCTGCCTAATATAATTGTCGTTCATGCTCAATGAAATTTTCTCGAAACTGGTCCTGAGAAACTCGTTTTTCAATCCTTCATTCACTACTCTAAAAAAAGGTTTGGATATGGTTCGCATTTCTGCAAGGCTTCACGCGGCTAGCACCATGGTCATATTTAAAATCCAAGTCGAAACCCCTCGCATCGAACTCATCTTTGATGATTATGTTATGGAGGATCATACAACACGTCATGATGTTGTTTGTGACGGGATATTTCTTGTCTTCGAACAATAGTAAACCGAGTTTGGAACACTCAGTGTCTTTCTAACAAACTTCTTGACAAGCGACAAACTGATATTGGTTCTTACTTTGAGGATTATGATTTGTCATCATAAATATTGACCATGAATGATTGATGGCGTTAGAAGATTTTTATTTTGTTTTGGGAATACATCCTCCAAGGTGTATCAAATTTCATAGAATAAGAGGCCAAGACGGCCGGGACAACATCAAAAGGCTACACGATACAACACGATGCCACACGATGTACAACACAAACCACACCAACCAAACGACAAGGACTCGCCTTGTACCGTCTTCAGCCAAGGATGGCGATTAGGCGATACACCGAGCTTCTAGGCCGCGTCACAACTGAAGAAGGGAACATTACCAGACCGACTCGAACTCCGGGAAGGCACAAGTGTAACATCCCAAATTTATAACAAGGGTAAACAAGGCCCAAAATTCAGAACCAACAAAAAACTTTTGAATTATTTCACAAGTGATTGTGTTTTCCCTTAAATTGTTCTGGTTGACCTGGTGTAACTTGTTGTTTGTGATTGTTTGACCAGTAGATGTCAACCCAAGAACCCAACCTAAGTAAAAATATATTTACAACACTGGTGACCATGTTATGACGAGAAAATATTCCATATGTCTTTCCCATTCTGACGTTGGCCAAAAGTTTATTTCAAAAATGATTTGGTTCCAGCCACAAATAAAATACTCTTTAACTTGAGACAGTAAAAGTATTTCCAAAATTTCATGTTTATAAAATATGGAGAACTATCTGTGATCTCCTGTCCTCTCTTCAACCTTGGCATTTATAAAATTCTTATTTTAAAACTCCCATGTTTCAACTCCGTTTAAAAGAAATACTAGTGGGGAATATGTTACCTCACATATCTCCCTTTATTTAAACCATTTTGAAAAACTACTAAGTTATGGGTGGATATACCCCTTAAACAACATCTTGTCATAATTGGGTGTGGCCACTTTTACAAAATAGCATTGTTAGTTATGGAAAAAGGTGTGTGATTTATTCTTGTAGTTTGAAGTGTGTGGCCTTGTTTGAGTTGTGGAGATTGTTGTGTTGTTGATATGGTTGTGCTGGTACTGTTGCTGTGATTTTGCTGTTGTGTGTGATTTTCTGGTGAGGGTAATTCCTCAGTGGAGCTATTACAAAATTAGGACACCCTTGGCAACCAAGTTTGGAGTGTGACTTGAAGAGGAACAAACCCTCTACAATAGGGCACCCCAAGTTAAATTCCTAAAATTTAGAGAGATGATCTCAATAAAACTCCCTCTTTATCTATTCCTCTATTTTATGAAAACAAATATACTTTCTTTATCAAAATTCTAGAGAAGGAGATGAAGTGATAATTCTCTCCATTTCATATTACTCCCTCCTCTAGTAAACCTACTTGTTGTTTTAAAAACAAACCCCTTCTTTCTTTTATTAAAGGGAAATGAAGGTCGTGAGTTAAAATGATCTCCATAAATAAATTCCCTTCCAATTTCTCTATTTCCTCAAAACAAATGTTTTCTCTATGAAAATAAAACTTATTTGAAGTATCATATTTGTCAAGAAAGCTCCAAAGGTTCTACACACTATTTTACCACTGGTTTGAATTATTAAAGGAGTCTCAAATTATTAATTTCCAAAAATGGTTTATTCAAATCCTATGAACAAAAATGGAGCAAAACATTTTATTTTGTAAAACCAATTTTTGTGGAGCTTCCTCATATATAGGGGAGGCTACATGAATTTTCTCTAATTTTTGTAAAGTGTTTAAACCCCTCAATTAAATTCTGGAAACCCTACTGGTTTCAAACTAGAAATAAAGGTTTTCTTTTTAGCCGAGGACCTGTCTGTGAGAGGAGAAAGAGGTTTAGGGGGCGTTTTGCAAAAACTCCGTTGACCTCTGTAGCCGCACGCTGGCCGGCACGGCGCCGTGCTCCCCACGCCGGCGATGCCGTGGTCGTCGCTCGCCGTGCACCTCTCCCTCGCCCAGCTGACCTCTGACTCCTCTGCCCTCTCCCTTCACCTCAGCTCTGCAACGGGACAGCCGTGGCATCTCCCGCACGCTGCCGTGCCCACGTCGCCGTACTCGCACGCTGCCGTGCTCCTCCCGGCGTCGTTGCCGTGGCCCCCTCCCTCCGTGCTGAGAAGGGGAAGATAAGAAGCGCGCCCTCCTCTGCTCCCTCACCTCCTCACCCATTTTCCCCCACTCCCTCCCCTCTCGCTCTCGTTTCTCCTCCAGGGCCGAGAACCCATTCGAACTCGCACCATTGTTTAGCATCGTTCTACCCACCGTAGAGCACCACCGAGTGCGGCAAAAGGTTTGCCTCGTCCTCCTCTCCATCCTCGTCCGAGGAATCGCACCGGGAGTCTGCGAATCGAGCTGGACACCCCCATCCCCTTCCGCTCCGGCCGCTGCCTTGCCGGGAAGCTCGCGGGTTGCACAGCCCATCTTTCTACGCCATTTTTATTTCCCCGAGATCCCCTCGTCGCGAGTCATCTCACGGACATCTCCTTTTATCCTAGGAACGCCGGAGTCGCCGAAGCCGTCTCCGCCTTGCTCCCTGCCCGTCGCCGCGTGCTCTGAGCGTGCTGACGGGGAAGAAGAAGACGGCGCATCGTTTCGTTCGCTCGTGGGTCGCGAGCTGGGCTTCCTCCCGCACGGCACGGCCCAAATCCAGCAGATCCAGCCCGTTCTTTTTTTTTCAGGTTGTTTATTCATTTGCTTCTAGAACTGTTTCTGGACCCTTAGTTTAAATCGGTTTAAAATAGTTTAAGTGCTTAGTTGACCAAACCAAAAATCAGGGAGGTACCCTAGCATTTTCCTAGCCAGATCCAAGTGGTAGAAACACTTTTGGATGAATAGTTTTGGAGAAATTAAATGTGAGCCAGAACTACTGCTTTTTACCAAAAACTTAATAACTATTTTTCTAGGATAGCTATTGTTGCAAACTCAACTGTTTTGGGAAGGTCTGAGTGTTACCTAGCAGTAGAAATTTGCCTCTCATGCAAATGATCTTCCTAAATAAAATGGCATCCACTCTGGTAAATGTGAGTTAGAAGATTTTTATTTTGTTTTGGGAATACATCCTCGAAGGTGTATCAAATTTCATAGAATAAGAGGCCAAGACGACCGGTACAACACCAAAAGGCTACATGATACAACACGATGCCACATGATGTACAACACAAACCACACCAACCAAACGACAAGGACTCGCCTTGTACCGTCTTCAGCCAAGGATGGCGATTAGGCGATACACCGAGATTCTAGGCCGCGTCACAACTGAAGAAGGGAACTTTACCAGACCGACTCGAACTCCGGGAAGGCACAAGCCAACGCACCGCCGCCCATAAGCGCCTAAGAGATGGCGAGTGAACGGAGGGGCCGAACCTGATCGGAGGAGGCTTCGACCAAGAAGGGCCAACGACGGATGTATTTGCACTGGTCCGAGCAAGAAATCACTTGGAGCAGAAGGGATCATCCCCGAGTTATGCCAACTCCGGGAGGTGATGCATTGGTGGTGGACCCGACATTCTTTGGACCAACCAGCTAGCGAAGTACAGAAGTCATACATCACCCAGTTGCGGAGCTACAAACAAATGTACCATCATGCCCAGAAATCAAAGTGTGATAATGCGAAGAGAGCGTCCGCGGCGGCCGGCCGCCATGCCAAAGAGAAGGAGGAGAGGAGAGGCGGCCGGAGAGCGACGGACTCGCTCAGCTCTCCTCTCCGCCTACGCCAAAGGCCAAAGGCACAAGGCACGCGCATGACGCACGCGGTGCTCGTGACTTTAAGCTTGTACTTATAGAGGCAGGCATGGCATGGCAGGTCTGAGGGACGAGAAGAAGAACGAGGGCTGCTCTCATCTATCCGTCGCTTGCTCGCTTGTTCGGAGAGGATTGACGGGCGAGATGCAAACTCCCACGGATTGGTGACGTGCAAGTTTTCTTCCTTGGAATTAGTTCCCGCGTGGAATCCGAGGGGCATGGCGCTGGTTTTCAGGCGAGGACTATTTGAATAGCTACTGTACTGTTGTTGACGATCGTCTAGACTCTAGACATATCTACTACCCTTTATTCGACTGGAAGAACGAGGGCAACTCTCATCTATCCGTTGCTTGCTGGCTTGTTGGGAGAGAATCAAGGGGTGAGATGCAAAGTTCCCACGGATTGCTGACATGGATGTTTTCTTGGGATGTTGCGAATGTCCTATCTAGGCACTGGTTTTCAGGCATGGACTCTTTGGACTTTGGACAGCTACTCTACTGTTGTTGAGGATTTGTCTAGCATCTCTCCTATCCTTTATTCGGTTGGTCGGGTGCCAAGAATTTATTCGGTCATTCATCGGATCTCGAGGGAGCATTTTTTTTTACTGGTTATGCTGCGTTTCAAGATCACAGTCATTACTTTGTGTACATCAACGACATGTATCTTTGCTTCGTTCACAACCTCGGCAAGTAATTTTATTCTCTACAGGTTTCAACTAACCCAGAGAGCAACTTATCAAGGTTTCATTTATGGACTAATACTAATGTAAGACGGAATAATAATAGATAATGACCTTCCCAGTTCGTGACTTTGGATTACACGCCGAATAATAATAGATAATGACCTGTGACCACAGGATTCAGCTCACGAGTTCAATCAAAAAAGATATATGAGAGTTAATATGCTTACTCGTTGGAAACAATTAGTATGATCAATACATACAATCAGTTGGTTGTTGTTACGAGTTGTACCAAAGTGTGATAATGCCCAGAAATCAAATACCACATCGCGATAGTTGATGCACCAGGAGGTAAAATGAGACAATGCAACATTTGTGCCCCAGGTCTAAACAGACTGACACAAAAAAGATGGAGCGGAGCGGCCCAGGGCATAGATGCCAGCCAAAGGATACAAGACCAAGCTAGCATCCTCTCCATCACAGCCCTATGGTTCTCCTTCACGAGCACCACTGGCAGCCTGCCGCTACGTGTACCGCGTCCTAGCGACTACCACTGGTTGACGAAGAAGCTCAGCTCGTCCATCCATTACCTGCACAACAAAAGACCAAGAATGGTTCACCTCCACACACAGCACATGAACCTGTTGCTCGACATAGAACAAGATTTACTAGGCTAGATCAGGCATCAAAACATGCACAAGGAACGCCCCATAAGTGACATAGCTCCATACACTATTTACATGTGATGGCTGGAAGCTGCCAATATGGGTCACCTTTTTAATATCAAGGGAAAAATAAATTCAGAAAAGAAAAAAGAAAAGAATTGGCACTACTCATTCCATGCATAGGAAAGCAACAAGTAAACATTCCAGCAATCCTCTTGAACCATTAAAAAGATCTAGCAGCCATGGTTGAACCGATATTAAAGACAAGATCTTAACAAGCCAACAAGTACTAGCAACCATGAAACAATTACCTACCGAGAGAAACTATAAAAATGGTACAAGCAACATTTGGTCCAATATCCTGACACTAAAAGACGGAGGCGCTCACCGAGGACTCGAGTCGCCCTGTACATTCATTCCAACCAAAGGCCGGACCAGACTTCACCACAACACAAGAAAGGTAATACCAGCTAGCTAAGTGAATAAAGTACAATGCAAGCATACATCAGCCAGCATCGACAAGGCTTGATGGCCACATAGCATGCAGAAGACGAAGGAGGAGCTCACCCGAGGCCTAACGTGGGCACTAGCAGGGTAGCAGCGCGTTGCCGAGGAGGTAGTCCAAGGCGAGCAGAAGCAGCTCTGGGTTGTGCGATCAGTGTTGGGCTCCTTCAAAAAATTAGTGAGCTAGCGAGCAACCATAATCCTAAACATCACAGAAAGAATGACCAAATCGTCATTCCATGTCTTCTCACAAAGAAACAAGTAGTTAAAACAGTAGACATGACAAGCAGTGATATGAAACAAATTGCCACGATCAACCAGGCTCAGTTCTCAAAAATGTTGCTATCATACACTCCTCTACATCAGTAGACCATGAACGCCGGCGTCGAGGTGGCTACGGTGGTCCTTGGGGGTGACCTCCTGCACGGCGTGTAGCCGCCCCACCCAACCTTGGGGGTGAGCGCTTTATCGCTGGATCGAGGAGCACACCATCATCATGCTGCTGCTTCTTTCCTCCCTGGTGAATGGTGTGGCGGGAAATTAAAATCAGTCAGTACACATATAACCAAATGGATATAAGGAACAGCTGGGAAAAAATAGCACCATCTGTCCAAAGGCATAGATAAATGTACAGAAGTATAGCACGGTACAAGCCTCCATGTGAGGTTATTTAATTTTCTTAGAAGGCACTGATTGTACATCCAAAAACAGTAGTTTAATCTGTTCGTGATTCAACAGCAAAGTGCAATGTTATGTGTGTAACCTGAAGCACATTGGCAGCAGCTATAATCAACCTGAGTGCAGAATACGTGCAAGCTATAGGTATATATGGACAATGACTGAAAGCTAAATGTGTGTACATACATACTAGCACCAACTCAAAGACTAGTAAGTGACGGTCTACAAATGATTAGCAGCCAGCTGGGTGCCTCGTCAGATGGTTAACCACAGCTAGGTAGCAGCTTGAGATCAACTAGATGGCAACAAAAAACCACCACTGAAGAGATGAACTAGTAGTAGTGATTAAATAACTTTACAAGACGGTCTCATAACTCTTGGTAATGTTGTCTTTCAAGGGGAGATGGACCTGAACGGGGATACCTTGATGTGGACGGAGCAGTTCAGTGGGAAGAAGGTGTAGCTCCAATTTGTCCACTCCTCCGGCAAAGGTGGGAGCCCTCCTTCTTCATCCTCGAAGAATGGAATTAATTATCTACCGTGACAATGCAAGCACAGGACAAACAAGCATGAGCTTTACATACTAGCACTGGTGTAGAAATATAACTTGAAACCTAATGAGAGAATAACAACAGCAACGTGGTTTGAGATCTGCCTTGTATTATGATGAGTGAAGTTTCAGTGTTTTGGTGACATGACAAATAGGGCAAGATTTTGGAGAGAAGCAAAGTTGTGGAGGTTCAGCTACTCTAGGCAAGATTTTGGAGAGAAGCACAGGTGTGGTGGCTGGTGGCATGGCATCTGAAGTAAGACAAGTGCTTACTCTGGGCAGCTGCGGACAAGATGAAACAACACGTGTAGGTTTATGTATTCTGTTGTGGCCTCAAGAGCAACACGGAGTTCTCCTAGCAAGATTTCTACTCCTCCCTAAGCACACCTATTCCTGGCGTTTGGCGAGAAGACACACACAGAGGGCAGATGAGCATCTGCATTGAGCAACCGTATGAAACCAGCAGGGGGTGTTGGAGAGAGTGAGATAACCTCGTTGCGGTAGGACGACAAGGGCGCCAACCAACGGTGGTCGCCTTTGTCCTCGAAGTGCAGCAGTGGAAGCTCGAAGTGCAGGTGCTACTACCGGTAGCTTGGTAGCGGAGTGGTCCGTCCATGGCACGAGCGCAGGTCGCGGACGTGGTGCTGGAGCGGGAGCAGAAGAAGGTGCTGCTCAAGAAAAGAAAACGAATGGATTCCTGTGGTCAGGTCAGATTGGGGGAAGAAGAGGATTTGGATTTGGGATTGGGTCACAACGCATACCTTGAGATGAACTCGGACGCGTTGCCTGTCCGGCCGCTAGGGATTCGTGTCTGCAGCTTGGAGCAGAGCTCGCGGTCGCCGTCGTACCGCGCTTTGCCGGAGCACCCCGGTGACTGGGAAGACGGAGAGCGCGCAGCAGCGGCAAGGAGCTCGTCCACGAAGTGGAGCAGCGGCAGCTCGAGGTGCAGGTTGTACTACCGGTTTGGAGGGGTCCCAGGCCTCCATGGCACGAGCGCAGGTCCAGAACGTGGTGCTGTAGCGGCGGCCGTCACAGGGAGCAGAAGGAGGTGCTGCTCGACGCACGGACGGACGGACGCCGTCGTCCTAGGGCTGCTGCTAAAGAAAGAGAGAGAGAAAGAAAGAATCGATGATTTCAGAGGTCGGGTCAGATTGGGGGGAAGAAGAGGACTTGGATCTGGGATTGGGCCAGAGCGCATACCTTGAGCTGAAGCTCGTACGGAAGCGTTGCCTGGCGTCCCGCGCTAGGGATTCAGTGTCCGCCGCTTGGAGCAGAGCTCGCGGTGGCCGTCGTCACGCGCTTTGCCGGAGCACCGCGGTGACGGGGGAGATGGAGAGGGCAATGGGATTGGGGGAGAGAGGGGAATCCTCTGCATCCCGCCCATCCGCCATTCTCCTCGTCGTCCCCGACCACGCTACGGTCCAGGCGACGGCATCCTAGCACTCCCGCCCCCTACTCTACCAATTTCAGCCGCCGCCGCCATGCTCCTGCTCCGGAGCTAGGGTTTGTGGTGGTCCCACGCCTTGGAATCGGGAGAGGAGGAGGATCTAGAGGCGGGTCTGCAACGCCGGAGCTGGTCGGGGTCGACCGGCAACGGAGGCGGCAACAAAGGGGATCTGAGATGAGATGGACAAAGGGGATCTGGAGGTGAGAGGGTGGACTGTGGGTTCGGGCCCAACGACGCGGCGACCAAAAGGCTTGTCCAAAATTTTGGAAATTTCCCGCGACGCCCTAAAACGAAATTTTGAATATCGGTGGCGGGCTCTTCCGAAATTTTTGGTTTTGCCGCGCATGGACGCGGGATTGCAGCTAAGGAGAAAGGCCACCCACGATGCATTTACAGATTTACTTCTACGCCCTCCGTATCAAAATATAATACTCTCTAACTAGTTTATACACACATGTATGTAGACATGTTTTAGTGCAAGGTTCACATGAATCTTGCACTAAACCATGTCTAGATACATGTGTTTACAAACTAGTTAGAGAGTCTTATATTTTGATACGGAGGGAGTAGTAGTCATCAAGCAAGCCAAGGTATGATTTAGTCCTCCATCCATTAAAATGTGAAATGAAAAGTAATATTTTCAGAATAACTAGCCGGGTTCTCGTTTTACAATTGCGGTTATTGGCTGACTGACTTGTGTATGGACGTCAAGACCTCGTCACGCCCGATGCCAGAGACATGGCCATGACGAACCTTGTTGGCATGCATGCACACCTGGTGGTCTTTCTTAAAGTGAGCAAAGAACTAGAGTAGACTTTAGAGGAGCAAGTATTATTGGCATCCCTAAGCTTGATCACGAAAATGACGTTGGTGGCTGCTAAAGGACTCCGCTTCAAAGCTAGCCCCAAAAAAAAATTATTGACCATCATCTCATGAGTATACTGATGAACATGCATGTTTTGTTATATCTTTGCATGGCGCGTGTGCTCTCTGCTGCCTCCGTGTGCGTGATGTGTTGTCGTCATCGTGGTGGACGATATGGGGCGGCGAGGCTGCCAATTTTTTTTTTTTTGCAAAACACAGTACAACGCAGATGCTCACATACACGCGCACGCACGCACGTACATCCTACCCCTATGAGAACCTCCGATAGACTGAAATTGACGAGATCACCACAGTCGCCTCGCTATCGACGGGAACGTCGCCTCCCACTGAAGAATATTCCGGCTAAGTGAGAAACACTAGCGTCAAACCTAGGGTTTGAACTCTACTGGGCTGGGGGTACAACCACCCTGCTAACCATCCTACCACGGGCAGGTTCTCACGAGGCCGCCAGCTTGGAGTGTCATCGACGGTCGCCGTAGGGTGTGAGCGTCCACAGCCTTGCCGGGCGTGTCATTTGCTGCTCCTGAATGATCAATCTCGATTTCTCCCTTTGATTTCATGTGTGCGCTTTCTTTTATAGACAAGTGCGAAGCGAGAATAGATAGCAAAAATGCAATACCACAACTAAGATGGTTTAGGGTTTTATAATTAGGCTTTAGGGAATAGATAGCGATCGGGCGCGGTTGAAGAGTTGTCATGCTGTTAGCTAATCCCTCGGAGAGATCATTTGATAAGCACGTTATCTCCCGGAGCAAAACTTGGGGCGCGTAGAGGTCACCGCTGATGAATTTGTACGCGTCCGACCTGACCGAAGAATCTGCATGCACAAGTAGTCCATGTCTCGCTGCTTGCAAGATCGCTACAGGCAATTAATCGACAGGATTAGCGTTATCTAGTAGTGCATGTATTAGCGTTGTATTTGATCACCAAGACAAACAGTCTCTGGATGCATAGAGAGCTAGATACTTATTATGGGATTAGCATAGAAACGTCACGTGATTTTCTTTTGCCGAGTACAAAATCACGTCGAACACTCGTAAAGGACTTCGTTTCAAAGCTAGCCAAAAAAATAATATTCACCATCGCCACATGAGTATACTGATGAACATGCATGATTTGTTCCCCCCTACATTCATTCAAGGCAAAAATATTTTTTTTGTGCGTGTGTCAAGTACGGACGGGAAAATTATTGAAGCAACAAAATTGGGCGGGAAAATGCTGAAAATACATGGGGGTTATAGCTCGTGCCAAAAACATTCACGAAAATTCACTAAACAAAAATTTGGGTAGGAAAATCCTAAAAAATGTGTGCTACAGTGTTGTCAAATAACAGGCAAAAAATACCAAAAAAATGGCTAGGAAAACCCTAAAAAACGTGTGTGTGTCAAAATACGGGCGGGAAAATTATTGAAATGAGAATTTTGGTGACAAAAACCTGAAAGTATGTGTGCTATAGCCGTGTCCAAAAAGGCGGGGAAACTGTCGAGACGATGAAATTACATGTTTTACACCCAAGTCAAAAATGTGTGGGAGAACTCTCGAAACAAAACTTTGGGTGTTGCAGCCCGTGTCGAAAACAAGGGGGACTATCGAAACAAAAATCTGGGCCAAAAAACCAAAGCATAGATTTCTACAGTAATCTACATTGCCCACAATTTTTGCAAAAACCCCCCTGACGAATAGGGAAATTACCCCGCGGCCCTCCAAAATTTACGGATCCGTCCCTCGCCGCTGGCCGCCGCCGCTACACGCCGTCCCGGATGAATCCAAGGCCACCGTCGGAACCGCCTCCACCTCCTCTACATCATCCTGGAGTATCGCGAGCTGGGAGCCCCGAAATCACCCGCGCCGGGGTCGTCTTCCCCGAAACCGGCCGCCGTCACGCCGTCCGATTCGCCGCCGTCCGGGCTTCCCCGCCCTTGCCGGCCGTCTCCTCGTGCTCCTGGTGAGATTCTGGTCCGTGTGGACCCTTTCTTTTCCTCCCCCGCGCCCTGGTTCGCTGTGCCGTCGTGCGCCGCCGAGCGCCGCCGCTGGACGTGGTCGCCGGCGTAGCTCCGGTGACCATTTGGTCCGACCGCCGCCATGTCCAGGTAGCCCGCATCCCCGCGCGTCCAACGCGCTCAACCGCGCGCTCCCTACCACGGCGGTTGAAAAAGGCGGGAAACTATGAAAAAAATAGCAGAACCTCTAAAAATAGGTATGCTATAGCCTGTGTCGAAAACGGGCGGGAAAACTGTCAAACGAATTGGCCGAGAAAGACCTAAAATAAATGTGCTATGGCTCGTGACGTTAATTAACGAGCGGGAAAACTATCGAAACGACAAGTTGGGCGGGAAAAGGCTAAAAAAAATTGAGTGCTATAACATGTGTCGCAAATGGTAGTATAACTATCGGGAAATAATTTAGGCGGGAAATCGCTGAACTTACATGTGTGATACCCGCAAATAAGGAAAACCTAAACAATCTGGGCAATACCTTGGAAATCGCCTCTAAGCTTGTATGCAAATATTACAGCTCACCGTTGAAGACATGCCTGGTTAAATCTTCATACAATTAGGTATCTTATCATGCCACCACGAAAGTGAGACGGGACATGAAATAAAAGGAACATTAATATAACAGTCTAGATGATAGAAAATGACTATGTCCTAGCGTGAAATAAGGATCCCTAAAATGCTCGATGACAAGACGACCCAAAATGGTGGGTTATTAATAATTATAATTTCATGCATACAAAAGCGTGGAAATATGAAATGTCACGTGAAATTATAGGCACTAACTACCCCATAACATGATATAAGGACATGTGACATGCACATAAAATGCTAAGTGATAACCTTGTGGTACCATAAAATGAAGACATTGAATCGAGCGACAAAGAGTGACAGTCAATCACTCCCCTTGCCAAAAATTAGCCCTTGTGGCACACACTCGTTTCGAGCCTTAATTGATTTTTGGAATACGCGAGTAACCTATTTTATTTTAAACCCAGCATTTGAGGGAATGACCTTTTTGCATATGAATTTTGCATGCAAGCGTATACGAAAACGACCATCTCGTAAAAATGACAAAAAATCCTAACTAGCAAAGAGTGTTCCAACACCTCTAGAATGGTCTCGATCAGAACTAATAATAGAGGAAAAAGAAGGACTAGCTAGCACGTTAGCATTTGCAGCAGTAGTAGTACCAGTGATGGATGACGTATGCGCGCGTAGAGTGAGAGAGAGATAAAGAGCAACGATATCTATCCAAGGAGCGAATGAATGAAATTAGTTTTTTGGAATGGCACAAGTCCATGCGCGCGTGAGATGAGAGAAAAGACGCACGTGAGCGACCGACGTCACCGCCAACGCGTACGTGAGAGAGAGAGTTTGTGCATGTGCGCGCGACGTACGTCAAGCTAGAAGCATCCTTCCTTCCGACGACGACTGGACGCAACGTACGCTAGCTCTTTCCTTTCCGATCCCGACGCAACGTGCGTGCGTTGCACCATACGTGACGCTAGCTAGGTGTGTTTCCCCGACGTGCAGCACGTATCTGTCATCTCTCTTCTCTCCTCCTCATTCGTCCCAATGGGTTTTCTTTCTCTAGTGATGTCTAAGTTCTGACCAGCCACTTGCAGATAAGATCCCAAAAGAAACAAACAAACAAAAAGGGGCTGGTACCTACGTGAAGAACATGATGCTTGCGGAGGAGGCTTCGACCAAGAAGGGGCAGGAGGCCGCTCACCTGGAGGCCGGAGGGGATCGACGGCAACGGGGATGGATGGCGGCGGCGCACGAGGCCCGAAACGGCAGGGGCTAAACGGGAAGAGCACTGTGCTCTGCTCCGGCCGAGTGACGAACGAGCTAGCGAGCTGACAGCTGCCGATGGGCTGGCTTATCGCGAGCTGCGCCTGCGTGTACAGAAGGTTTGCGGAAAAGGACCTCGTTCTTTCGCGTATTTACTTGAGCGCGCCGCCGTGCGTGGTGCACAGTGCCATGCAGGGGCTTGACTGTGACGAAGGTTCCGGAGGAAGGGGTTGACTGCAAGCTGTAACGAGCGGCTGAGAATTTTACGGTCGGCCATAATATTTTTATTTCGTTTTTTGTTATGGTTTTCTGTTAGGGGTATCTAGTCGTAGAAATAAGTTTTTGATTAGGGAGATGGTTGTCTTATTTGAATCTGTCAGCTGCCTAATATAATTGTCGTTCATGCTCAATGAAATTTTCTCGAAACTGGTCCTGAGAAACTCGTTTTTCAATCCTTCATTCACTACTCTAAAAAAAGGTTTGGATATGGTTCGCATTTCTGCAAGGTTTCACGCGGCTAGCACCATGGTCATATTTAAAATCCAAGTCGAAACCCCTCGCATCGAACTCATCTTTGATGATTATGTTATGGAGGATCATACAACACGACATGATGTTGTTTGTGACGGGATATTTCTTGTCTTCGAACAATAGTAAACCGTTTCTAACAAACTTCTTGACAAGCGACAAACTGATATTGGTTCTTACTTTGAGGATTATGATTTGTCATCATAAATATTGACCATGAATGCTTGATGGCGTTAGAAGATTTTTATTTTGTTTTGGGAATACATCCTCGAAGGTGTATCAAATTTCATAGAATAAGAGGTCAACACGGCCGGTACAACACCAAAAGGCTACACGATGTACAACACGATGCCACACGATGTACAACACAAACCACACCAACCAAACGACAAGGACTCGCCTTGTACCGTCTTCAGCCAAGGATGGCGATTAGGCGATACACTGAGCTTCTAGGCCGCGTCACAACTGAAGAAGGGAACTTTACCAGACCGACTCGAACTCCGGGAAGGCACAAGCCAACGCACCGCCGCCCATAAGCGCCTAAGAGATGGCGAGTGAACGGAGGGGCCGAACCTGACCGGAGGAGGCTTCGACCAAGAAGGGCCAACGACGGATGTACATAGCGGCCCGGAAGCCCACGTTCTGAGCGGCGGCCACCATCGACTTCAACTACCACTCCGAGAACTCTTCGAACCACCAAGGCGACGCCTCCAAGGAGGGACGACACTGTCGTGTTGACGCCGCCTGATCCAAAAGTCGGATCAAGGTTTCCCCTAGTGCTCGAGTAGGGGAAGCACGAGCAGCACCATGACGACGCCTCCAAGGAGGTGACGGCACCCGCTTGCGTCGCCGTCGTCAGCTTCACGCAGGGATCTCGCCCCGGCCCTGCCGTCGACCCCATCAGACACGCAACAAGGAGTCGCATTTGGCCTCACCACCAACGAGAAGCGAGCCAGAGATATCCTCGGCGGAGCAGGAGGTTGACCATCGTCTCACCACCACCAAACGTAGGCTGGGCGTTGAGGACCCAACCTGTCGTCGCCTTGCCGGCCACCAGCACCGCCATGGTGCCCAGCAACCGGTGTCCTCAAGCGCCACCATGCACACCCGCTGCCATGGCCAGTAGGCCCGCCCAGGCCCAGAAGATAGTACCCTAAGTCATATGCATGGCCATTGACAATGAAATTGCAAGTTGGACCATCACCACTTGCAATTCTACCCAAAATGATATCGCAACATTGATATCACTAAAAGAATATATCCGACAACCCAAAAATGTAATGACAAAACGACAAGAGGTGCGCCTAGCGGATTTGGCCGAGAGGCATTGCTTACCTTGACGAAGCGGCCGAATCGGGCAAGCCGACCTAAATTCCGGACGAGACATAGTTTCACATCGTGCGCCCCTACCTGGGACGGAGGACGGTGTCGATGGCTGCGTGGCTAAAAAAGGTCATGCGGCAGCCATTCTGATTCGTACATGGCCTGATGCGGAGCTCCTGGTTGTATCCATGACGGCGCTCAGGAGAGCTCGCGGGTTAATAAGACGCGACGTGAGCTCCAAGAGGGGTTGGGATGGGTGGGTGGGCGCGCGACGAGCACCTTCTCGGCGCCGCGACATCGGCGAGGAGGGCTCGAGTCGAGGACAAAACGGCCATTCGAAGGACTTGAGCTTAAATTTTTCTCGCGCCAACTTTTCGAGGTTTTGCGGCTTACACAAAAAATTGGGATGCATATTGGTAATATGAGGTATGTGTGCCTTAATTTACAGTTTTCCGTATAAAAGTAACAAAACGGCCCATTTACGGTATTTGGTCTGGACGTGTTTCTTTCTTAAATAGTAAATAACGGTTATTTTACGGGTTTGCCTCTTTCATGGGATCTGCTAGGGTTGCTCTTAGTGTGCACGAGACAATGCACGATCCTTCCTAGTTCTAAATGATTACGTGCAGTGGACAGTGGTGCTACACTGAAGTTTATTACGGACCGTGTTAATTAATCCTACTTAGCAAAGGGTTTGATATTGCACCCTAACATGTGGGACCCACATATGAGGGACCCACGTCAGGGTACAGTACGATAAGGAATCGCGGTCCCGCAGACAATAGTGATGATGCAACGAAGATAACAATGAATCCATGATGCACTGGTCTTTCAACGTTTCTCCTTGGAGAACATCTAAATACCGAAGATGGTCTCGTTCGATGCGACACCTTGCAAAACGAAAGCGACGTGTATACACCGTCGGATCAAAGATTTCAGAAGAAACTAACCGAACTCCAGAAATGCCTTCACCAATGTCTTGTGCATTTGCTGAACACAAAATTAGCAGTGGCATTTCCTTGCAACATATTCATTTTTTAGAGAGTTATAGCAAATTAAGATAGTTTATTTATGAGGAGTTTTGTAGTCTTTTGTTTTTAGAAGAGTTCCTTTATGTTCTATGTGCGGTTATTCGATCTCGTTATTCGTGACGAATGGTTATTGTGGTCTTCAAATTCTTGGTTGGCAAGGGCTTTCGCAGGTGGCCCAGTCTTTTGGTCATGGTTTGGTGCAGGTTTCAATCTTTGGCAGCCATCGAACAATCGGAGGAAGAATACGAGAAGTATGTTTAATCGTATTTTTTTTATTGTGTACTGGCAAATGTTGTGTCGAGTTATATATATTTTTTGTACAACTGTTTTACTTGCTAAATAAATATCAGATATAAATTCGGGTGTCTTTTCTCAAAAAATAAATAAAAATAAAGGCCGCACTACTACCGACATAAAACAGCCGCAATTAGGAGCCCCGTTCCATGTGATCCCCACCGGTCCATTTCAATCGGACGGCCCACATGGCCACATCGACAGGGAATCCTGCCTCTAGAAAGGGACGCAACGCAACGCAGCCTGCCAAACCCTTCCCTTGCCCACACCGGCCGCCGCCACCCAAACGCGCGGCGAGTCCCCCTCTCCGCAACCAACCTAGGTTCGCCCCTCGTCCTCCCCTTCTGCTCGCGCAGCGACGGAGGCGGCGCGATGAGGTTGGAGAAGTGCTGGTTCTGCTCCTCCACCGTCTACCCGGGCCACGGCATGCAGTTCGTCCGCAACGACGCCAAGGTATTCCATCTCCTCCTACGGTCCTACCAGGTACCTCTGGTACCCTCTGCCCTCGTGTCGTTAGCCTCCGTGCTGGTCGGGGTATCGGTATGATATACGCTTGGACTGGACAGCTCTGGTTGTGTTGCATCGCGCCTGAAATTTCTTCAGGGAGAATTAGCATAGGAGAGAGAACCTTAGGCACAAAAAAAAACTTGGAATAGAACACTTCTTGTTAGATTCGGTTGATAACTTTCGGAATAATAATGTGTTTTGGCTTCACTTCTGCTTGTGGTATTTGTACCATGGAGATGAACAGCTGAAGATACGGTGCTTCTTAGAGATTCCATTGTTACCCTGGAAATAGTTTATGTGGCTCTGGTTTACTTCGCTGCCGTTGGGCTGTATTTATCGCGATTTTGCGCCTGTGTGTACAGAAGGTTTGAGGAAAATGGACCTCATCTTTCGCGTATTTATTTGAGCGCGCCGCCGTGCGTGGTGAACAGTGCCATGCAGGGCCTTGACTTGACGTAGGTTCCGGAGGAAGGGGTTGACTGCAAGATGTAACGGTGGCTGAGAATGTTCCGGTCTGCCATCTATTTTTTAGGTTTTCTGTTAGGGGATCTAGTCGAAATAAGTTTTTGATTAGGGAGATGGTTGTCTTATTTGAATCTGTCAGCTGGCATAAATAATTGTTCGTTATCTCAATAAATTTTCGAGAAACTGGTCCCCAGAAACTCGTTTTTGGATCCTTCATTCACTACTCTAAAGAAAAGGAGAGGATATGGTTGATTCTGCAAGGTCTCCGCGGCTAGCCCATGGCCAAAGGCAAAAGGCAAGCGAAACCCCTCGCTCGAACTCATCTTTGATGAAATGTTATGGAGGATCATACAACACGTCGTGATGCTTGTTTGTGACGGGATATTTCTTGTCTTCGGACGAGATAGAAACCGAGTTTGGCACTCAGTGTCTTTCTTGCAAACTTGTTGACGAGGGGCAAACTGATATTCCCACTATTTGAGGTTATGTTTTGTCATCGTAAATATTCCCCATGAATGATGGATGGCGTTGGATTTTTATTTGGTTTTGGGAATAGAATCAAGGTGTATCAAATTTCCTAGAATAAGACCCAATTCGGATGGAACATCAAAGGCTACACGATCAACCGACGACTCACTTGTACAAGAAATCAACCAACCAAACGCAAGGTTCCCTTGTACCGTCTAGACAAGGATGCGATTAGGCGATACACCGATCTTCTAGGCCGGTCACAACGAAGAAGGGACTTTACAGACCTACTCGAACTCCGGGAGGACAACCAACGCACCGCCACCCATAAGCGGTAAGAGATGGCGAGTTAACGGAGGGGCCGAACTGAGGGAGGAGGCTTCGACCGTGAAGGGCCAACGACGGATGTACATTGTGGCCCGGAAGCCCACGTTCTGAGCGGCGGCCACCATCGACTTAATTTTTACTCCGAAACTTTCAACCACCAAGGCAACTTATCAAGGTTGGTTACGACACTGTCGTGTGACGGAATAATAATCGGATAAGTTTCCCCAGTGCTCGAGTAGGGAAGCACGGGCAGCACCATGACGACGCCTCCAAGGAGATGACGGCACCCGTTTGCGTCGCCGTCGTCAGCTTCACGCAGGGATCTCGCCCCGGCCCTGCCGTCGACCCCATCGGACACGAAGCAAGGAGTCGCATTTGGCCTCACCACCGACGAGAAGCGAGCCAGAGATATCCTCGGCGGAGCAGGAGGTTGACCATCGTCTCACCACCACCAAACGTAGGCTGGGCGTTGAGGACCCAACCCGTCGTCGCCTTGCCGGCCACCAGCACCGCCATGGTGCCCAGCAACCGGTGTCCTCAAGTGCCACCATGCACACCCGTTGCCATGGCCAGTAGGCCCACCCAGGCCCAGAAGATAGTACCCTAAGTCATATGCATGGCCATTGACAATGAAATTGCAAGTTGGACCATCACCACTTGCAATTCTACCCAAAATGATATCGCAACATTGATATCACTAAAAGAATATATCCGACGACCCAAAAATGTAATGACAAAATGACAAGAGGTGAGCCTAGCGGATTGGACTGAAGCAATAGATAAGTACATGCATTGCTTGTTTGTAAGTTTGTTTAGTTCTATCCTAGGAGCCCTCCTTCTTCATTGAATGGCCAGCCGGCCGGGGATGAAACCGACGACGGCCACAGGGAGGCGGCCGGAGATTGACGGACTCGCTCAGCTCTCCTCTCCGGCTACGGCAAAGGCCAAAGGCACAAGGCACGCGCATGACGCACGCGGCGCTCGTGGCCATGGCCTTGTATTTATAGAGCTGGACTAGATTGAATTGGACAGAGGCAGGCAGGGGGAAAAATGTTCGAGCGGCTGAGGTGTTGGGCAGGAAGAATGAGAGTCTGCTGCCACAGGAAGAAAAGATAATCAGGTCCGTTGCTTGCTTGTTGGATGGACGGCTGACATATCATGAGTCGTGGATCAGTGACGTGGAGAGAGGGTCTACCCATGACTTGTTATTGAATGGACGTCCTTACTGAATGGCCTATGTACTATTCAGGTTGCATGCGAGTGGTTGTGTGCCTGAGCAATAACTGTAGGCAGTTGGTTTAGTTTCATAGAAACACAGTTATGATATCCTTGATTTCCTCTAAAAATCAGGACAATAAGTTGAATTCAATGATTCCGTTTGCTAAAACTTCACTATTAGTTTCTGTAGTAGTATTTTGGTGCTCATATTTTGAACTCGCGTCTTTAATTTGCTAGGAGGGGAGAGCCAAGATCTGGTCATCGTTGCAATTTACTCCTGTATTTGCCTAGGGAGGGAAGTTGTTTATTAAACTGTTTAATCTATTCTTCTATCTCATTGCAGAGAGAAAACCGAGAGTGTTTCATGTCCAAGATATATGCAATAAACAATACACATGTATGAGCAAATGGGCTCAACCAACTAGATTGAAACATACAGCAGCTCCTCGTCTAATAATCAGCAGGACATGATAAAAGATAGATTGAAATATTATTCGTACTCGCGTTACACAGGTGAAAACCAAGCCAGTGTTGCTACTCAAAACTTCTCTCTCTTGTACCAACTGATACAGAAGATGCACCAAAAAGTTGTTGAAAAGATGCATGTACATCAGAATATCAGATACCATCCAAAGACCGACACCACAAGATTCAACATGGCCACCAGCTAGCGAAGTACAGAAGTCATACATCACCCAGTTGCGGAGCAACAGACAAATGTACCATCATGCTAGCATCTCCGGTCACAGTCCCATACTCAGGCATACATTTCCTTTTGGCAGCTTATGACACGATTTGGTAGTATCAACCAAAATGAAAATAGCACCACGACAGTCTGCCGCTCCAGCGACACGACTACCACCGGCTGAAGATGAAGAAGCTCGGCTCAGTCCATCCATCACCTGTAACAGACCAAGCCAGGCCAGGCATCAACATGGAATACAGGAAAAAGAAGAGAAACCCGAGAACTGACCTAAACCACATAGGTGTGAAGAGGCCACCGCTGCCACTGTCATGGCAAGTTTGGGCGGAAGTGAAGGAGGATGTAGTCAAAGCTGAGAGTCGGCAACCATGCGCGATGCATAGGAGGACACGTCCAGCACAGCATGAGCACCGCCGGAGCCAAAACAAACGAATCCAGCAGCCATGGAGAAAATGACACAAAACCACCACATTTGCGGGTGAGTTCTCACATAACCACCACATTTGAGTTTTTGGACACATAAATACCACCTTTGGGGCTAGTGTGTGACGCTGAGCACTGATTTTTGCCTGTTAACGTTGATGCACCAGGAGGTAAAATGAGGCAATGCAACATTTGTGCCCCAGGTCTAACAGCCTGACACAAAAAAGATGGAGCGGAGCAGCCCAGGGCATAGATGCCAGCCAAAGGATACAAGACCAAGCTAGCATCCTCTCCATCACAGCCCTATGCTTCTCCTTCACGAGCACCACTGGCAGCCTGCCGCTACGTGTACCGCGTCCTAGCGACTACCACTGGTTGACGAAGAAGCTCAGCTCGTCCATCCATTACCTGCACGACAAAAGACCAGGAATGGTTCACCTCCACACACAGCACATGAACCTGTTGCTCGACATAGAACAAGATTTACTAGGCTAGATCAGGCATCAAAACATGCACAAGGAACGCCCCATAAGTGACATGGCTCCATACACTATTTACTTGTGATGGCTGGAAGCTGCCAATATGGGTCACCATTTTAATATCAAGGGAAAAAATAAATTCAGAAAAGAAAAAAGAAAAGAATTGGCACTACTCATTCCATGCATAGGAAAGCAACAAGTAAACATTCCAGCAATCCTCTTGAACCATTAAAAAGATCTAGCAGCCATGGTTGAACCGATATTAAAGACAAGATCTTAACAAGCCAACAAGTACTAGCAACCATGAAACAATTACCTACCGAGAGAAAGTATAAAAATGGTACAAGCAACATTTGTGCCCTAGGTCCAATATCCTGACACTAAAAGACGGAGGCGCTCACCGAGGACTCGAGTCGCCCTGGACATTCATTCCAACCAAAGGCCGGACCAGACTTCACCACAACACAAGAAAGGTAATACCAGCTAGCTAAGTGAATAAAGTACAATGCAAGCATACATCAGCCAGCATCGACAAGGCTTGATGGCCACATAGCAGAAGAGGAAGGAGGAGCTCACCCGAGGCCTAACGTGGGCACTAGCAGGGTTAGCGGCGCGTTGCCGAGGAGGTAGTCCAAGGCGAGCAGAAGCAGCTCTGGGTTGTGCGATCAGTGTTGGGCTCCTTCAAAAAATTAGTGAGCTAGCCAGCAACCATAATCCTAAACATCACAGAAAGACCAAATCGTCATTCCATGTCTTCTCACAAAGAAACAAGTAGCTAAAACAGTAGACATGACAAGCAGTGATATGAAACAAATTGCCACGATCAACCAGGCTCAGTTCTCAAAAATGTTGCTATCATACACTCCTCTACATCAGTAGACCATGAAAACTTCTTCAAAACATACCAAGCCCGCCACGACTACCACCGGCTGAAGAAGAAGCTCGGCCCCGTCTATCAATCACCTGCAACATACCAAGCCAGGAAAGGCATCAACATGGAATGTTCAATAAGTGACTACAAAAAGAACTAAACCTCAGCAGCTGCTGCATATTTATATACACACAGAGGAGGTGATCAGAACCACCAGATCATGCCAAGACGACACAATAAAAATCTAATAATCCATAATCATAAACATCACGGAAAGAATGACCACATTATTCCATGTCTTCTCACAAAGAAACGAGCAGCTAAAACAGCAGAAATGCCATGTAGTGATATGAATTAAATTGCCATGATCGACGAGGCTCAGTTCTCAAAAAACATCACTATTATCCACATCTCTACATCAGTAGACCATGAAAACTGAAGTACCACTCGTCTACTAATTATGGAGTGGAAACATACAAAGAAGACAATAGATCAATGGACGGTGCAATCGAACAATCAATGTGGTATCATAGAGAAAGTACAGGAAAAAGAAGAGAAACCCGAGAACTGACCTAAACCACATAGGTGTGAAGAGGCCACCGCTGCCACTGTCATGGCAAGTTTGGGCGGCGGTGAAGGAGGATGTAGTCAAAGCTGAGAGCCGGCAACCATGTGCGATGCACAGGAGGACACGTCCAGGCGTCCAGCACAGCATGAGCACTGCCGGAGCCAAAACGAACAGATCCAGCAGCCATGGCTCCCTCCTGGCCAGCTCTGCTTCTCCCCTGCATATGATGATGAACATAATCATCGATTAATATAACCAGCCCACAAAGTCAAAACTGAAGGGTACAAGCAAAACCAAAGTTATAAATGTTACTTTTATTACATAATACATAGTAACATGAGTAAACAAAGTTCATAATAAAAAAGCCAAGTAACAATGACTGGTTATAAAGATTTCATCACCCTGGTAGCAGTTTGCAGTGCTCTAATAAATCTTCCTAATCACGACCTCCCAAGGGTAAAATAATTCCAAGCTCCAGATTACAAAAAGGCAACTCCTTAACAAAGGATTATAGGAGAGTTTGATGTTAACCAGCTAAACCCAGATAATGCCCAATAATACAAATCTGCACAGTTGAGCCCAACCATAGGTAATAAGACAATCCAATCATCATGCCCCAGGTGAAATCAGCCCATCCAACCCAGTGCAGCCAGCAAAGCCCTGGCATACCAAAATAAAACAAATAAAGCTCACGTATGAAACAGCATCCTTATCCATCAATAGCACCAGCTGCAGCCATGCTTCTCCTTCACGAGCACCACTGGCACCTGGCTACGTGTAAGCGTCCTAGCGACTACCACTGGACATGCACTAAGATTCATTCCATTACCTGCACACAAAAGCACCAGGAATGGTTCACCTCACACACAGCACGAACCTGTTTGCTACATAGCAAGATTTACAGGCTAGATCAGGCATCAAAACATGCACAAGGAACGCCCCATAAGTGACATAGCTCCATACACTATTTCCATGTGATAGCTGGAAGCTGCCAATATGGGTCAATATTTTAATATCAAGGGAAAATTAAATTCAGAAAAGAAAAAAGAAAAGAATTGGCACTACTCATTCTATGCATAGGAAAGCAACAAGTAAACATTCCAGCAATCCTCTTGAACAATATTTTAGTTGTGGGCAAAAATCTTGTCCTACAACATAACAGTCTTTAACAAAAAAACAACAATCATGAATTACACCGACTACTAGCCCTGGACCTCGAATCACCAAACCAGAGATCAATTTCACCTACCAACTTATTAGGCAGGAAGTCATCATCAGGAAAAACCAATATTAATACACAACCAGCTCAAATACAAGGAACATGTGTTATGATTAACTCCCAGCATCCAAGGGCATACCTCTGGACGCCAATGTTGACGAGCTCCTGAACGCCGGCGTCGAGGTGGCTACGGTGGTCCTTGGGGGTGACCTCCTGCACGGCGTGTAGCCGCCCACCCGACCTTGGGGGTGAGCGCTTTATCGCTGGACCGAGGAGCACACCATCATCATGCTGCTGCTTCTTTCCTCCCTGGTGAATGGTGTGGCGGGAAATTAAAATCAGTCAGTACACATACAACCAAATGGATATAAGGAACAGCTGGGAAAAAATAGCACCATCTGTCCAAAGGCATAGATAAATGTACAGAAGTATAGCAGAAGGTTATAGCACGGTACAAGCCTCCATGTGAGGTTATTTAATTTTCTTAGAAGGCACTGATTGTACATCCAAAAACAGTAGGTTAATCTGTTCGTGATTCAACAGCAAAGTGCAATGTTATGTGTGTAACCTGAAGCACATTGGCAGCAGCTATAATCAACCTGAGTGCAGAATACGTGCAAGCTATAGGTATATATGGACAATGACTGAAAGCTAAATGTGTGTACATACATACTAGCACCAACTCAAAGACTAGTAAGAGACGGTCTACAAATGATTAGCAGCCAGCTGGGTGCCTCGTCAGATGGTTAACCACAGCTAGGTAGCAGCTTGAGATCAACTAGATGGCAACAAAAAACCACCACTGAAGAGATGAACTAGTAGTAGTGATTAAATAACTTTACAAGACGGTCTCATAACTCTTGGTAATGTTGTCTTTCAAGGGGAGATGGACCTGAACGGGGATACCTTGATGTGGACGGAGCAGTTCAGTGGGAAGAAGGTGTAGCTCCAATTTGTCCACTCCTCCGGCAAAGGTGGGAGCCCTCCTTCATCCTCGAAGAATGGAATTAATTATCTACCGTGACAATGCAAGCACAGGACAAACAAGCATGAGCTTTACATACTAGCACTGGTGTAGAAATATAACTTGAAACCTAATGAGAGAATAACAACAGCAACGTGGTTTGAGATCTGCCTTGTATTATGATGAGTGAAGTTTCAGTGTTTTGGTGACATGACAAATAGGGCAAGATTTTGGAGAGAAGCACAGGTGTGGAGGTTCAGCTACTCTAGGCAAGATTTTGGAGAGAAGCACAGGTGTGGTGGCTGGTGGCATGGCATCTGAAGTAAGACAAGTGCTTACTCTGGGCAGCTGCGGACTAGATGAAACAACACGTGTAGGTTTATGTATTCTGTTGTGGCCTCAAGAGCAACACGGAGTTCTCCTAGCAAGATTTCTACTCCTCCCTAAGCACACCTATTCCTGGCATTTGGCGAGAAGACACACACAGAGGGCAGATGAGCATCTGCATTGAGCAACCGTATGAAACCAGCAGGGGGTGTTGGAGAGAGTGAGATAACCTCGTTGCGGTAGGACGACAAGGGCGCCAACCAACGGTGGTCGCCTTTGTCCTCGAAGTGCAGCAGTGGAAGCTCGAAGTGCAGGTGCTACTACCGGTAGCTTGGTAGCGGAGTGGTCCGTCCATGGCACGAGCGCAGGTCGCGGACGTGATGCTGGAGCGGGAGCAGAAGAAGGTGCTGCTCAAGAAAAGAAAACGAATGGATTCCTGTGGTCAGGTCAGATTGGGGGAAGAAGAGGATTTGGATTTGGGATTGGGTCACAACGCATACCTTGAGATGAACTCGGACGCGTTGCCTGTCCGGCCGCTAGGGATTCGTGTCTGCAGCTTGGAGCAGAGCTAGCGGTTGCCGTCGTACCGCGCTTTGCCGGAGCACCCCGGTGACTGGGAAGACGGAGAGGGCGCAGCAGCGGCAAGGAGCTCGTCCACGAAGTGGAGCAGCGGCAGCTCGAGGTGCAGGTTGTACTACCGGTTTGGAGGGGTCCCAGGCCTCCATGGCACGAGCGCAGGTCCATAACGTGGTGCTGTAGCGGCGGCCGTCACAGGGAGCAGAAGGAGGTGCTGCTCGACGCACGGACGGACGGACGCCGTCGTCCTAGGGCTGCTGCTAAAGAAAGAGAGAGAGAAAGAAAGAATCGATGATTTCAGAGGTCGGGTCAGATTGGGGGGAAGAAGAGGACTTGGATCTGGGATTGGGCCAGAGCGCATACCTTGAGCTGAAGCTCGTACGGAAGCGTTGCCTGGCGTCCCGCGCTAGGGATTCAGTGTCCGCCGCTTGGAGCAGAGCTCGCGGTGGCCGTCGTCACGCGCTTTGCCGGAGCACCGCGGTGACGGGGGAGATGGAGAGGGCAAGGGGATTGGGGGAGAGAGGGGAATCCTCTGCATCGCCCATCCGCCATTCTCCTCGTCGTCCCCGACCACGCTACGGTCCAGGCGACGGCATCCTAGCACTCCCGCCCCTACTCTACCAATTTCAGCCGCCGCCGCCGCCATGCTCCTGCTCCGGAGCTAGGGTTTGTGGTGGTCCCACGCCTTGGAATCGGGAGAGGTGGAGGATCTAGAGGCGGGTCTGCAACGCCGGAGCTGGTCGGGGTCGACCGGCAACGGAGGCGGCGACAAAGGGGATCTGAGATGAGATGGACAAAGGGGATCTGGAGGTGAGAGGGTGGACTGTGGGTTCGGGCCGCGACGACCAAAAGGCTTGTCCAAAATTTTGGAAATTTCCCGCGACGCCCTAAAACGAAATTTTGAATATCGGTGGCGGGCTCTTCCGAAATTTTTGGTTTTGCCGCGCAAGGACGCGGGATTGCAGCTAAGGAGAAAGGCCACCCACGATGCATTTATAGATTTACTTCTACTCCCTCCGTATCAAAATATAATACTCTCTAACTAGTTTGTACACACATGTATGTAGACATGTTTTAGTGCAAGGTTCACATAATCTTGCACTAAACCATGTCTAAATACATGTGTGTACAAACTAGTTAGAGAGTCTTATATTTTGATACGGAGGGAGTAGTAGTCATCAAGCAAGCCAACGTATGATTTAGTCCTCCATCCATTAAAATGTGAAATGAAAAGTAATACTCCATCCGTCCCAAAATAAGTGTCTCAAGTTTTCCAAAAAGTGGATGTATCTATACGTGAAACATGTCTAGATACATCCACTTTTGGATAAACTTGAGACACTTATTTTTGGACGGAGTGAGTATTTTCAAAATAACTAGCCGGGTTCTCGTTTTACAATTGCAGTTATTGGCTGACTGACTTGTGTATGGACGTCAAGACCTCATCACGCCCGATGCCAAAGACATGGCCATGACGAACCTTGTTGGCATGCATGCACACCTGGTGGTCTTTCTTAAAGTGAGCAAAGAACTAGAGTAGACTTTAGAGGAGCAAGTATTATTGGCATCCCTAAGCTTGATCACGAAAATGACGTTGGTGGCTGCTAAAGGACTCCGCTTCAAAGCTAGCCCCAAAAAAAATTATTGACCATCATCTCATGAGTATACTGATGAACATGCATGTTTTGTTATATCTTTGCATGGCGCGTGTGCTCTCTGCTGCCTCCGTGTGCGTGACGTGTTGTCGTCATCGTGGTGGACGATATGGGGCGGCGAGGCTGCCAACTTTTTTTTTTTTGCAAAACACAGTACAACGCAGATGCTCACATACACGCGCATATACTCACCCATATGAACGCACGCACATACATCCTACCCCTATGAGGACCTCCGATAGACTGAAATTGACGAGATCACCACAGTCGCCTCGTTATCGACGGGAACGTCGCCTCCCACTGAAGAATATTCCGGCTAAGTGAGAAACACTAGCGTCAAACCTGGGGTTTGAACTCTACTGGGCTGGGGGTACAACCACCCTGCTAACCATCCTACCACGGGCAGGTTCTCACGAGGCCGCCAGCTTGGAGTCTCATCGACGGCCACCGTAGGGTGTGAGCGTCCACAGCCTTGCCGGGCGTGTCATTTGCTGCTCCTGAATGATCAATCTCGATTTCTCCCTTTGATTTCATGTGTGCGCTTTCTTTTATAGACAAGTGCGAAGCGAGAATAGATAGCAAAAAATGCAATACCACAACTAAGATTGTTTAGGGTTTAGGGTTTTATAATTAGGGTTTAGGGAATAGATAGCGATGGGACGCGGTTGAAGAGTTGTCATGCCGTTAGCTAATCCCTCGGAGAGATCATTTGATAAGCACGTTATCTCCCGGAGCAAAACTTGGGGCGCGTAGAGGTCACCGCTGATGAATTTGTACGCGTCCGACCTGACCGAAGAATCTGCATGCACAAGTAGTCCATGTCTCGCTGCTTGCAAGATCGGTACAGGCAATTAATCGACAGGATTAGCGTTGTCTAGTAGTGCATGTATTAGCGTTGTATTTGATCACCAAGACAAACAGTCTCTGGATGCATAGAGAGCTAGATACTTATTATGGGATTAGCATAGAAACGTCACGTGATTTTCTTTTGCCGAGTACAAAATCACGTCGAACACTCGTAAAGGACTTCGTTTCAAAGCTAGCCAAAAAAATAATATTCACCATCGCCACATGAGTATACTGATGAACATGCATGATTTGTTCCACCCTACATTCATTCAAGGCAAAAATATTTTGTGTGTGTGTGTGTCAAATACGGACGGGAAAATTATTGAAGCAACAAAATTGGGCGGGAAAATGCTGAAAATACATGGGTTATAGGTTATAGCCCGTGCCAAAAACATTCACGAAAATTCACTAAACGAAAATTTGGGTAGGAAAATCCTAAAAAATGTGTGCTACAGTGTTTGTCAAATAACAGGCAAAAAATACCAAAAAAAATGGCTAGGAAACCCCTAAAAAACGTGTGTTATAGCGTGTGTCAAAATACGGGCGGGAAAATTATTGAAATGAGAATTTTGGTGACAAAAACCTGAAAGTATGTGTGCTATAGCCGTGTCCAAAAAGGCGGGGAAACTGCCGAGACAATTATTTGGCCAGGAAAACGATGAAATTACATGTTTTACACCCAAGTCAAAAATGTGTGGGAGAACTCTCGAAACAAAACTTTGGGTGTTGCAGCCCGTGTCGAAAACAAGGGGGCCTATCGAAACAAAAATCTGGGCCAAAAAACCAACGCATATATGTGCTATAGTCATGACAAAAACTTGGGCTGAAGCCTGAAGACCCTGAAAATACACTTGTTATGCCCGTGTAAAAAAAGGCGGGAAACTACGAAAAAAATAGCAGAACCTCTAAAAATAGGTATGCTATAGCCTGTGTCGAAAACGGGCGGGAAAACTGTCAAACGAATTGGCCGAGAAAAACCTAAAATAAATGTGCTATGGCTCGTGACGTTAATTAACGAGCGGGAAAACTATCGAAACGACAACTTGGGCGGGAAAAGCCTAAAAAAAATTGAGTGCTATAACATGTGTCGCAAATGGGTAGTATAACTATCGGGAAATAATTTAGGCGGGAAATCGCTGAACTTACATGTGTGATACCCGTGTTCAGAACTCAAATAAGGAAAACCTAAACAATCTGGGCAATACCTTCGAAATCGCCTCTAAGCTTGTATGCAAATATTACAGCTCACCGTTGAATACATGCCTGGTTAAATCTTCATACAATTAGGTATCTTATCATGCCACCACGAAAGTGAGACGGAACATGAAATAAAAGGAACATTAATATAACAGTCTAGATGATAGAAAATGACTGTCCTAGCGTGAAATAAGGATCCCTAAAATGCTCGATGACAAGACGACCCAAAATGGTGGGTTATTAATAATTATAATTTCATGCATACAAAAGCGTGGAAATATGAAATGTCACGTGAAATTATAGGCACTAACTACCCCATAACATGATATAAGGACATGTGACATGCACATAAAATGCTAAGTGATAACCTTGTGGTACCATAAAATGAAGACATTGAATCGAGCGACAAAGAGTGACAGTCAATCACTCCCCTTGCCAAAAATTAGCCCTTGTGGCACAATCGTTTCGAGCCTCAATTGATTTTTGGAATACGCGAGTAACCTATTTTATTTTAAACCCCCCATTTGAGGGAATGACCTTTTTGCATATGAATTTTGCATGCAAGCGTATACGAAAACGACCATCTCGTAAAAATGACAAAAAATCCTAACTAGGAAAGAGTGTTCCAACACCTCTAGAATGGTCTCGATCAGAACTCGTTTGCAAAAAGTTCCTCTTGTGCGGGTGAAATCTTCGAACAACTAGGTATCCTATCATGACACAACTAAAACAGGAGGAACATAAAATTAAATCAAATGAGAATCATTGCATGCATAAAATAACTAGCGCGATACCAAGACGGCACATGAAATGACATGTAATAGCTTAACCCTAGCATTAAATCATGACACACGTCAACGAAACGTCACATGATGACCCCCTCCCAACATTAAATAATAACTAAAAAAGACGGTGCAAGGAGACATCACATGAAACGAGGGTAATAACTATGAAATCATGATAACCAACCTTGTTCGTCACGACCGCATGAGTCCCTTACTTGGCGACTCTCGTTACTCAACACACAGTTGGCGGCGATAGATGACGGTTGCGGTTGCGGAGAGCAATAGCCCGTGTCAAAGATGGGCGGGAGATCTATCAATATGAAAATTTGAGCGGAAAAACCTAGAAAACATGTGTGCTATGCTAGTTTTTTTTTTAAACGGGCCGGGCGGGAGAACTGCCAAAACAAAACATGTGTGCCGAAGCGCGTGTCAAAATGGGTTGGAAAATTACCAAAACAAGGTTGGGAGGGAACCCGTGGATGTAAGTGTGCTATAGAACGGGCGGGGAAACTATCAAAATGAAAAATTTGAGGGGAAAACCATAAAACTAGGTTTGCATACGTTTGCATGGCCTCGGAAGAATTAATAATAGAGGAAAAAGAAGGAGTAGCACGTTAGCATTTGCAGCAGTAGTAGTACCAGTGATGGATGACGTATGCGCGCGCGTAGAGAGGGTGAGAGAGAGATAAAGAGCAACGATATCTATCCAGGGAGCGAAGTTTTTTGGAATGGCACAAGTCCATGCGCGCGCGCGTGAGATGAGAGAAAAGGCGTGGTCGTTCCAATCCAGCACGCACGTGAGCGACCGACGTCACCGCCAACGCGTACGTGAGAGAGAGAGAGAGAGAGTTTGTGCATGCATGTGCGCGCGACGTACGTCAAGCTAGAAGCATCCTTCCTTCCGATCCCGAGCGAGCGACGCAACGTGGATCGATGCATGATGGATCGATGGGATATACATATACGCGCGCGGTCGTCGTTGCACCATACGTGACGCTAGCTAGCTAGGTGTGTTTCCCCGACGTACGTGTTCTCTGACTTGTCGTTGCCGACGTGCAGCTAGCACGTATCTGTCTGCTGTCATCACCCCTTGCTCGTTCATTCGTCCGATCGAATGGATTAAGTCCTTCTAACGGCCACTTGCGGTACGATTCGAAAGAAACTATATATCATGTATACGGATATATATTTTGGTAATTAGAAATGTAACCACTTTCGATCTGTGTAAACACAAGAAATGCATGCATGAAAGGGTTGTACACCTGTGTGTACGGCGAGGGGTTGGACTTTTTGGATATCCGACGTGCACGTACCTCTCATCTCTCTTCTCTCCTCCTCATTCGTCCGGAGGCCGCTCACCTGGAGGCCGGAGGGGATCGACGGCAACGGGGATGGATGGCGGCGGCGCACGAGGCCTGAAACGGCAGGGGCTAAACGGGAAGACCACCGTGCTCTGCTCCGACCGAGTGACGAACGAGCTAGCGAGCTGACAGCTGCCGATGGGCTGGCTTATCGCGAGCTGCGCCTGCGTGTACAGAAGGTTTGCGGAAAAGGACCTCGATCTTTCGCGTATTTACTTGAGCGCGCCGCCGTGCGTGGTGCACAGTGCCATGCAGGGGCTTGACTGTGACGAAGGTTCCGGAGGAAGGGGTTGACTGCAAGATGTAACGAGCGGCTGAGAATTTTACGGTCGGCCATATTATTTTTTATGGTTTTCTGTTAGGGGTATCTAGTCGAAATAAGTTTTTGATTAGGGAGATGGTTGTCTTATTTGAATCTGTCATCTGCCTAATATAATTGTCGTTCATGCTCAATGAAATTTTCTCGAAACTGGTCCTGAGAAACTCGTTTTTCAATCCTTCATTCACTACTCTAAAAAAAGGTTTGGATATGGTTCGCATTTCTGCAAGGTCTCACGCGGCTAGCACCATGGTCATATTTAAAATCCAAGTCGAAACCCCTCGCATCGAACTCATCTTTGATGATTATGTTATGGAGGATCATACAACACGTCATGATGTTGTTTGTGACGGGATATTTCTTGTCTTCGAACAATAGTAAACCGAGTTTGGAACACTCAGTGTCTTTCTAACAAACTTCTTGACAAGCGACAAACTGATATTGGTTCTTACTTTGAGGATTATGATTTGTCATCGTAAATATTGACCATGAATGATTGATGGCGTTAGAAGATTTTTATTTTGTTTTGGGAATACATCCTCGAAGGTGTATCAAATTTCATAGAATAAGAGGCCAAGACGGCCGGTACAACATCAAAAGGCTACACGATACAACACGACGACACACGATGTACAACGCAAACCACACCAACCAAACGACAAGGACTCGCCTTGTACCGTCTTTAGCCAAGGATGGCGATTAGGCGATACACCGAGCTTCTAGGCCGCGTCACAACTGAAGAAGGGAACTTTACCAGACCGACTCGAACTCCGGGAAGGCACAAGCCAACGCACCGCCACCCATAAGCGCCTAAGAGATGGCGAGTGAACGGAGGGGCCGAACCTGACCGGAGGAGGCTTCGACCAAGAAGGGCCAACGACGGATGTACATAGTGGCCCGGAAGCCCACGTTCTGAGCGGCGGCCACCATCGACTTCAACTACCACTCCGAGAACTCTTCGAACCACCAAGGCGACGCCCCCAAGGAGGGACGACACTGTCGTGTCGACGCCGCCTGATCCAAAAGTCGGATCAAGGTTTCCCCTAGTGCTCGAGTAGGGGAAGCACGGGCAGCACCATGACGACGCCTCCAAGGAGATGACGGCACCCGTTTGCGTCGCCGTCGTCAGCTTCACGCAGGGATCTCGCCCCGGCCCTGCCGTCGACCCCATCGGACACGAAGCAAGGAGTCGCATTTGGCCTCACCACCGACGAGAAGCGAGCCAGAGATATCCTCGGCGGAGCAGGAGGTTGACCATCGTCTCACCACCACCAAACGTAGGCTGGGCGTTGAGGACCCAACCCGTCGTCGCCTTGCCGGCCACCAGCACCGCCATGGTGCCCAGCAACCGGTGTCCTCAAGTGCCACCATGCACACCCGTTGCCATGGCCAGTAGGCCCACCCAGGCCCAGAAGATAGTACCCTAAGTCATATGCATGGCCATTGACAATGAAATTGCAAGTTGGACCATCACCACTTGCAATTCTACCCAAAATGATATCGCAACATTGATATCACTAAAAGAATATATCCGACGACCCAAAAATGTAATGACAAAATGACAAGAGGTGAGCCTAGCGGATTGGACTGAAGCAATAGATAAGTACATGCATTGCTTGTTTGTAAGTTTGTTTAGTTCTATCCTAGGAGCCCTCCTTCTTCATTGAATGGCCAGCCGGCCGGGGATGAAACCGACGACGGCCACAGGGAGGCGGCCGGAGATTGACGGACTCGCTCAGCTCTCCTCTCCGGCTACGGCAAAGGCCAAAGGCACAAGGCACGCGCATGACGCACGCGGCGCTCGTGGCCATGGCCTTGTATTTATAGAGCTGGACTAGATTGAATTGGACAGAGGCAGGCAGGCGGGAAAAATGTTCGAGCGGCTGAGGTGTTGGGCAGGAAGAATGAGAGTCTGCTGCCACAGGAAGAAAAGATAATCAGGTCCGTTGCTTGCTTGTTGGATGGACGGCTGACATATCATGAGTCGTGGATCAGTGACGTGGAGAGAGGGTCTACCCATGACTTGTTATTGAATGGACGTCCTTACTGAATGGCCTATGTACTATTCAGGTTGCATGCGAGTGGTTGTGTGCCTGAGCAATAACTGTAGGCAGTTGGTTTAGTTTCATAGAAACACAGTTATGATATCCTTGATTTCCTCTAAAAATCAGGACAATAAGTTGAATTCAATGATTCCGTTTGCTAAAACTTCACTATTAGTTTCTGTAGTAGTATTTTGGTGCTCATATTTTGAACTCGCGTCTTTAATTTGCTAGGGAGGGGAGAGCCAAGATCTGGTCATCGTTGCAATTTACTCCTGTATTTGCCTAGGGAGGGAAGTTGTTTATTAAACTGTTTAATCTATTCTTCTATCTCATTGCAGAGAGAAAACCGAGAGTGTTTCATGTCCAAGATATATGCAATAAACAATACACATGTATGAGCAAATGGGCTCAACCAACTAGATTGAAACATACAGCAGCTCCTCGTCTAATAATCAGCAGGACATGATAAAAGATAGATTGAAATATTATTCGTACTCGCGTTACACAGGTGAAAACCAAGCCAGTGTTGCTACTCAAAACTTCTCTCTCTTGTACCAACTGATACAGAAGATGCACCAAAAAGTTGTTGAAAAGATGCATGTACATCAGAATATCAGATACCATCCAAAGACCGACACCACAAGATTCAACATGGCCACCAGCTAGCGAAGTACAGAAGTCATACATCACCCAGTTGCGGAGCAACAGACAAATGTACCATCATGCTAGCATCTCCGGTCACAGTCCCATACTCAGGCATACATTTCCTTTTGGCAGCTTATGACACGATTTGGTAGTATCAACCAAAATGAAAATAGCACCACGACAGTCTGCCGCTCCAGCGACACGACTACCACCGGCTGAAGATGAAGAAGCTCGGCTCAGTCCATCCATCACCTGTAACAGACCAAGCCAGGCCAGGCATCAACATGGAATACAGGAAAAAGAAGAGAAACCCGAGAACTGACCTAAACCACATAGGTGTGAAGAGGCCACCGCTGCCACTGTCATGGCAAGTTTGGGCGGAAGTGAAGGAGGATGTAGTCAAAGCTGAGAGTCGGCAACCATGCGCGATGCATAGGAGGACACGTCCAGCACAGCATGAGCACCGCCGGAGCCAAAACAAACGAATCCAGCAGCCATGGAGAAAATGACACAAAACCACCACATTTGCGGGTGAGTTCTCACATAACCACCACATTTGAGTTTTTGGACACATAAATACCACCTTTGGGGCTAGTGTGTGACGCTGAGCACTGATTTTTGCCTGTTAACGTTGATGCACCAGGAGGTAAAATGAGGCAATGCAACATTTGTGCCCCAGGTCTAACAGCCTGACACAAAAAAGATGGAGCGGAGCAGCCCAGGGCATAGATGCCAGCCAAAGGATACAAGACCAAGCTAGCATCCTCTCCATCACAGCCCTATGCTTCTCCTTCACGAGCACCACTGGCAGCCTGCCGCTACGTGTACCGCGTCCTAGCGACTACCACTGGTTGACGAAGAAGCTCAGCTCGTCCATCCATTACCTGCACGACAAAAGACCAGGAATGGTTCACCTCCACACACAGCACATGAACCTGTTGCTCGACATAGAACAAGATTTACTAGGCTAGATCAGGCATCAAAACATGCACAAGGAACGCCCCATAAGTGACATGGCTCCATACACTATTTACTTGTGATGGCTGGAAGCTGCCAATATGGGTCACCATTTTAATATCAAGGGAAAAATAAATTCAGAAAAGAAAAAAGAAAAGAATTGGCACTACTCATTCCATGCATAGGAAAGCAACAAGTAAACATTCCAGCAATCCTCTTGAACCATTAAAAAGATCTAGCAGCCATGGTTGAACCGATATTAAAGACAAGATCTTAACAAGCCAACAAGTACTAGCAACCATGAAACAATTACCTACCGAGAGAAAGTATAAAAATGGTACAAGCAACATTTGTGCCCTAGGTCCAATATCCTGACACTAAAAGACGGAGGCGCTCACCGAGGACTCGAGTCGCCCTGGACATTCATTCCAACCAAAGGCCGGACCAGACTTCACCACAACACAAGAAAGGTAATACCAGCTAGCTAAGTGAATAAAGTACAATGCAAGCATACATCAGCCAGCATCGACAAGGCTTGATGGCCACATAGCATGCAGAAGAGGAAGGAGGAGCTCACCCGAGGCCTAACGTGGGCACTAGCAGGGTTAGCGGCGCGTTGCCGAGGAGGTAGTCCAAGGCGAGCAGAAGCAGCTCTGGGTTGTGCGATCAGTGTTGGGCTCCTTCAAAAAATTAGTGAGCTAGCCAGCAACCATAATCCTAAACATCACAGAAAGACCAAATCGTCATTCCATGTCTTCTCACAAAGAAACAAGTAGCTAAAACAGTAGACATGACAAGCAGTGATATGAAACAAATTGCCACGATCAACCAGGCTCAGTTCTCAAAAATGTTGCTATCATACACTCCTCTACATCAGTAGACCATGAAAACTTCTTCAAAACATACCAAGCCAGCGCCACGACTACCACCGGCTGAAGAAGAAGCTCGGCCCCGTCTATCAATCACCTGCAACATACCAAGCCAGGAAAGGCATCAACATGGAATGTTCAATAAGTGACTACAAAAAGAACTAAACCTCAGCAGCTGCTGCATATTTATATACACACAGAGGAGGTGATCAGAACCACCAGATCATGCCAAGACGACACAATAAAAATCTAATAATCCATAATCATAAACATCACGGAAAGAATGACCACATTATTCCATGTCTTCTCACAAAGAAACGAGCAGCTAAAACAGCAGAAATGCCATGTAGTGATATGAATTAAATTGCCATGATCGACGAGGCTCAGTTCTCAAAAAACATCACTATTATCCACATCTCTACATCAGTAGACCATGAAAACTGAAGTACCACTCGTCTACTAATTATGGAGTGGAAACATACAAAGAAGACAATAGATCAATGGACGGTGCAATCGAACAATCAATGTGGTATCATAGAGAAAGTACAGGAAAAAGAAGAGAAACCCGAGAACTGACCTAAACCACATAGGTGTGAAGAGGCCACCGCTGCCACTGTCATGGCAAGTTTGGGCGGCGGTGAAGGAGGATGTAGTCAAAGCTGAGAGCCGGCAACCATGTGCGATGCACAGGAGGACACGTCCAGGCGTCCAGCACAGCATGAGCACTGCCGGAGCCAAAACGAACAGATCCAGCAGCCATGGCTCCCTCCTGGCCAGCTCTGCTTCTCCCCTGCATATGATGGATGAACATAATCATCGATTAATATAACCAGCCCACAAAGTCAAAACTGAAGGGTACAAGCAAAACCAAAGTTATAAATGTTACTTTTATTACATAATACATAGTAACATGAGTAAACAAAGTTCATAATAAAAAAGCCAAGTAACAATGACTGGTTATAAAGATTTCATCACCCTGGTAGCAGTTTGCAGTGCTCTAATAAATCTTCCTAATCACGACCTCCCAAGGGTAAAATAATTCCAAGCTCCAGATTACAAAAAGGCAACCCTTAAGCAAAGGATTAAGGTTTAGTTTGATGTTGGAATCCAGCTAAACCCAGATGATGCCCAAGTAATTCAAATCTGCACAGCCAGCCCAACCATAGGTAATAAGACATTTCCTTCCAATCATCATGCCTATAGTGTGAAATCAGCCCATCCAGCCCAGTGCAGCCAACAAAGCCACTTGGCATACCAAAATAAAACAAATAAAGCTCACGTATGAAATCAGCATCCTTATCACATCAATACACCCAGCTGCTAAAGCCAGTTGCATGTAGCTCACATACACATAGATAATGTAAGAATCATAAGCAAAATTGAACTGGACATGCACTAAGATTACATTGGGTAGTATGCTAAACACAACAAGGCACAACGTTATTGGCTTCCTCACACAATCCCACCTGTTTGCTACAAGCAATTGCATGCTTACCACTAAATTACATTTTATTATGGACTCGCCAAAATGTGCGTCCACCAGATACCTAGTAGAATTTCTAGTAAAACATGAGACATGGAATCGGAATATTTTGAGAACTATCAGATTTACTTCAGTGGACAAACATGCACCAACAATATTTTGTTCCAACAATAAAATGCAGCTATTGACTTCAGTTAATAAACATGGACCAACAATATTTTAGTTGTGGGCAAAAATCTTGTCCTACAACATAACGTCCAGTAAGGACAGGAGGAGACCTTTAACAAAAAAACAACAATCATGAATTACACCGACTACTAGCCCTGGACCTCGAATCACCAAACCAGAGATCAATTTCACCTACCAACTTATTAGGCAGGAAGTCATCATCAGGAAAAACCAATATTAATACACAACCAGCTCAAATACAAGGAACATGTGTTATGATTAACTCCCAGCATCCAAGGGCATACCTCTGGACGCCAATGTTGACGAGCTCCTGAACGCCGGCGTCGAGGTGGCTACGGTGGTCCTTGGGGGTGACCTCCTGCACGGCGTGTAGCCGCCCACCCGACCTTGGGGGTGAGCGCTTTATCGCTGGACCGAGGAGCACACCATCATCATGCTGCTGCTTCTTTCCTCCCTGGTGAATGGTGTGGCGGGAAATTAAAATCAGTCAGTACACATACAACCAAATGGATATAAGGAACAGCTGGGAAAAAATAGCACCATCTGTCCAAAGGCATAGATAAATGTACAGAAGTATAGCAGAAGGTTATAGCACGGTACAAGCCTCCATGTGAGGTTATTTAATTTTCTTAGAAGGCACTGATTGTACATCCAAAAACAGTAGGTTAATCTGTTCGTGATTCAACAGCAAAGTGCAATGTTATGTGTGTAACCTGAAGCACATTGGCAGCAGCTATAATCAACCTGAGTGCAGAATACGTGCAAGCTATAGGTATATATGGACAATGACTGAAAGCTAAATGTGTGTACATACATACTAGCACCAACTCAAAGACTAGTAAGAGACGGTCTACAAATGATTAGCAGCCAGCTGGGTGCCTCGTCAGATGGTTAACCACAGCTAGGTAGCAGCTTGAGATCAACTAGATGGCAACAAAAAACCACCACTGAAGAGATGAACTAGTAGTAGTGATTAAATAACTTTACAAGACGGTCTCATAACTCTTGGTAATGTTGTCTTTCAAGGGGAGATGGACCTGAACGGGGATACCTTGATGTGGACGGAGCAGTTCAGTGGGAAGAAGGTGTAGCTCCAATTTGTCCACTCCTCCGGCAAAGGTGGGAGCCCTCCTTCATCCTCGAAGAATGGAATTAATTATCTACCGTGACAATGCAAGCACAGGACAAACAAGCATGAGCTTTACATACTAGCACTGGTGTAGAAATATAACTTGAAACCTAATGAGAGAATAACAACAGCAACGTGGTTTGAGATCTGCCTTGTATTATGATGAGTGAAGTTTCAGTGTTTTGGTGACATGACAAATAGGGCAAGATTTTGGAGAGAAGCACAGGTGTGGAGGTTCAGCTACTCTAGGCAAGATTTTGGAGAGAAGCACAGGTGTGGTGGCTGGTGGCATGGCATCTGAAGTAAGACAAGTGCTTACTCTGGGCAGCTGCGGACTAGATGAAACAACACGTGTAGGTTTATGTATTCTGTTGTGGCCTCAAGAGCAACACGGAGTTCTCCTAGCAAGATTTCTACTCCTCCCTAAGCACACCTATTCCTGGCATTTGGCGAGAAGACACACACAGAGGGCAGATGAGCATCTGCATTGAGCAACCGTATGAAACCAGCAGGGGGTGTTGGAGAGAGTGAGATAACCTCGTTGCGGTAGGACGACAAGGGCGCCAACCAACGGTGGTCGCCTTTGTCCTCGAAGTGCAGCAGTGGAAGCTCGAAGTGCAGGTGCTACTACCGGTAGCTTGGTAGCGGAGTGGTCCGTCCATGGCACGAGCGCAGGTCGCGGACGTGATGCTGGAGCGGGAGCAGAAGAAGGTGCTGCTCAAGAAAAGAAAACGAATGGATTCCTGTGGTCAGGTCAGATTGGGGGAAGAAGAGGATTTGGATTTGGGATTGGGTCACAACGCATACCTTGAGATGAACTCGGACGCGTTGCCTGTCCGGCCGCTAGGGATTCGTGTCTGCAGCTTGGAGCAGAGCTAGCGGTTGCCGTCGTACCGCGCTTTGCCGGAGCACCCCGGTGACTGGGAAGACGGAGAGGGCGCAGCAGCGGCAAGGAGCTCGTCCACGAAGTGGAGCAGCGGCAGCTCGAGGTGCAGGTTGTACTACCGGTTTGGAGGGGTCCCAGGCCTCCATGGCACGAGCGCAGGTCCATAACGTGGTGCTGTAGCGGCGGCCGTCACAGGGAGCAGAAGGAGGTGCTGCTCGACGCACGGACGGACGGACGCCGTCGTCCTAGGGCTGCTGCTAAAGAAAGAGAGAGAGAAAGAAAGAATCGATGATTTCAGAGGTCGGGTCAGATTGGGGGGAAGAAGAGGACTTGGATCTGGGATTGGGCCAGAGCGCATACCTTGAGCTGAAGCTCGTACGGAAGCGTTGCCTGGCGTCCCGCGCTAGGGATTCAGTGTCCGCCGCTTGGAGCAGAGCTCGCGGTGGCCGTCGTCACGCGCTTTGCCGGAGCACCGCGGTGACGGGGGAGATGGAGAGGGCAAGGGGATTGGGGGAGAGAGGGGAATCCTCTGCATCCCGCCCATCCGCCATTCTCCTCGTCGTCCCCGACCACGCTACGGTCCAGGCGACGGCATCCTAGCACTCCCGCCCCTACTCTACCAATTTCAGCCGCCGCCGCCGCCATGCTCCTGCTCCGGAGCTAGGGTTTGTGGTGGTCCCACGCCTTGGAATCGGGAGAGGTGGAGGATCTAGAGGCGGGTCTGCAACGCCGGAGCTGGTCGGGGTCGACCGGCAACGGAGGCGGCGACAAAGGGGATCTGAGATGAGATGGACAAAGGGGATCTGGAGGTGAGAGGGTGGACTGTGGGTTCGGGCCCAACGACGCGGCGACCAAAAGGCTTGTCCAAAATTTTGGAAATTTCCCGCGACGCCCTAAAACGAAATTTTGAATATCGGTGGCGGGCTCTTCCGAAATTTTTGGTTTTGCCGCGCAAGGACGCGGGATTGCAGCTAAGGAGAAAGGCCACCCACGATGCATTTATAGATTTACTTCTACTCCCTCCGTATCAAAATATAATACTCTCTAACTAGTTTGTACACACATGTATGTAGACATGTTTTAGTGCAAGGTTCACATAATCTTGCACTAAACCATGTCTAAATACATGTGTGTACAAACTAGTTAGAGAGTCTTATATTTTGATACGGAGGGAGTAGTAGTCATCAAGCAAGCCAACGTATGATTTAGTCCTCCATCCATTAAAATGTGAAATGAAAAGTAATACTCCATCCGTCCCAAAATAAGTGTCTCAAGTTTTCCAAAAAGTGGATGTATCTATACGTGAAACATGTCTAGATACATCCACTTTTGGATAAACTTGAGACACTTATTTTTGGACGGAGTGAGTATTTTCAAAATAACTAGCCGGGTTCTCGTTTTACAATTGCAGTTATTGGCTGACTGACTTGTGTATGGACGTCAAGACCTCATCACGCCCGATGCCAAAGACATGGCCATGACGAACCTTGTTGGCATGCATGCACACCTGGTGGTCTTTCTTAAAGTGAGCAAAGAACTAGAGTAGACTTTAGAGGAGCAAGTATTATTGGCATCCCTAAGCTTGATCACGAAAATGACGTTGGTGGCTGCTAAAGGACTCCGCTTCAAAGCTAGCCCCAAAAAAAATTATTGACCATCATCTCATGAGTATACTGATGAACATGCATGTTTTGTTATATCTTTGCATGGCGCGTGTGCTCTCTGCTGCCTCCGTGTGCGTGACGTGTTGTCGTCATCGTGGTGGACGATATGGGGCGGCGAGGCTGCCAACTTTTTTTTTTTTGCAAAACACAGTACAACGCAGATGCTCACATACACGCGCATATACTCACCCATATGAACGCACGCACATACATCCTACCCCTATGAGGACCTCCGATAGACTGAAATTGACGAGATCACCACAGTCGCCTCGTTATCGACGGGAACGTCGCCTCCCACTGAAGAATATTCCGGCTAAGTGAGAAACACTAGCGTCAAACCTGGGGTTTGAACTCTACTGGGCTGGGGGTACAACCACCCTGCTAACCATCCTACCACGGGCAGGTTCTCACGAGGCCGCCAGCTTGGAGTCTCATCGACGGCCACCGTAGGGTGTGAGCGTCCACAGCCTTGCCGGGCGTGTCATTTGCTGCTCCTGAATGATCAATCTCGATTTCTCCCTTTGATTTCATGTGTGCGCTTTCTTTTATAGACAAGTGCGAAGCGAGAATAGATAGCAAAAAATGCAATACCACAACTAAGATTGTTTAGGGTTTAGGGTTTTATAATTAGGGTTTAGGGAATAGATAGCGATGGGACGCGGTTGAAGAGTTGTCATGCCGTTAGCTAATCCCTCGGAGAGATCATTTGATAAGCACGTTATCTCCCGGAGCAAAACTTGGGGCGCGTAGAGGTCACCGCTGATGAATTTGTACGCGTCCGACCTGACCGAAGAATCTGCATGCACAAGTAGTCCATGTCTCGCTGCTTGCAAGATCGGTACAGGCAATTAATCGACAGGATTAGCGTTGTCTAGTAGTGCATGTATTAGCGTTGTATTTGATCACCAAGACAAACAGTCTCTGGATGCATAGAGAGCTAGATACTTATTATGGGATTAGCATAGAAACGTCACGTGATTTTCTTTTGCCGAGTACAAAATCACGTCGAACACTCGTAAAGGACTTCGTTTCAAAGCTAGCCAAAAAAATAATATTCACCATCGCCACATGAGTATACTGATGAACATGCATGATTTGTTCCACCCTACATTCATTCAAGGCAAAAATATTTTGTGTGTGTGTGTGTCAAATACGGACGGGAAAATTATTGAAGCAACAAAATTGGGCGGGAAAATGCTGAAAATACATGGGTTATAGGTTATAGCCCGTGCCAAAAACATTCACGAAAATTCACTAAACGAAAATTTGGGTAGGAAAATCCTAAAAAATGTGTGCTACAGTGTTTGTCAAATAACAGGCAAAAAATACCAAAAAAAATGGCTAGGAAACCCCTAAAAAACGTGTGTTATAGCGTGTGTCAAAATACGGGCGGGAAAATTATTGAAATGAGAATTTTGGTGACAAAAACCTGAAAGTATGTGTGCTATAGCCGTGTCCAAAAAGGCGGGGAAACTGCCGAGACAATTATTTGGCCAGGAAAACGATGAAATTACATGTTTTACACCCAAGTCAAAAATGTGTGGGAGAACTCTCGAAACAAAACTTTGGGTGTTGCAGCCCGTGTCGAAAACAAGGGGGCCTATCGAAACAAAAATCTGGGCCAAAAAACCAACGCATATATGTGCTATAGTCATGACAAAAACTTGGGCTGAAGCCTGAAGACCCTGAAAATACACTTGTTATGCCCGTGTAAAAAAAGGCGGGAAACTACGAAAAAAATAGCAGAACCTCTAAAAATAGGTATGCTATAGCCTGTGTCGAAAACGGGCGGGAAAACTGTCAAACGAATTGGCCGAGAAAAACCTAAAATAAATGTGCTATGGCTCGTGACGTTAATTAACGAGCGGGAAAACTATCGAAACGACAACTTGGGCGGGAAAAGCCTAAAAAAAATTGAGTGCTATAACATGTGTCGCAAATGGGTAGTATAACTATCGGGAAATAATTTAGGCGGGAAATCGCTGAACTTACATGTGTGATACCCGTGTTCAGAACTCAAATAAGGAAAACCTAAACAATCTGGGCAATACCTTCGAAATCGCCTCTAAGCTTGTATGCAAATATTACAGCTCACCGTTGAATACATGCCTGGTTAAATCTTCATACAATTAGGTATCTTATCATGCCACCACGAAAGTGAGACGGAACATGAAATAAAAGGAACATTAATATAACAGTCTAGATGATAGAAAATGACTGTCCTAGCGTGAAATAAGGATCCCTAAAATGCTCGATGACAAGACGACCCAAAATGGTGGGTTATTAATAATTATAATTTCATGCATACAAAAGCGTGGAAATATGAAATGTCACGTGAAATTATAGGCACTAACTACCCCATAACATGATATAAGGACATGTGACATGCACATAAAATGCTAAGTGATAACCTTGTGGTACCATAAAATGAAGACATTGAATCGAGCGACAAAGAGTGACAGTCAATCACTCCCCTTGCCAAAAATTAGCCCTTGTGGCACAATCGTTTCGAGCCTCAATTGATTTTTGGAATACGCGAGTAACCTATTTTATTTTAAACCCCCCATTTGAGGGAATGACCTTTTTGCATATGAATTTTGCATGCAAGCGTATACGAAAACGACCATCTCGTAAAAATGACAAAAAATCCTAACTAGGAAAGAGTGTTCCAACACCTCTAGAATGGTCTCGATCAGAACTCGTTTGCAAAAAGTTCCTCTTGTGCGGGTGAAATCTTCGAACAACTAGGTATCCTATCATGACACAACTAAAACAGGAGGAACATAAAATTAAATCAAATGAGAATCATTGCATGCATAAAATAACTAGCGCGATACCAAGACGGCACATGAAATGACATGTAATAGCTTAACCCTAGCATTAAATCATGACACACGTCAACGAAACGTCACATGATGACCCCCTCCCAACATTAAATAATAACTAAAAAAGACGGTGCAAGGAGACATCACATGAAACGAGGGTAATAACTATGAAATCATGATAACCAACCTTGTTCGTCACGACCGCATGAGTCCCTTACTTGGCGACTCTCGTTACTCAACACACAGTTGGCGGCGATAGATGACGGTTGCGGTTGCGGAGAGCAATAGCCCGTGTCAAAGATGGGCGGGAGATCTATCAATATGAAAATTTGAGCGGAAAAACCTAGAAAACATGTGTGCTATGCTAGTTTTTTTTTTAAACGGGCCGGGCGGGAGAACTGCCAAAACAAAACATGTGTGCCGAAGCGCGTGTCAAAATGGGTTGGAAAATTACCAAAACAAGGTTGGGAGGGAACCCGTGGATGTAAGTGTGCTATAGAACGGGCGGGGAAACTATCAAAATGAAAAATTTGAGGGGAAAACCATAAAACTAGGTTTGCATACGTTTGCATGGCCTCGGAAGAATTAATAATAGAGGAAAAAGAAGGAGTAGCACGTTAGCATTTGCAGCAGTAGTAGTACCAGTGATGGATGACGTATGCGCGCGCGTAGAGAGGGTGAGAGAGAGATAAAGAGCAACGATATCTATCCAGGGAGCGAAGTTTTTTGGAATGGCACAAGTCCATGCGCGCGCGCGTGAGATGAGAGAAAAGGCGTGGTCGTTCCAATCCAGCACGCACGTGAGCGACCGACGTCACCGCCAACGCGTACGTGAGAGAGAGAGAGAGAGAGTTTGTGCATGCATGTGCGCGCGACGTACGTCAAGCTAGAAGCATCCTTCCTTCCGATCCCGAGCGAGCGACGCAACGTGGATCGATGCATGATGGATCGATGGGATATACATATACGCGCGCGGTCGTCGTTGCACCATACGTGACGCTAGCTAGCTAGGTGTGTTTCCCCGACGTACGTGTTCTCTGACTTGTCGTTGCCGACGTGCAGCTAGCACGTATCTGTCTGCTGTCATCACCCCTTGCTCGTTCATTCGTCCGATCGAATGGATTAAGTCCTTCTAACGGCCACTTGCGGTACGATTCGAAAGAAACTATATATCATGTATACGGATATATATTTTGGTAATTAGAAATGTAACCACTTTCGATCTGTGTAAACACAAGAAATGCATGCATGAAAGGGTTGTACACCTGTGTGTACGGCGAGGGGTTGGACTTTTTGGATATCCGACGTGCACGTACCTCTCATCTCTCTTCTCTCCTCCTCATTCGTCCGGAGGCCGCTCACCTGGAGGCCGGAGGGGATCGACGGCAACGGGGATGGATGGCGGCGGCGCACGAGGCCTGAAACGGCAGGGGCTAAACGGGAAGACCACCGTGCTCTGCTCCGACCGAGTGACGAACGAGCTAGCGAGCTGACAGCTGCCGATGGGCTGGCTTATCGCGAGCTGCGCCTGCGTGTACAGAAGGTTTGCGGAAAAGGACCTCGATCTTTCGCGTATTTACTTGAGCGCGCCGCCGTGCGTGGTGCACAGTGCCATGCAGGGGCTTGACTGTGACGAAGGTTCCGGAGGAAGGGGTTGACTGCAAGATGTAACGAGCGGCTGAGAATTTTACGGTCGGCCATATTATTTTTTATGGTTTTCTGTTAGGGGTATCTAGTCGAAATAAGTTTTTGATTAGGGAGATGGTTGTCTTATTTGAATCTGTCATCTGCCTAATATAATTGTCGTTCATGCTCAATGAAATTTTCTCGAAACTGGTCCTGAGAAACTCGTTTTTCAATCCTTCATTCACTACTCTAAAAAAAGGTTTGGATATGGTTCGCATTTCTGCAAGGTCTCACGCGGCTAGCACCATGGTCATATTTAAAATCCAAGTCGAAACCCCTCGCATCGAACTCATCTTTGATGATTATGTTATGGAGGATCATACAACACGTCATGATGTTGTTTGTGACGGGATATTTCTTGTCTTCGAACAATAGTAAACCGAGTTTGGAACACTCAGTGTCTTTCTAACAAACTTCTTGACAAGCGACAAACTGATATTGGTTCTTACTTTGAGGATTATGATTTGTCATCGTAAATATTGACCATGAATGATTGATGGCGTTAGAAGATTTTTATTTTGTTTTGGGAATACATCCTCGAAGGTGTATCAAATTTCATAGAATAAGAGGCCAAGACGGCCGGTACAACATCAAAAGGCTACACGATACAACACGACGACACACGATGTACAACGCAAACCACACCAACCAAACGACAAGGACTCGCCTTGTACCGTCTTTAGCCAAGGATGGCGATTAGGCGATACACCGAGCTTCTAGGCCGCGTCACAACTGAAGAAGGGAACTTTACCAGACCGACTCGAACTCCGGGAAGGCACAAGCCAACGCACCGCCACCCATAAGCGCCTAAGAGATGGCGAGTGAACGGAGGGGCCGAACCTGACCGGAGGAGGCTTCGACCAAGAAGGGCCAACGACGGATGTACATAGTGGCCCGGAAGCCCACGTTCTGAGCGGCGGCCACCATCGACTTCAACTACCACTCCGAGAACTCTTCGAACCACCAAGGCGACGCCCCCAAGGAGGGACGACACTGTCGTGTCGACGCCGCCTGATCCAAAAGTCGGATCAAGGTTTCCCCTAGTGCTCGAGTAGGGGAAGCACGGGCAGCACCATGACGACGCCTCCAAGGAGATGACGGCACCCGTTTGCGTCGCCGTCGTCAGCTTCACGCAGGGATCTCGCCCCGGCCCTGCCGTCGACCCCATCGGACACGAAGCAAGGAGTCGCATTTGGCCTCACCACCGACGAGAAGCGAGCCAGAGATATCCTCGGCGGAGCAGGAGGTTGACCATCGTCTCACCACCACCAAACGTAGGCTGGGCGTTGAGGACCCAACCCGTCGTCGCCTTGCCGGCCACCAGCACCGCCATGGTGCCCAGCAACCGGTGTCCTCAAGTGCCACCATGCACACCCGTTGCCATGGCCAGTAGGCCCACCCAGGCCCAGAAGATAGTACCCTAAGTCATATGCATGGCCATTGACAATGAAATTGCAAGTTGGACCATCACCACTTGCAATTCTACCCAAAATGATATCGCAACATTGATATCACTAAAAGAATATATCCGACGACCCAAAAATGTAATGACAAAATGACAAGAGGTGAGCCTAGCGGATTGGACTGAAGCAATAGATAAGTACATGCATTGCTTGTTTGTAAGTTTGTTTAGTTCTATCCTAGGAGCCCTCCTTCTTCATTGAATGGCCAGCCGGCCGGGGATGAAACCGACGACGGCCACAGGGAGGCGGCCGGAGATTGACGGACTCGCTCAGCTCTCCTCTCCGGCTACGGCAAAGGCCAAAGGCACAAGGCACGCGCATGACGCACGCGGCGCTCGTGGCCATGGCCTTGTATTTATAGAGCTGGACTAGATTGAATTGGACAGAGGCAGGCAGGCGGGAAAAATGTTCGAGCGGCTGAGGTGTTGGGCAGGAAGAATGAGAGTCTGCTGCCACAGGAAGAAAAGATAATCAGGTCCGTTGCTTGCTTGTTGGATGGACGGCTGACATATCATGAGTCGTGGATCAGTGACGTGGAGAGAGGGTCTACCCATGACTTGTTATTGAATGGACGTCCTTACTGAATGGCCTATGTACTATTCAGGTTGCATGCGAGTGGTTGTGTGCCTGAGCAATAACTGTAGGCAGTTGGTTTAGTTTCATAGAAACACAGTTATGATATCCTTGATTTCCTCTAAAAATCAGGACAATAAGTTGAATTCAATGATTCCGTTTGCTAAAACTTCACTATTAGTTTCTGTAGTAGTATTTTGGTGCTCATATTTTGAACTCGCGTCTTTAATTTGCTAGGGAGGGGAGAGCCAAGATCTGGTCATCGTTGCAATTTACTCCTGTATTTGCCTAGGGAGGGAAGTTGTTTATTAAACTGTTTAATCTATTCTTCTATCTCATTGCAGAGAGAAAACCGAGAGTGTTTCATGTCCAAGATATATGCAATAAACAATACACATGTATGAGCAAATGGGCTCAACCAACTAGATTGAAACATACAGCAGCTCCTCGTCTAATAATCAGCAGGACATGATAAAAGATAGATTGAAATATTATTCGTACTCGCGTTACACAGGTGAAAACCAAGCCAGTGTTGCTACTCAAAACTTCTCTCTCTTGTACCAACTGATACAGAAGATGCACCAAAAAGTTGTTGAAAAGATGCATGTACATCAGAATATCAGATACCATCCAAAGACCGACACCACAAGATTCAACATGGCCACCAGCTAGCGAAGTACAGAAGTCATACATCACCCAGTTGCGGAGCAACAGACAAATGTACCATCATGCTAGCATCTCCGGTCACAGTCCCATACTCAGGCATACATTTCCTTTTGGCAGCTTATGACACGATTTGGTAGTATCAACCAAAATGAAAATAGCACCACGACAGTCTGCCGCTCCAGCGACACGACTACCACCGGCTGAAGATGAAGAAGCTCGGCTCAGTCCATCCATCACCTGTAACAGACCAAGCCAGGCCAGGCATCAACATGGAATACAGGAAAAAGAAGAGAAACCCGAGAACTGACCTAAACCACATAGGTGTGAAGAGGCCACCGCTGCCACTGTCATGGCAAGTTTGGGCGGAAGTGAAGGAGGATGTAGTCAAAGCTGAGAGTCGGCAACCATGCGCGATGCATAGGAGGACACGTCCAGCACAGCATGAGCACCGCCGGAGCCAAAACAAACGAATCCAGCAGCCATGGAGAAAATGACACAAAACCACCACATTTGCGGGTGAGTTCTCACATAACCACCACATTTGAGTTTTTGGACACATAAATACCACCTTTGGGGCTAGTGTGTGACGCTGAGCACTGATTTTTGCCTGTTAACGTTGATGCACCAGGAGGTAAAATGAGGCAATGCAACATTTGTGCCCCAGGTCTAACAGCCTGACACAAAAAAGATGGAGCGGAGCAGCCCAGGGCATAGATGCCAGCCAAAGGATACAAGACCAAGCTAGCATCCTCTCCATCACAGCCCTATGCTTCTCCTTCACGAGCACCACTGGCAGCCTGCCGCTACGTGTACCGCGTCCTAGCGACTACCACTGGTTGACGAAGAAGCTCAGCTCGTCCATCCATTACCTGCACGACAAAAGACCAGGAATGGTTCACCTCCACACACAGCACATGAACCTGTTGCTCGACATAGAACAAGATTTACTAGGCTAGATCAGGCATCAAAACATGCACAAGGAACGCCCCATAAGTGACATGGCTCCATACACTATTTACTTGTGATGGCTGGAAGCTGCCAATATGGGTCACCATTTTAATATCAAGGGAAAAATAAATTCAGAAAAGAAAAAAGAAAAGAATTGGCACTACTCATTCCATGCATAGGAAAGCAACAAGTAAACATTCCAGCAATCCTCTTGAACCATTAAAAAGATCTAGCAGCCATGGTTGAACCGATATTAAAGACAAGATCTTAACAAGCCAACAAGTACTAGCAACCATGAAACAATTACCTACCGAGAGAAAGTATAAAAATGGTACAAGCAACATTTGTGCCCTAGGTCCAATATCCTGACACTAAAAGACGGAGGCGCTCACCGAGGACTCGAGTCGCCCTGGACATTCATTCCAACCAAAGGCCGGACCAGACTTCACCACAACACAAGAAAGGTAATACCAGCTAGCTAAGTGAATAAAGTACAATGCAAGCATACATCAGCCAGCATCGACAAGGCTTGATGGCCACATAGCATGCAGAAGAGGAAGGAGGAGCTCACCCGAGGCCTAACGTGGGCACTAGCAGGGTTAGCGGCGCGTTGCCGAGGAGGTAGTCCAAGGCGAGCAGAAGCAGCTCTGGGTTGTGCGATCAGTGTTGGGCTCCTTCAAAAAATTAGTGAGCTAGCCAGCAACCATAATCCTAAACATCACAGAAAGACCAAATCGTCATTCCATGTCTTCTCACAAAGAAACAAGTAGCTAAAACAGTAGACATGACAAGCAGTGATATGAAACAAATTGCCACGATCAACCAGGCTCAGTTCTCAAAAATGTTGCTATCATACACTCCTCTACATCAGTAGACCATGAAAACTTCTTCAAAACATACCAAGCCAGCGCCACGACTACCACCGGCTGAAGAAGAAGCTCGGCCCCGTCTATCAATCACCTGCAACATACCAAGCCAGGAAAGGCATCAACATGGAATGTTCAATAAGTGACTACAAAAAGAACTAAACCTCAGCAGCTGCTGCATATTTATATACACACAGAGGAGGTGATCAGAACCACCAGATCATGCCAAGACGACACAATAAAAATCTAATAATCCATAATCATAAACATCACGGAAAGAATGACCACATTATTCCATGTCTTCTCACAAAGAAACGAGCAGCTAAAACAGCAGAAATGCCATGTAGTGATATGAATTAAATTGCCATGATCGACGAGGCTCAGTTCTCAAAAAACATCACTATTATCCACATCTCTACATCAGTAGACCATGAAAACTGAAGTACCACTCGTCTACTAATTATGGAGTGGAAACATACAAAGAAGACAATAGATCAATGGACGGTGCAATCGAACAATCAATGTGGTATCATAGAGAAAGTACAGGAAAAAGAAGAGAAACCCGAGAACTGACCTAAACCACATAGGTGTGAAGAGGCCACCGCTGCCACTGTCATGGCAAGTTTGGGCGGCGGTGAAGGAGGATGTAGTCAAAGCTGAGAGCCGGCAACCATGTGCGATGCACAGGAGGACACGTCCAGGCGTCCAGCACAGCATGAGCACTGCCGGAGCCAAAACGAACAGATCCAGCAGCCATGGCTCCCTCCTGGCCAGCTCTGCTTCTCCCCTGCATATGATGGATGAACATAATCATCGATTAATATAACCAGCCCACAAAGTCAAAACTGAAGGGTACAAGCAAAACCAAAGTTATAAATGTTACTTTTATTACATAATACATAGTAACATGAGTAAACAAAGTTCATAATAAAAAAGCCAAGTAACAATGACTGGTTATAAAGATTTCATCACCCTGGTAGCAGTTTGCAGTGCTCTAATAAATCTTCCTAATCACGACCTCCCAAGGGTAAAATAATTCCAAGCTCCAGATTACAAAAAGGCAACCCTTAAGCAAAGGATTAAGGTTTAGTTTGATGTTGGAATCCAGCTAAACCCAGATGATGCCCAAGTAATTCAAATCTGCACAGCCAGCCCAACCATAGGTAATAAGACATTTCCTTCCAATCATCATGCCTATAGTGTGAAATCAGCCCATCCAGCCCAGTGCAGCCAACAAAGCCACTTGGCATACCAAAATAAAACAAATAAAGCTCACGTATGAAATCAGCATCCTTATCACATCAATACACCCAGCTGCTAAAGCCAGTTGCATGTAGCTCACATACACATAGATAATGTAAGAATCATAAGCAAAATTGAACTGGACATGCACTAAGATTACATTGGGTAGTATGCTAAACACAACAAGGCACAACGTTATTGGCTTCCTCACACAATCCCACCTGTTTGCTACAAGCAATTGCATGCTTACCACTAAATTACATTTTATTATGGACTCGCCAAAATGTGCGTCCACCAGATACCTAGTAGAATTTCTAGTAAAACATGAGACATGGAATCGGAATATTTTGAGAACTATCAGATTTACTTCAGTGGACAAACATGCACCAACAATATTTTGTTCCAACAATAAAATGCAGCTATTGACTTCAGTTAATAAACATGGACCAACAATATTTTAGTTGTGGGCAAAAATCTTGTCCTACAACATAACGTCCAGTAAGGACAGGAGGAGACCTTTAACAAAAAAACAACAATCATGAATTACACCGACTACTAGCCCTGGACCTCGAATCACCAAACCAGAGATCAATTTCACCTACCAACTTATTAGGCAGGAAGTCATCATCAGGAAAAACCAATATTAATACACAACCAGCTCAAATACAAGGAACATGTGTTATGATTAACTCCCAGCATCCAAGGGCATACCTCTGGACGCCAATGTTGACGAGCTCCTGAACGCCGGCGTCGAGGTGGCTACGGTGGTCCTTGGGGGTGACCTCCTGCACGGCGTGTAGCCGCCCACCCGACCTTGGGGGTGAGCGCTTTATCGCTGGACCGAGGAGCACACCATCATCATGCTGCTGCTTCTTTCCTCCCTGGTGAATGGTGTGGCGGGAAATTAAAATCAGTCAGTACACATACAACCAAATGGATATAAGGAACAGCTGGGAAAAAATAGCACCATCTGTCCAAAGGCATAGATAAATGTACAGAAGTATAGCAGAAGGTTATAGCACGGTACAAGCCTCCATGTGAGGTTATTTAATTTTCTTAGAAGGCACTGATTGTACATCCAAAAACAGTAGGTTAATCTGTTCGTGATTCAACAGCAAAGTGCAATGTTATGTGTGTAACCTGAAGCACATTGGCAGCAGCTATAATCAACCTGAGTGCAGAATACGTGCAAGCTATAGGTATATATGGACAATGACTGAAAGCTAAATGTGTGTACATACATACTAGCACCAACTCAAAGACTAGTAAGAGACGGTCTACAAATGATTAGCAGCCAGCTGGGTGCCTCGTCAGATGGTTAACCACAGCTAGGTAGCAGCTTGAGATCAACTAGATGGCAACAAAAAACCACCACTGAAGAGATGAACTAGTAGTAGTGATTAAATAACTTTACAAGACGGTCTCATAACTCTTGGTAATGTTGTCTTTCAAGGGGAGATGGACCTGAACGGGGATACCTTGATGTGGACGGAGCAGTTCAGTGGGAAGAAGGTGTAGCTCCAATTTGTCCACTCCTCCGGCAAAGGTGGGAGCCCTCCTTCATCCTCGAAGAATGGAATTAATTATCTACCGTGACAATGCAAGCACAGGACAAACAAGCATGAGCTTTACATACTAGCACTGGTGTAGAAATATAACTTGAAACCTAATGAGAGAATAACAACAGCAACGTGGTTTGAGATCTGCCTTGTATTATGATGAGTGAAGTTTCAGTGTTTTGGTGACATGACAAATAGGGCAAGATTTTGGAGAGAAGCACAGGTGTGGAGGTTCAGCTACTCTAGGCAAGATTTTGGAGAGAAGCACAGGTGTGGTGGCTGGTGGCATGGCATCTGAAGTAAGACAAGTGCTTACTCTGGGCAGCTGCGGACTAGATGAAACAACACGTGTAGGTTTATGTATTCTGTTGTGGCCTCAAGAGCAACACGGAGTTCTCCTAGCAAGATTTCTACTCCTCCCTAAGCACACCTATTCCTGGCATTTGGCGAGAAGACACACACAGAGGGCAGATGAGCATCTGCATTGAGCAACCGTATGAAACCAGCAGGGGGTGTTGGAGAGAGTGAGATAACCTCGTTGCGGTAGGACGACAAGGGCGCCAACCAACGGTGGTCGCCTTTGTCCTCGAAGTGCAGCAGTGGAAGCTCGAAGTGCAGGTGCTACTACCGGTAGCTTGGTAGCGGAGTGGTCCGTCCATGGCACGAGCGCAGGTCGCGGACGTGATGCTGGAGCGGGAGCAGAAGAAGGTGCTGCTCAAGAAAAGAAAACGAATGGATTCCTGTGGTCAGGTCAGATTGGGGGAAGAAGAGGATTTGGATTTGGGATTGGGTCACAACGCATACCTTGAGATGAACTCGGACGCGTTGCCTGTCCGGCCGCTAGGGATTCGTGTCTGCAGCTTGGAGCAGAGCTAGCGGTTGCCGTCGTACCGCGCTTTGCCGGAGCACCCCGGTGACTGGGAAGACGGAGAGGGCGCAGCAGCGGCAAGGAGCTCGTCCACGAAGTGGAGCAGCGGCAGCTCGAGGTGCAGGTTGTACTACCGGTTTGGAGGGGTCCCAGGCCTCCATGGCACGAGCGCAGGTCCATAACGTGGTGCTGTAGCGGCGGCCGTCACAGGGAGCAGAAGGAGGTGCTGCTCGACGCACGGACGGACGGACGCCGTCGTCCTAGGGCTGCTGCTAAAGAAAGAGAGAGAGAAAGAAAGAATCGATGATTTCAGAGGTCGGGTCAGATTGGGGGGAAGAAGAGGACTTGGATCTGGGATTGGGCCAGAGCGCATACCTTGAGCTGAAGCTCGTACGGAAGCGTTGCCTGGCGTCCCGCGCTAGGGATTCAGTGTCCGCCGCTTGGAGCAGAGCTCGCGGTGGCCGTCGTCACGCGCTTTGCCGGAGCACCGCGGTGACGGGGGAGATGGAGAGGGCAAGGGGATTGGGGGAGAGAGGGGAATCCTCTGCATCCCGCCCATCCGCCATTCTCCTCGTCGTCCCCGACCACGCTACGGTCCAGGCGACGGCATCCTAGCACTCCCGCCCCTACTCTACCAATTTCAGCCGCCGCCGCCGCCATGCTCCTGCTCCGGAGCTAGGGTTTGTGGTGGTCCCACGCCTTGGAATCGGGAGAGGTGGAGGATCTAGAGGCGGGTCTGCAACGCCGGAGCTGGTCGGGGTCGACCGGCAACGGAGGCGGCGACAAAGGGGATCTGAGATGAGATGGACAAAGGGGATCTGGAGGTGAGAGGGTGGACTGTGGGTTCGGGCCCAACGACGCGGCGACCAAAAGGCTTGTCCAAAATTTTGGAAATTTCCCGCGACGCCCTAAAACGAAATTTTGAATATCGGTGGCGGGCTCTTCCGAAATTTTTGGTTTTGCCGCGCAAGGACGCGGGATTGCAGCTAAGGAGAAAGGCCACCCACGATGCATTTATAGATTTACTTCTACTCCCTCCGTATCAAAATATAATACTCTCTAACTAGTTTGTACACACATGTATGTAGACATGTTTTAGTGCAAGGTTCACATAATCTTGCACTAAACCATGTCTAAATACATGTGTGTACAAACTAGTTAGAGAGTCTTATATTTTGATACGGAGGGAGTAGTAGTCATCAAGCAAGCCAACGTATGATTTAGTCCTCCATCCATTAAAATGTGAAATGAAAAGTAATACTCCATCCGTCCCAAAATAAGTGTCTCAAGTTTTCCAAAAAGTGGATGTATCTATACGTGAAACATGTCTAGATACATCCACTTTTGGATAAACTTGAGACACTTATTTTTGGACGGAGTGAGTATTTTCAAAATAACTAGCCGGGTTCTCGTTTTACAATTGCAGTTATTGGCTGACTGACTTGTGTATGGACGTCAAGACCTCATCACGCCCGATGCCAAAGACATGGCCATGACGAACCTTGTTGGCATGCATGCACACCTGGTGGTCTTTCTTAAAGTGAGCAAAGAACTAGAGTAGACTTTAGAGGAGCAAGTATTATTGGCATCCCTAAGCTTGATCACGAAAATGACGTTGGTGGCTGCTAAAGGACTCCGCTTCAAAGCTAGCCCCAAAAAAAATTATTGACCATCATCTCATGAGTATACTGATGAACATGCATGTTTTGTTATATCTTTGCATGGCGCGTGTGCTCTCTGCTGCCTCCGTGTGCGTGACGTGTTGTCGTCATCGTGGTGGACGATATGGGGCGGCGAGGCTGCCAACTTTTTTTTTTTTGCAAAACACAGTACAACGCAGATGCTCACATACACGCGCATATACTCACCCATATGAACGCACGCACATACATCCTACCCCTATGAGGACCTCCGATAGACTGAAATTGACGAGATCACCACAGTCGCCTCGTTATCGACGGGAACGTCGCCTCCCACTGAAGAATATTCCGGCTAAGTGAGAAACACTAGCGTCAAACCTGGGGTTTGAACTCTACTGGGCTGGGGGTACAACCACCCTGCTAACCATCCTACCACGGGCAGGTTCTCACGAGGCCGCCAGCTTGGAGTCTCATCGACGGCCACCGTAGGGTGTGAGCGTCCACAGCCTTGCCGGGCGTGTCATTTGCTGCTCCTGAATGATCAATCTCGATTTCTCCCTTTGATTTCATGTGTGCGCTTTCTTTTATAGACAAGTGCGAAGCGAGAATAGATAGCAAAAAATGCAATACCACAACTAAGATTGTTTAGGGTTTAGGGTTTTATAATTAGGGTTTAGGGAATAGATAGCGATGGGACGCGGTTGAAGAGTTGTCATGCCGTTAGCTAATCCCTCGGAGAGATCATTTGATAAGCACGTTATCTCCCGGAGCAAAACTTGGGGCGCGTAGAGGTCACCGCTGATGAATTTGTACGCGTCCGACCTGACCGAAGAATCTGCATGCACAAGTAGTCCATGTCTCGCTGCTTGCAAGATCGGTACAGGCAATTAATCGACAGGATTAGCGTTGTCTAGTAGTGCATGTATTAGCGTTGTATTTGATCACCAAGACAAACAGTCTCTGGATGCATAGAGAGCTAGATACTTATTATGGGATTAGCATAGAAACGTCACGTGATTTTCTTTTGCCGAGTACAAAATCACGTCGAACACTCGTAAAGGACTTCGTTTCAAAGCTAGCCAAAAAAATAATATTCACCATCGCCACATGAGTATACTGATGAACATGCATGATTTGTTCCACCCTACATTCATTCAAGGCAAAAATATTTTGTGTGTGTGTGTGTCAAATACGGACGGGAAAATTATTGAAGCAACAAAATTGGGCGGGAAAATGCTGAAAATACATGGGTTATAGGTTATAGCCCGTGCCAAAAACATTCACGAAAATTCACTAAACGAAAATTTGGGTAGGAAAATCCTAAAAAATGTGTGCTACAGTGTTTGTCAAATAACAGGCAAAAAATACCAAAAAAAATGGCTAGGAAACCCCTAAAAAACGTGTGTTATAGCGTGTGTCAAAATACGGGCGGGAAAATTATTGAAATGAGAATTTTGGTGACAAAAACCTGAAAGTATGTGTGCTATAGCCGTGTCCAAAAAGGCGGGGAAACTGCCGAGACAATTATTTGGCCAGGAAAACGATGAAATTACATGTTTTACACCCAAGTCAAAAATGTGTGGGAGAACTCTCGAAACAAAACTTTGGGTGTTGCAGCCCGTGTCGAAAACAAGGGGGCCTATCGAAACAAAAATCTGGGCCAAAAAACCAACGCATATATGTGCTATAGTCATGACAAAAACTTGGGCTGAAGCCTGAAGACCCTGAAAATACACTTGTTATGCCCGTGTAAAAAAAGGCGGGAAACTACGAAAAAAATAGCAGAACCTCTAAAAATAGGTATGCTATAGCCTGTGTCGAAAACGGGCGGGAAAACTGTCAAACGAATTGGCCGAGAAAAACCTAAAATAAATGTGCTATGGCTCGTGACGTTAATTAACGAGCGGGAAAACTATCGAAACGACAACTTGGGCGGGAAAAGCCTAAAAAAAATTGAGTGCTATAACATGTGTCGCAAATGGGTAGTATAACTATCGGGAAATAATTTAGGCGGGAAATCGCTGAACTTACATGTGTGATACCCGTGTTCAGAACTCAAATAAGGAAAACCTAAACAATCTGGGCAATACCTTCGAAATCGCCTCTAAGCTTGTATGCAAATATTACAGCTCACCGTTGAATACATGCCTGGTTAAATCTTCATACAATTAGGTATCTTATCATGCCACCACGAAAGTGAGACGGAACATGAAATAAAAGGAACATTAATATAACAGTCTAGATGATAGAAAATGACTGTCCTAGCGTGAAATAAGGATCCCTAAAATGCTCGATGACAAGACGACCCAAAATGGTGGGTTATTAATAATTATAATTTCATGCATACAAAAGCGTGGAAATATGAAATGTCACGTGAAATTATAGGCACTAACTACCCCATAACATGATATAAGGACATGTGACATGCACATAAAATGCTAAGTGATAACCTTGTGGTACCATAAAATGAAGACATTGAATCGAGCGACAAAGAGTGACAGTCAATCACTCCCCTTGCCAAAAATTAGCCCTTGTGGCACAATCGTTTCGAGCCTCAATTGATTTTTGGAATACGCGAGTAACCTATTTTATTTTAAACCCCCCATTTGAGGGAATGACCTTTTTGCATATGAATTTTGCATGCAAGCGTATACGAAAACGACCATCTCGTAAAAATGACAAAAAATCCTAACTAGGAAAGAGTGTTCCAACACCTCTAGAATGGTCTCGATCAGAACTCGTTTGCAAAAAGTTCCTCTTGTGCGGGTGAAATCTTCGAACAACTAGGTATCCTATCATGACACAACTAAAACAGGAGGAACATAAAATTAAATCAAATGAGAATCATTGCATGCATAAAATAACTAGCGCGATACCAAGACGGCACATGAAATGACATGTAATAGCTTAACCCTAGCATTAAATCATGACACACGTCAACGAAACGTCACATGATGACCCCCTCCCAACATTAAATAATAACTAAAAAAGACGGTGCAAGGAGACATCACATGAAACGAGGGTAATAACTATGAAATCATGATAACCAACCTTGTTCGTCACGACCGCATGAGTCCCTTACTTGGCGACTCTCGTTACTCAACACACAGTTGGCGGCGATAGATGACGGTTGCGGTTGCGGAGAGCAATAGCCCGTGTCAAAGATGGGCGGGAGATCTATCAATATGAAAATTTGAGCGGAAAAACCTAGAAAACATGTGTGCTATGCTAGTTTTTTTTTTAAACGGGCCGGGCGGGAGAACTGCCAAAACAAAACATGTGTGCCGAAGCGCGTGTCAAAATGGGTTGGAAAATTACCAAAACAAGGTTGGGAGGGAACCCGTGGATGTAAGTGTGCTATAGAACGGGCGGGGAAACTATCAAAATGAAAAATTTGAGGGGAAAACCATAAAACTAGGTTTGCATACGTTTGCATGGCCTCGGAAGAATTAATAATAGAGGAAAAAGAAGGAGTAGCACGTTAGCATTTGCAGCAGTAGTAGTACCAGTGATGGATGACGTATGCGCGCGCGTAGAGAGGGTGAGAGAGAGATAAAGAGCAACGATATCTATCCAGGGAGCGAAGTTTTTTGGAATGGCACAAGTCCATGCGCGCGCGCGTGAGATGAGAGAAAAGGCGTGGTCGTTCCAATCCAGCACGCACGTGAGCGACCGACGTCACCGCCAACGCGTACGTGAGAGAGAGAGAGAGAGAGTTTGTGCATGCATGTGCGCGCGACGTACGTCAAGCTAGAAGCATCCTTCCTTCCGATCCCGAGCGAGCGACGCAACGTGGATCGATGCATGATGGATCGATGGGATATACATATACGCGCGCGGTCGTCGTTGCACCATACGTGACGCTAGCTAGCTAGGTGTGTTTCCCCGACGTACGTGTTCTCTGACTTGTCGTTGCCGACGTGCAGCTAGCACGTATCTGTCTGCTGTCATCACCCCTTGCTCGTTCATTCGTCCGATCGAATGGATTAAGTCCTTCTAACGGCCACTTGCGGTACGATTCGAAAGAAACTATATATCATGTATACGGATATATATTTTGGTAATTAGAAATGTAACCACTTTCGATCTGTGTAAACACAAGAAATGCATGCATGAAAGGGTTGTACACCTGTGTGTACGGCGAGGGGTTGGACTTTTTGGATATCCGACGTGCACGTACCTCTCATCTCTCTTCTCTCCTCCTCATTCGTCCGGAGGCCGCTCACCTGGAGGCCGGAGGGGATCGACGGCAACGGGGATGGATGGCGGCGGCGCACGAGGCCTGAAACGGCAGGGGCTAAACGGGAAGACCACCGTGCTCTGCTCCGACCGAGTGACGAACGAGCTAGCGAGCTGACAGCTGCCGATGGGCTGGCTTATCGCGAGCTGCGCCTGCGTGTACAGAAGGTTTGCGGAAAAGGACCTCGATCTTTCGCGTATTTACTTGAGCGCGCCGCCGTGCGTGGTGCACAGTGCCATGCAGGGGCTTGACTGTGACGAAGGTTCCGGAGGAAGGGGTTGACTGCAAGATGTAACGAGCGGCTGAGAATTTTACGGTCGGCCATATTATTTTTTATGGTTTTCTGTTAGGGGTATCTAGTCGAAATAAGTTTTTGATTAGGGAGATGGTTGTCTTATTTGAATCTGTCATCTGCCTAATATAATTGTCGTTCATGCTCAATGAAATTTTCTCGAAACTGGTCCTGAGAAACTCGTTTTTCAATCCTTCATTCACTACTCTAAAAAAAGGTTTGGATATGGTTCGCATTTCTGCAAGGTCTCACGCGGCTAGCACCATGGTCATATTTAAAATCCAAGTCGAAACCCCTCGCATCGAACTCATCTTTGATGATTATGTTATGGAGGATCATACAACACGTCATGATGTTGTTTGTGACGGGATATTTCTTGTCTTCGAACAATAGTAAACCGAGTTTGGAACACTCAGTGTCTTTCTAACAAACTTCTTGACAAGCGACAAACTGATATTGGTTCTTACTTTGAGGATTATGATTTTCATCGTAAATATTGACCATGAATGATTGATGGCGTTAGAAGATTTTTATTTTGTTTTGGGAATACATCCTCGAAGGTGTATCAAATTTCATAGAATAAGAGGCCAAGACGGCCGGTACAACATCAAAAGGCTACACGATACAACACGACGACACACGATGTACAACGCAAACCACACCAACCAAACGACAAGGACTCGCCTTGTACCGTCTTCAGCCAAGGATGGCGATTAGGCGATACACCGAGCTTCTAGGCTGCATCACAACTGAAGAAGGGAACTTTACCAGACCGACTCGAACTCCGGGAAGGCACAAGCCAACGCACCGCCACCCATAAGCGCCTAAGAGATGGCGAGTGAACGGAGGGGCCGAACCTGACCGGAGGAGGCTTCGACCAAGAAGGGCCAACGACGGATGTACATAGTGGCCCGGAAGCCCACGTTCTGAGCGGCGGCCACCATCGACTTCAACTGCCACTCCGAGAACTCTTCGAACCACCAAGGCGACGCCCCCAAGGAGGGACGACACTGTCGTGTCGACGCCGCCTGATCCAAAAGTCGGATCAAGGTTTCCCCTAGTGCTCGAGTAGGGGAAGCACGGGCAGCACCATGACGACGCCTCCAAGGAGGTGACGGCACCCGCTTGCGTCCCGTCGTCAGCTTCACGCAGGGATCTCGCCCCGGCCCTGCCGTCGACCCCATCGGACATGAAGCAAGGAGTCGCATTTGGCCTCACCACCGACGAGAAGCGAGCCAGAGATATCCTCGGCGGAGCAGGAGGTTGAGGACCCAACCCGTCGTCGCCTTGCCGGCCACCAGCACCGCCATGGTGCCCAGCAACCGGTGTCCTCAAGCGCCACCATGCACACCCGCTGCCATGGCCAGTAGGCCCGCCCAGGCCCAGAAGATAGTACCCTAAGTCATATGCATGGCCATTGACAATGAAATTGCAAGTTGGACCATCACCACTTGCAATTCTACCCAAAACGATATCGCAACATTGATATCACTAAACGAATATATCCGACAACCCAAAAATGTAATGACAAAACGACAAGAGGTGCGCCTAGCGGATTTGGCTGAGAGGCATTGCTTACCTTGACGAAGTGGCCGAATCGGGCAAGCCGACCTAAATTCCGGACGAGACATAGTTTCACATCGTGCGCCCCTACCTGGGACGGGAGGACGGTGTCGATGGCTGCGTGGCTAAAAAAGGTCATGCGGCAGCCATTCTGATCCGTACATGGCCTGATGCGGAGCTCCTGGTTGTATCCATGACGGCGCTCAGGAGAGCTCGCGGGGTAATAAGACGCGACGTGAGCTCCAAGAGGGGTTGGGATGGGTGGGTGGGCGCGCGACGAGCACCTTCTCGGCGCCGCGACATCGGCGAGGAGGGCTCGGATCGAGGACAAAATGGCCATTCGAAGGACTTGAGCTTAAATTTTCCTCGCGCCAACTTTTCGAGGTTTTGCGGCGTACACAAAAAATTGGGATGCATATTGGTAATATGAGGTATGTGGCCTTAATTTACAGTTTTCCGTATAAAAGTAACAAAACGGGCCATTTACAGTATTTGGTCTGGACGTGTTTCTTTCTTAAATAGTAAATAACGGTTATTTTACGGGTTTGCGTCTTTTATGGGATCTTCTAGGGTTGCTCTTAGTGTGCACGAGACAATGCACGATCCTTCCTAGTTCTAAATGATTACGTGCAGTGGACAGTGGTGCTACACTGAAGTTTATTACGAACCGTGTTAATTAATCCTACTTAGCAAAGGGTTTGATATTGCACCCTAACATGTGGGACCCACATATGAGGGACCCACGTCAGGTACAGTACGATAAGGAATCGCGGTCCCGCAGACAATAGTGATGATGCAAAGAAGATAACAATGAATCCATGATGCACCGGTCTTTCAACGTTTCTCCTTGGAGAACATCTAAATACCGAAGATGGTCTCGTTCGATGCGACACCTTGCAAAACGAAAGCGACGTGTATACACCGTCGGATCAAAGATTTCAGAAGAAACTAACCGAACTCCAGACAATGCTTTCACCAATGTCTTGTGCATTTGCTGAACACAAAATTAGCGGTGGCATTTTGTTGCAACATATTCATTTTTTAGAGAGTTATAGCAAATTAAGATAGTTTATTTATGAGGAGTTTTGTAGTCTTTTGTTTTTAGAAGTGTTCGTTTATGTTCTATGTGCGGTTATTCGATCTCGTTATTCGTGACGAATGGTTATTGCGGTCTTCAAATTCTTGGTTGGCAAGGGCTTTCGCAGGTGGCCCAGTCTTTTGGTCATGGTTCGGTGCATGTTTCAATCTTTGGCAGCCATCGAACAATCGGAGGAAGAATACGAGAAGTATGTTTAATCGTATTTTTATTGTGTACTGGCAAATGTTGTGTCGAGTTATATATATTTTGTACAACTGTTTTACTTGCTAAATAAATATCAGATATAAATTCGGGTGTCTTTTCTCAAGAAATAAATAAAAATAAAGGCCGGACTACTACCGACATAAAACAGCCGCAATTAGGACGGCCCACATGGCCACATCGACAGGGAATCCTGCCTCTAGAAAGGGACGCAACGCAACGCAGCCTGCCAAACCCTTCCCCTTGCCCACACCGGCCGCCGCCACCCAAACGCGCGGCGAGTTCCCCTCTCCGCAACCAACCTAGGGTTCGCCCCTCGTCCTCCCCTTCTGCTCGCGCAGCGACGGAGGCGGCGCGATGAGGTTGGAGAAGTGCTGGTTCTGCTCCTCCACCGTCTACCCGGGCCACGGCATGCAGTTCGTCCGCAACGACGCCAAGGTATTCCATCTCCTCCTACCAGCTGGTACCCTCCGCCCTCGTGTCGTTAGCCTCCGTGCTGGTCGGGGTATCGGTATGATATACGCTTGGACTGGACAGCTCTGGTTGTGTTGCATCGCGTCTGAAATTTCTTCAGGGAGAATTAGCATAGGAGAGAGAACCTTAGGCAAAAAAAAAACTTGGAATAGAACACTTCTTGTTAGATTCGGTTGATAACTTTGGGAATAATAATGTGTTTTGGCTTCACCTCTGCTTGTGGTATTTGTACCATGGAGATGAACAGCTGAAGATACGGTGCTTCTTAGAGATTCCATTGTTACCCTGGAAATAGTTTCTGTGGCTCTGGTTTACTTCGCTTTATTGTTTCTCTGTATTGCATCGCATGTCAAATTTATTCGGGGAGTATTTTAGGCACCTTGTGTGGGAAACTGAAAATGGAACAGTTTTTATTTGTGAGATTGTAAATAATCTGTTTAGCTTCACTTCTGCTGCTGCTATTTGGATTTGGCTGAACCTGGACACCTGTAGCCTTATGAAGAGATGCCATTTTGTTACCTTAGAAGTAGTTTTTGTAGCTTCACTTGTGCTTGAGTCTGGATTTTGTTGGTGACATGGCATGTAACCAGGTCTTGCATCTGCTTGTTAGGTGTTCCGCTTCTGCCGATCAAAATGCCACAAGAACTTTAAGATGAAGAGGAACCCTCGTAAGGTCGAATGGACGAAAGCATACAGGCGTCAGCGTGGCAAGGACATGACACAGGTAACAAGCGTTTACTGTTATCTAGTATATCCTGGCAGTAGAGCGCTGAGTTGGTCATAATTCAATTGTTGGTTTGGATCGAGCAGGATTCCACCTTTGAGTTCGAGAGGAAGAGGAACAGGCCAGAACGCTACGACCGGAACGTCACCGAGCAGACTCTGAAGGCCATCCCGCTTATCACGAAGATTAGGCATGAGCGGCAGAAGAAGCATATTATGGAGAGGTTTGTGTTGTTTCTCATTTGACTTGTTGCATCTGGTTGGTCTCGGAATGATTTCGTTCTCTAACACGTCCTATGTTTTCTCTTAACAGACAGAAGCTGGGTAAGAGCATTTCAAAGAAGTGGGATGCTAATGAGTTGGAGCAGGATCTTCAAATGCTTCCCAAGAATGACACGGTGCAATATAAATCTAGGGCGAAGGTTATCGTTTCTCAACTTAGGACAGAGGATAATCTTATGGAGGAGTAGTGGAATGGCAATGTTTTTTTGCTCGTGCGTTGTGCGTGTAGTCTCTTCTCTTCAGTGCTTTGAGTTTTGTCAGATTGTCGAAGATGGTTACATTTTTTTCCGACTGAATACAAGTCAGTTTTGCATCTGCTGTAATCGTATGGATGATGGTCAAATTAGTTTTCTACCGTTAATAGATCATAACCAGTCATTATTAAAGCGTGAACATATTTGGTTAGTACCGTTACTTTTGGTAATGTGCGGAAAACACAGGCATTTCTTGTTCTCACAGAATCCCAGATTTGTCTGAAGCATAATCTTGGCTCACTATCTCAGGCGTGTAAAGTCTTGGTTAACCTCTCAGTGCCAAAATTCTCGTGTTTTGGCAAGTTTTACTACTGGTGGTGTAAGCATCCTACCAGAGTGGTCGAGCATATCAGGAAGTACAGTAGTGAAGGATTTTGGTGTTATTGGTTCTCCCTTTATTTTTGTGATCAGGTGCCCTTGAACTTTGAAAGTATAAGTCTGTGTCCTTACAGGTACTACACCAAGGAAGAAGACTGGCATCCCATAAGCACTACCATTTTCTTTCTAACGGAGCATCTCAATACTGAATCCTGATAACCGGAAGACAAATCAGTGTGTGCTGAGAACCGGAGGTTGCCACCATGTCCATGACAGCAGAAGGTTGTACACAGAAAAGATTTGAAGAAAAAAGGAAAGAAATGCGTTGCACAAAAACAAATCGATCACGCAGTCTTTTGTAAGTGGCACGGCCTCACGCAGAGCAAGTGCGTAACGCAAATGTTGGTTTCGACCTAGAAGATCAGCGGCGATATCAAATTCATGAAGTTCATGTGCTCCATGTTGCCTCCTTTCTCTGGGTCGAATCAGCACTGGTAGAAGCTGCACAAACGACATCCACAAATGTCAGCACAAAGCGTCGACATGGAACGTTCAGAGGCACAAAGGCAGCTGGGGGCATGTCACTCAGCAATTGCCTCGAAATTTCGAGTAGAAACTCAGTTCTATATTTGACCAATCTTCCATCCATGCCGATGACGAGAATGGTGTTTGGCTGCTTGCGGACCGCGACCAAGTACTTTGTGCCTTCACGGGCGCGGAACTGAGCCAATGACCATTCTGAACTCATATACCCCGATCATGTTGGCCAAGTTCCATGGATTCTGTTAATTTCCCATGATCTAGAACTACTTCAGTCTGTTCCATGCATCATGTTAACTTCCCATGAGCTAGAACTACTTCAGCCTGTTCCATGAATGCTTTTTCTGCCAGCTAAATTTGGACATCTTGAGCTTCTTTGCTGGTTAAATCAAGTATGTTTCCCAATTGATTTAGCATCATATACTCTGAATTGTCTTTCTTTGTGGAGATTGTTGTCCCGAATGAAACATTAGTCGTCTCCACGTTGATAGAGAAAATCAAATATGTTCGGTACAGCTCAAATATGTCTCAATGGAAGATCATCTTTGAGGATTACGTCTTTCTAACTTGACTTGCCAAGCTGGTTATGCGGCTCGATCGATTTTTGGTAAATTTTTTTGGTTGTGCTAACATTTTGTTCCCCAAAGTTGGTTTCCCTTTCCCGTTGCAACGCACGGGGCATTTTGCTAGTCATAATAGTAAGCATTTAAAAAATTAAGTATCTGCATATTAATGGAAATAAAAATTCAGAAGCATTAGTCATTAGCGATGCGTTTTTCTCCCAACGCTTGTACCCAGCCTCTCTAGGCTTGTAAAAACTCTTCTACCTTTTCAATGAAACGAGACACAACCCTTTTGCGTTTTCTCGAGAGAAAAATTAGTCAAGATTCAGAAAGTGGATGTTGAATCAACAAATCTCAGGAATTAACATCTGTCATTTCGGAGCCAAAGTAGATCTGTAGCTAAACACAAGGCATTTGAAACAAAGTCCAAAGATCCGTATTTCCTATTAATTATCTTCCTAATAACCGTACAAAAATTATACCAGCACAAAAATTGGTTGACTGCATATAAGCTGCAGCTGTCACTAGCATTTGCTGGTCTCCACGGTCACAGAAGCAGTGCGGTTTCACACATCAGGCTTTTAAAATCTCAATGTTTCACATGCTCACATCCTCCAATTCCTTCTGGCAGATGAACTCCACTGCCTTCGGCTTCACATGCTCGATTCTTTCTTCATCGCCCTGAGACTTCTCATATCTCAGGTATTTCTTGAATAAGAACTGCAAATGGAGAGCATGGCTTGAATACAAGGAACGCTAGTAAAGCCTTTGTTGACAATGATGACATGCATTTCTTAATGGAAAATATCAGGTAGCGTAGGGTCCTCAGTGACAATCTTTCCAAACAGCAAGTGAAATCTAAGGGAGATGTACTGTTCAAGTTTGAGCTCAGCCAAACCTTCATCTTTTTTTGAGCAAGACTAAGGTATGTCACTCTATCAAATAATGCCCGTATAATTTCTGTGTCACCGAGTCGAATTTCCTACAAAAAGATCATGATTGTCAATGAAATTGAATCACTTGACAGAATAACAAATAGAGTTGACAGTTTGCAAATGCAAAATTTACCTGGTCTAGGTAAACACTCCAAAGATCTGTCCTGTTTGGATACTCCCACAGGATCAGTTCAAATCTAGATCGCCCTTCCTCAGGCACGCCGCACTTGAACTCCAGGATAGCAGTCTGCGAAAGAAACCTTATACGCTTCCTCTGTGGCAGGCTTAGAAGCTCACGGTTTACAATGGATTCGATGTACTCAACATCCTTGCCTTGCTTGAGAGAAAATTGAATTCGACATAACCAGATCTACAATTACATCATGCATGCATGTCATAAATTTGCATGCTCCGTGTTGACACACGAACACGTCACGTGTACCCGCGGCGTCGAGGGAGATGCTCCGTAACTCACTCCGTGGGAGGCTCGCCGGAAGCACGATGCGCAAGACAATCCGGCGGACGCTTTTGTAGACCCGAAACCCCGCTCGCCCGGGATGGACCCCGTCAGGTCTCGCGGCGGCTATGGGCTGCCCTAGGTCGGCCTGACCGCCCCTAGAGCCTCGTGGATTCGCAACCTCCAATCCTGAAGAACGGCGAAGAACGAGAAGAAAGATACAAGGGAGAGGGATAAAAAGTAGATGAACACGAAAAAGTAGTAGATGTGTTTGTTCGATTGGTGTTGGTTCAATCGGCCGTCACCCCTCATGTATATAAGTAGCGGCTGGACTTCCCGTGCAAGGAAACAACTTGGATCCACGTCCAAAACCCTAATTTGGGTCCAATTCGGATAGCTGACCCGAACTTTCCAAAACTGTTTGGTCTGCACTTTCCGGGTCGTTTTTGAGATAGTAAACGAGTCCGGATCGAAATCTCGTAAAAAAGAGAAGTTGTTCGTCTCAAAAAAACGAAGAACTTTCCTTTTATACGTTTTTCCATTTGATGCCATCTGGACCTCTCAAATTCAATCAGAAGCAAATCGATACGTTTTTTAGTATTTCCCGATTGCACTCACCCGAGGGCAGAGGACGTCTGTGGTATGACGACCTGCCTGTGCCCAGCCCCCTTCGTGTGACCCGAACCTTCCAAAACTGTTCGGTCTGCACCTTCCGGGTCGTTTTTGAGTTAGTAAACGACTCCGGATCGAAATCTCGTAAAAAGAGAAGTTGTTCGTCTCGAAAAAACGAAGAACTTTCTTTTATACGTTTTTCCATTTGACGCCATCTGGACCCCTCAAATTCAATCGGAAGCAAATCGATACGTTTTTTAGTATTTTCCGATTTGCGCTCACCCGAGGGCAGAGGGTGTCTATGGTAGGGCGACCCGCCTATGCTCAGCGTCCCTGCCCGCTCTCTCGAGGACAGAGCATGTCTATGGTTATGTGTCCACCGTATTTTTGCTCCACAAGTTGCATATGACCTCGGATTGAGACAACTCCAAAACCAATATTGTACGTCGTGAGAATACGCACAACTTCCGTGTTAGGAACTTTTTCATACGAGGTCATCTTCATGGTGATATCGTGCAATTATCTGTATGTTATCATCCGGCTCATCTTTGAGTCGTTTTGGCGCACCGCACCGCTGCCATGCTACACCGCATTGCCGTCGCGCCTTCTTGTTCGTCGCTCTCCTTGTTACCGAGCTGCCACGGCAGCGTTCTTGCACATTCTCATGCCGCGACTCCGATCCGGGTCCTTGCCGTGTACCTGCTGCCGTTAGCCGCTGCTGCGACAGCGTTTGCCTTAATTTCTCTGCCGCGAACCTGAAGGAACGAGGTTCTCCGCCATGCGCTCGCCGCTGCCACGACAACCACTCTAACCGTTTTCTCTGTCGTGGCTTGCCCATGCACCCGATGTTGCCGAGTTGTCGTGGCACCGTTTCAGTCCATTTTTCCGCTTCGATACATTTGCATCCCAGGACCGAAACTCCGACAATGAGCCAAATTTGACCGTCAACACTCCGAATACAAACAATAAAAGTGAGTGACAAACTAACTAACCTTGCACGAAGTTTTAAATCTTTTGGTCATTCTATCAAAAAGTTCATCTGCCAGTTCGTATTGTTCAGTCCTCACATACATTCCAACAAGAGCAAAGTGCACCTTTTTGGGGTTACAATACTGCAACGCTCTTTGGAATATCTTCTTGACAGCATCCTTGTAGTACATGCCAGCAACAAATCAGTATCATCAATTGGGACAACAGAAAGAAAGAAACATAATATATATAGTGCCATTTTCAACTTACCTCCCGTGGACTCCCGTATTCATTTTCAAGGTTAAAGTATGCTACCCATACATTGAGTTTCTCCTCCTCCTCCTCTCTTATGTTTATTGTTCTCAAAGCCCTGATAAACAAGAGGAACACTTGTATTAAGATGAAAATTCAACTACATATCTTTGTATATAATAGATTAATAAGAACAGCAATTTCGACGGAATTTTCAGAACAGTAACTTGTAATCACCACGGGTTAATCTCAACAAAATGATGTTTATACTGCAGATGTACCTTTCAGCTACTGAACGTGGCCGGAGTTAGCAACGGTCCATGGCGAGCGCCGCCGCCGCCAGCAGTGAGGGGTGAGCGGCGGTGTTAGACTGGTGGCGAAGGATTGCAAGCCCGTTTCAATTACGGCAGAGGCCACAACAAGATGTGTTCTAACCGGCCAACAGCGGAATTATCAGAGGCAATTTCCTCCTTTGGCTGGGTATTAAAATCCAAAAGCCAAAAAAACACCTATTTAGGTGCTTTTCTGGCTTAAAGCCAAAGCCAAAATAAGTCCAAACAAAAGGGCAGAGAGATGCAATTTTTTGGTCATCTGCTGAAGAATCTCTGTATTGTATCAAATGTGGGCAGAGAGATGCTCGTATGTTAATGAGGCGTGGTTTGGTGATTCTTAGAAAAAAAAAACCCGCAAAGGTTGATTTTTTGTGCAAAAATAAGTTGTGGTTGTAGTTCTGTGCAAAGTTCGCCTCAAAGTTAGCTAGCTTGGGGAATTAAGTTATCAAGAATTATAGGTACCAAGAACTATACCTAGGGAGCGCCTAGTCATCGACATGGGCGTAGTGGAATGCGCTCCGCCGACGCGCACGTCGTCCTGGGCCGCGACCCACGACCCCACCACTGTTTTCTTTTTCCCCTCCACCCTGGCCCCTCCGCCTGTGTTGATCCCCCGGTTGCCGCCACCGGCCTAACCGTCTGCTCCCGCGCACCCGCCCTGCTCGAGTCGCCACCTCTGCCGCCCCCTGGCCGACCATCCCTCTAAACCCCCCACACCCACCTTCTTATCCGACGCCGGCCACCCCGCACATGCACCTCCCTCGTTAAGGTCCTACCTCACCTCCACCTGCGCCGCCACAGTGAGCCGCGTCGCTGCCGACTACGGTGAGGTCCATTCCTCACCTGGCCGGCGATGTCGCAGCCAGCCGCGCCGTCCGCGTCGGCGGCGAGGTCGGCGTCCATCTCCGGCGTCCTTGCTTGTCTTCTCCTTCTCAGGCCGCACGGCCTCCCTCCTCGTCTTCTCCTTCTCCGGCGCTTCCTCGTCGCCGACGCAACTCGCATATGCCGGGCCCATAAGCCAGAGGGTGTGTGCGGGTGGGATTAACCTCCGACCTATGCGGCAACTTTTTTTTTTTGAGAATGCCCTTTTTTTTAGAATACCTATGCGGCAACTAGGGTTTGCCCTAGGCTCGGGCCTAGAAATACAGGCCAAAAGAAAATATGGGCCAGGTTCATGCTTCTATTTTTAGCCCAGAAAGCCCTGCTCGGCCCGTCTACTATGCTGCTTGAAGACAAGGCCGAAAAAACAGGCCGAGCAAGGAAGCAACAAAACCAGCAACGTTTCTAACACCGCCGCTCACCCCTCACTGCTGGCGGCGGCGGCGCTCGCCATGGACCGTTGCTAACTCCGGCCACTGTCCCCGTCGATATTCCGCAGTCCCGTCCCTGTCCCTGTCCCTGTCCCTGTCCCTTCGAGCTCCTATAACCAGGCCGCCGTCAGCCTCGACCTCGTCTGCTCGTGCACCCCGGCCGCCGTCCGTCAGGTATGTGCTCCTCCTCCAATTCTCCTGCACCATGTCTCTTCCACACACTGATGCGTAGCCGACTGCCCGACTCCTGCAGGTTCCCGTCCCAACTCCGGCGCTCATCAAACAGGAATCCAGCCCCGTTTCCCTCCAACCGCCCGCTGGTCCCAACTCCGGGCGCTCGCCGCCGCCATGGCGCCGCACGGCGATAGGAAGAAGGGGAAGGGCTCGGCCAATCCGGAACTGCGTCCTAGTCGCAAGGAATTCAAAAAACACCGCAAGGAGGAGGTGGACGACGGGGGTGTCATAGAGCAGCAGCCGGCGCCGCATGCTGCAGCTCTCTTCAACGCCGCCGACGACGGTGATTTCTCGAGAGGTGAGTAAACTGCACCGCGGCTTGGCCCGCCCTCTCTGCGTGCTGATTTCGTACTGATATCCGTGTTCCGGTGCGCAGGAGGACGCAGCCTCCTCAGCAAGGATGAGAGGGCGGAGGCGCGCACGGAGGCGGAGGAAGAGTTCGAAAAGGAGGAGAGGAGGGGGAAGAAGAAGAGGAACGCTAACGTCCCCTTAGGCATTGACGGTGAGACGACTTGGGGACCCTTTTTGGTGCGGCTACCACTGGGAAGCTCCCACGCTTCGCCAATCGAATAACCCTCAAGGTTTTGACTCTCTGAAACTGTTACTCTGCAGGATTTAGTTTGCAACCCTCAGAATATAGGAATATCAGTGGCTGTCAGTACCCTTTTCTACAGGACCCTCATAATATATGAATTATAGGACAAAGAGAATTAACTTATCATAGTTCCAAGAATTATAGGGCAAGGAGGATTTAGTTTGTAACCCGCATTGATTATATATGGTCCAATTGCGAGTAGAGCTATGAGCCTCGGGCACCACCTGTGGCATATGCCTAGCAGCTTTAGAACTTTGACACCACACGCCACGATGCACTCCCAAAGTATGACATAAAAATGGTAGTATCCACTGAAGAATGTGCGTTATGACATAATTTTTAAAATGACAAAGGTGCCTCACAATATGAACTATGATAAGTTAATTCTTACATAGTATGTTAGCGTCAGATGGCTGGTGCCCATGAGGTGTAACATCAGTTGATACAAGGCCGAATTTTTCCTTTCTTTGTGTTCAGTGCCCTAACCTTGTCCACTAGATTCACTCATATTAGTATGTATGTAGTCAAAATTGAAATGGGTCCAGTGTGCCTTATATTAGTGAACGGAGGGAGTAAGTGTTAGAGCCTTAAGAGGATCAGAAAGAAAGTGAATTGTGCAATTCTTAAGATCAGAGTGAATGAAATTCTGAATATCAGAGTAACTTGAAGAAATACTTTTGGTTACATGTGGCTTCCCTTTTATTGTGTAATATTAAAATCATCATTTTGAACGAGTGAATTGAGCAAAACTCGGCCACTTTTCCATTAAGCCTAATGTCTCATTTAATGGTCAGCTATATTTTCTATGTGATCTACATTAGCAGAAGTTACTGGTTAGATATGGGATCTCTGTTCACTTTTTTCTGAGACAATATGGGATTACGGCCATTCTAAACCATTCTTTTTTCTTCTTTTTCAGAATATTTCACCAAACATGAAGCTTTGGGGTGTCGTAATCGAAGTTAACCAAAAGGACATTATAGTAAGTCTACCTGGTGGAATGAGAGGGTTTGTTCTCACAGAGGAAGCTTCGGATATTTCTTTGCACGGAAATAGCAAGGTATAGAATATTGTATATCTCTTTTCTCAAGGTTTTGGTTATAATAAAAATTGAGTTATTTTATCTCCAAGTTTTTAACATGCAAATCCAACTGCCGCTGATGTTGATTTTAGGTATTCTATTTCACTGTGAACAAGTTTTTCTTCGTGCAGGATAATGAGGGCAGTATATGTGCTGAAGTTGTCCATGTTGGTCAGCTTGTACCATGTATGGTTCTGCGAGTGGACGATGACAAGAAAGAAGGAAAAGTAAACAAACGAGTTTGGTTATCATTGCGGTTGAGCCGAATGTACAAAGGTCTTTCTCTGGATGCTATCCAGGATGGAATGGTATATATATCCACCTTGTTTTTTTTTTAGCTGAGTTCGCCTTGGTTCTAGATGATAGTTGTTTCAGGGTTACTCTCATTGAGAGAGGATGACACTTGGAGAGTTGGGGCAATTTTCGTTGGTTTATTTCTCACACAATGGCATGCCAACCTGAGGGGTTGGGGATACATATTTATATGCTGCTAGCCAGCCACGAATATGCTAGATGCTAGTCTAAGATGCTGTCCTAAAAGCTATCCTAACAACCAGTCCTAACAGCCAGTCCTTGTGCTATCCTAACTGCCAGTCCAAGATGCTGCCAGTCCTTGATGCTCTATCCTAACTGCAACCTGTCCTTGACACAAGGACCATGTGCTGCAGTCCCACAAAGACCACAGACCAAAGACCAAACCCCACAAGACTACAGTACAGAGGCTTATCCATCACTAGATATGCATGATTCCAGCTTAACTGGTAGAACAGAACAACATGAATCATGTACATTTTCCTTATCCCTATCAATCTTAGTTCTTGATACGTACAATAACATAGCCCTCAACTGCACCAGTCTCTGATTGCAGATGACAACTGTAGCATAATGTGAAATTGATCAAATCTCTATACGTCTGCTAATGTTTATATTGTGGATAAAATTGACACCCATAGAACAATTACCACAAACAGAGTTGAAACATGTGAGGGCATACACTCAAGTATGTCTGTTCACCTCTCGCAAAAAAAGCATGTTCACGGTTCGCCTCAACACTCAAAATGGAAAGGAAAACAGGAACACTAGTGGGAACAATCTAGTCTCTGATTGCAGATGTACTTCTATAGCATGCCTCGGATGAAGTGATGCCTCAGCCGGATGTGCTTGCTCCGTTCGTGGAAAACGGGGTTCCTTGCCAGGGCCAGAGCGGACTTGCTGTCCACCATCAGCTGCACTGCTCTAGCATCTCGGCCAAGTAGATCACCAAGCAGCCGAGAGAGCCAGAGCGCCTGGGTGCAGGCTGTGGAGGCCGCTATGTACTCAGCCTCGCAGCTGGACAAGGCAACCACCTGTTGCTTGACCGACTGCCAGCTCACGAGGCACTTGCCGAGGAAGAACATGATCCCGCTCGTGCTCTTGCTGGTGTCGATGTCGCCGGCGTGGTCGCTGTCGCTGTACCCGACGAAGTCTGCTGCCCCAGGACATCTAGGGTAGTGAAGGCCATGATCAAGAGTCCCCGCAACGTAGCGGATGATCCTCTTCACAGCCTGCTCATGCTCCGTCGTCGGTCGCTCCATGAAACGACTAACGTAGCCGACGGAGAACGCCAAGTCCGGCCGAGTGTGGGTGAGGTAGCGAAGGCTCCCCACAAGACGCCGGTACTGTGTAGCGTCCACTTCCTTCGCCGTGCTGTCACGGCTCAGCTTCAGCCTCTCCTCCATCGGAGAGAGGCTGGGTTGCAGTCGGTGAGCCGTGCTAGCTCAACGATGCGCTTGGCGTAGGCGGTCTGTCGAAGCGTGGTCCCGGAGTGATCCTGGTGCACCTCGATCCCCAGATAGAAGGAGAGGAGCCCCAGATCACTCATCTGGAAGGCAGCCTTCATCTCCTCCTTGAACGCAGCCACCTCTGCATCCTTGATGCCGGTGATCACCAAGTCGTCGACATAGACGCCCACCAACAGGGCATTTCCTCCACTGCCCCGTCGGTAGACAGCCGCCTCGTGCGGCTTTGCTCGAAGCCCATCGTCTTCAGCGTGGAGTCCAGCTTGGCATTCCACGCCCTTGGTGCCTGCCGGAGGCCATAGAGAGCCTTGTGCAGGCGAAGTACCTTGCCCTCCTGGCCGGGGATCACAAATCCCGGCGGCTGCTGCACGTAGACCTCCTCCTTCAAGTCGCCGTTGAGGAAGGCCGACTTGACGTCCATGTGGTGGACAGGCCAGCCCTCCTGGGCAGCTAGTGCAAGGATGAGTCGCACGGACTCCATCCGTGCTACAGGAGCGAAGGCGTCGTCGAAGTCGACCCCCTCCTGCTGCAAGAAACCTCGCGCCACCAAGCGAGCCTTGTGCTTGATGATGGCGCCGGCCTCATCCCTCTTCAGCTTGAACACCCACTTAAGGGTGATCGCGCGATGACCACGAGGGAGATCAGCAAGCTCCCAGGTGCGGTTCTCCTTGACCGCATCCATCTCCACCTGCATCGCAGCACGCCATGCTGCGTCCTTTTCAGCCTCTGCAAAAGACTGAGGCTCACCATCCTCACGCGCAAGCTGCAGCTGCGCCACCAGGTCACGTGGCACCAGCCCCGGCACCGGCTGGTCACCGAGAAGGTTCTCCATCGTCCGGTACCGCAGCGGCTCGTCGTCATGATACGCGTCGACCGCTCCTCGTCGTGAGAGAGCGGAGAAGCGAACTCCACCGGGTTGTGCTCGGAGTGAGCTGGTGGTGGTGTAGACGCGCCCGGAGGAGTGGCTGCTGGTGCTGGAGTGCGTGGCGTTGCCGGCTGTGGTGTCGCCGGTGTAGCTAACACCGGGGTCGATGGGGACTTGGGGGCTGAAGTAGACGTGCTCAGCGAGGAGCTGCTGCCTACTCCCCCGGCCTCCTCGAAGTGGACGTACTCGATGGTGAAGTCGTCGCACGTCGGAGTCGAGCCGTCGTCCACCGCCTTACCCCACGCCCATCCTCGCCCTTCGTCGAACACGACGTCTCGCGCCGTGCGGACGCGCTGTGTCTTGGGGTCGAGGATGCGGTAGGCCTTCGAGCCCTCCGAGTAGCCGATGAACACTCCCGGAGTGCTCCTGTCATCGAGCTTGCCGATGTGACCAAGCTCCTTGGCAAACGCGAGGCAGCCAAAGACCCGCAGGTGGGAGACTGCCGGCTTCCGCCCATGCCAAGCCTCATACGGCGTCCTGCCGTCGAGCGCCTTGGTGGGTGAGCGGTTGAGGATGTAGACGGCTGTCAGCACCGCCTCTGCCCAGAAAACAGCAGGCATCTCTCTCTGCTTGAGGAGGGCCCGAGTCATCCCCACAACCGTCTGGTTGCGCCGCTCAACAACACCATTTTGCTGTGGGCTGTACGGCGCGGAGTAGTGGCGCTGGATGCCTGTATCAGCGCAGTACGACGCGAACTCAGCTGCTGTGAATTCGCCGCCGTTGTCGGTGCGCAGCACACGCAGCTTGCGGCCGCACTCCGCCTCCGCAGCAACCTGCGCGCGCCTGATGGCGCCCGCTGCCTCCCCCTTGCTGCCAAGGATCACCACCCACATGTAGCGGGAGAGATCGTCGACGAGCAGCAGAAGTAGCGTCGTCCTCCTGGTGTGGCTGGTGTCACCGGCCCACACAGATCCCCATGGACGAGCTCGAGCTTCTCCTTAGCTCTGAAACTCGCCCGCTGGGGAAAGGGGAGTCGTCTGTGCTTCGTCAACACACAGACATCGCAGAACTGCTCCACATGGTCGAGGCAGGGCAGGCCTCGCACCATCTCCTTGGCACTGAGCCGCTTCAGGGCCTCAAAGTGAAGATGCCCGAAGCGCTCATGCCACTGCCACGCCTCGTCATCCCGACGAGCAGCGAGACAGATGGGTTGTGCCACCTGCACATCAAGGACGTAGAGCCGGTTTGCGCCTCTGGTTACCTTGGCAAGAAGGCGATGATGGCGATCCCAGATGCGTAGGATCCCATGCTCGATCAGCACGCGCGAGCCGTTCTCGTCCAGCTGTCCCAGGCTGATGATGGAGTTCCTCAGCGCGGGGATGTAGTAGACACCGGTGAGCAGCCGGTGCTCTCCGGTCTTGGCGATGAAGAGGACGGAGCCGACGCCCTTGATCTCTACGGCGGAGGCATCCCCGAACTTGACGGAGCCTCGTACGTCGGAGTCGAGCTCGGCGAAGAACTCTCGTCGCCCGGTCATGTGGTGGGTGGCGCCGGTGTCAAGGCACCACCCGCTGGTCTTGTCCTTGCCGGAGCCGTCGCCAAGGAGGGCGTGCGCCTTTGGCTCGTCAAGGTGGAGGAGAGCTGCTGCAGTTGGTGCTGCAGCAGGTAGTTCGACGCTTGCGTGCGTCATGAACAGGGCTGGGTCCTCCTCCGCAGCCTGTGCGACATGGGCCTGGCCACGTTGCTCCTCCGCAGCCTGTGCGACGTGGGCCTGGCCACGTCGTGGCTGTCGGCACTCCTTGGCCCAATGGCCAAGGCGGCCGCAGTTGCGGCAGCCCTCGTCTTGTGCCGGCTGGGGCCTGCCGGCGGCGCCTCCCCGGGCACCTCCACGGGCATCACCATGTGCCCTGGCCTGGTAGTCTCGGCGTCCCCTTCGCGGCCTGCCACGCCTGCGGCTGCTGGAAGAAGGCTCCCCCTTCTTCCCGTCACCGTGGCTGGCGTCCCACTGCTCCCGAGACAGGAGCAGCTTGCCGCCGGTGGTGATGGGCCCCGAGAGAGGCTGTGGCTCGTCGGTGTCGACGACCTTGAGGCGACCTATCGCCTCCTCGATCGTCATCGTGGAGAGGTCCAGCAGCGACTCGATCGAGCGAGCCATCTGCTTGTACTTCTCGGGGATGCACCGGAAGAGCTTCTCGACAGCTCTCTCCTCGCTGTAGGTGGCATCACCAAACTGCACCATCTTCTGCAACAGAGTGTTGAGACGGAGAGCAAAGTCATCAACGTCCTCACCTGGCTTGAAGGCCAGGTTCTCCCACTCCTTGCGAAGTGCCTGCAGGGTGGACTTGCGGGCACGGTCGCTGCCGATGCGTGCCGCGGCGATGGCGTCCCATGCCTCCTTGGCAGTCCGCTTGTTGGAAAGCGAGAACTGCATCTCGGCCGGGACTGCAGCGATGAGGGCGTCCAACGCCCGTCGATCCTCATGTGGGTCAACGGCGTCGTCCTGGACCGCCTCCCACATGTGCCGCACCTGCAGCCTGATCCTCATGATCGCTGCCCACTCGACGTAGTTGGTTTTGGTGAGGGTAGGCCACCCAGCACCGGGACCAACGTCCCTGACCACAGTCCGGACCCCGTAGAGGCCTCGGCCTTGGTCATCCCAGCCGCCGTCGCCGTGCGCGCCTCCTCTGGCGCCACCGCGAGCGTGCTCGGCTGCCCACTGCGCCGCCCGCTGTTGCTCCGCGTCGTCGCGGTCTGCGACGACGCTGCCATCAGCGGACGCGGAGCTGTTGGCGCTGTCGCGCAATGCCTTGGCCTCCGCCGCAGCCACACGTGCTGCCTCCGCCGTCGCTGCTGCTTCTACCTCCGCTCTGGCTGCTGCCAGCTCCGCGGCTGCCAGCCTCGACGCCCTTGCCGCCGCTGCAGCGGTTGCCGCAGTCACTCGCTCACGCTCCTCTGCCTCTGCGCGCTCGGCCTCCTGCCGACGCCGCATGCTCGAGGTAGCCGTGTGCTGAGAGTGACCTGTGGACATGGCTCGCTGCTGGGGGGCTGTCTGCTGCCGACGAGCTGCTGCTCGACAACCCGGAGGGAGGGAAGTAACCAGGGACAGTCGGAGCAACTGCTGCTACCGGCTGGGGCTGCTCTGCTCCTGGTGAGAGAGGAGAACAGGTAAAGGTCAAGCTACAAGACAACCTCGCTCTGATACCACTTGATAGTTGTTTCAGGGTTACTCTCATTGAGAGAGGATGACACTTGGAGAGTTGGGGCAATTTTCGTTGGTTTATTTCTCACACAATGGCATGCCAACCTGAGGGGTTGGGGATACATATTTATATGCTGCTAGCCAGCCACGAATATGCTAGATGCTAGTCTAAGATGCTGTCCTAAAAGCTATCCTAACAACCAGTCCTAACAGCCAGTCCTTGTGCTATCCTAACTGCCAGTCCAAGATGCTGCCAGTCCTTGATGCTCTATCCTAACTGCAACCTGTCCTTGACACAAGGACCATGTGCTGCAGTCCCACAAAGACCACAGACCAAAGACCAAACCCCACAAGACTACAGTACAGAGGCTTATCCATCACTAGATATGCATGATTCCAGCTTAACTGGTAGAACAGAACAACATGAATCATGTACATTTTCCTTATCCCTATCAATCTTAGTTCTTGATACGTACAATAACATAGCCCTCAACTGCACCAGTCTCTGATTGCAGATGACAACTGTAGCATAATGTGAAATTGATCAAATCTCTATACGTCTGCTAATGTTTATATTGTGGATAAAATTGACACCCATAGAACAATTACCACAAACAGAGTTGAAACATGTGAGGGCATACACTCAAGTATGTCTGTTCACCTCTCGCAAAAAAAGCATGTTCACGGTTCGCCTCAACACTCAAAATGGAAAGGAAAACAGGAACACTAGTGGGAACAATCTAGTCTCTGATTGCAGATGTACTTCTATAGCATAACGCAAAGTTGACCAAAACTTGGTAGCAAATGTTTATTCTGTAGGTAAAATTCACACGCATAAAACAACTACCATTCAACAGAGCTGAAACATGTGAGAGCATACACTCAAGCATGATCACCTTTCTCGTAAAAAAACATATTCACCTCGACAGTGTCAGTATGGAAAGGAAAATAGGAACACTGGTGAGAACTACCGTTAATACCTCTAAGTTAGGGAGGTAAGCTCAAATCTCAAAAAAGATCGCAAGTTTGCAACCCTTTGCACAAGTTTATTGCCAGTTTGCCACATCGTGCTGTGCCGGGCTTTCTGAGCCTTATGTTTGACCAGTCAAAAAATCATGCGGTGACCTTCACTTTGTTGTAGGGGGCAATCTTGGCGATCAGTGAAACAGCCCCTTCATTCATACACAAATTTTATAAACAAGTCGACCAAATTCTTTTTACTGAAAGTGATAGAAAAGGGTGGGAAATTAAGGGAGAGCAGTGAGTTTTCCGTGAACTCAGGCTCAGCATGCTGTGGCAAACTGGCAAGCAATTTGTGCAAAGTAGATCTTTATTGAGATTTGAGCTTACCTCCCTAACTTAGGCGTATTAATGGCAGAAAACAAAGCATCTTTGCAACTGCATATACAACAATGAGAAACTTAATGGAACAATGTTTGGTAATTATTATTAAATTGTTTCTGCTCATCCAGCCACCTTTCATTTATCAAGAGTCAGTTAAGGTGACTGTCTTTTATCTATCTACCGTATTGAACTTTTGCAAGGTTTTATTGCTCACCCAGTAACTTATACAGTATCTATAATCCGCTAAATAGGCTGTCTTATCTACCTTTGCCTTTTTTATACTTCTGTTGACAGGTTAGATTCTGAGCTAACTTTCGCTTGTTATGTTTCTCAGGTACTCACTGCCCAAGTGAAAAGCATTGAGGACCATGGTTACATTCTTTATTTCGGAGTATCCACATTTAGTGGATTTATGCCAAAATCTGATAAAGGTAGAAATTGGTGATTGCTTATTCAGCTCACAATTACAATTATTTATTGTTTGTTCATAGATTACACATGCCTAGATAACTGTGCACTTTAGCTTCTCGGATAACTGCTATTTGCAGAGCAACATAGTAGCTTACAGTCTCATAGCGGTATATTTCCTTAGTTCTTATAGTATCAATATCCTTGATCAATATTCAGTTTTGTCTTGTGATTTGGTGTATTTGTAGGTACACATATATTACTCAGATGTACTATCATTTTGTTGTTTTAAACTGTTACTATAGGCAGCGCTTACACTTTATGGAAAGGCGTAGTGTACAAAATATAGTTGTATATGGGTACTCGAATTCAGTGATTTGTAAGCTTTGTTGGTGTCTCCACTCTGATTTGGCATATTTGATCATAACAGTATTTTTCTAATACATTACTGAACACGAGCCACGTAACACAATAAGTCAAAGACTGCGTGGGTGGCTGCTAACTTACCACTTAACATTATTATGAGGAGTGCTGGTAATGTGCCTGTTTGCTTTATACCTTAAAGTTCAAACCATTCTATTTGATTTTCGTTTTGGGAGATACTAAAGAGACAAAGAGTTAACAACTGGTATTCTTTTGTAGAAGCTGTGAAGACTGAGAGGGGAAAACTCATACAATGTGTCGTGAAGGCGATTGATAAACCTCGCTCTATTATTCACTTGAGTTCCGATGAAGACTTGCTCTCTAAATCCATTGTATGCTTAATTTTAGTCAAGGGCTCTTGAGTTTAATCTGTATTCTGTAGTTATCTCTAATTTATAATGCTTCTTTTATCTAGATTAAAGATCTGAAAGGCCTTTCTATTGATCATTTGATTCCTGGCATGATGATGAGTGCACGTGTTCATTCTGTCCTTGAAAATGGGATTATGCTATCATTTCTTACTTATTTTACTGGAACGGTAATCTTTTCTCATCACTTCAGTATTTTCTCTTTTAACTTTGTCAAATTCTACTTGTTTAACGTTTAACATTAAGCATCTTTTCCTTGTGAGGCTGATATATTTAATTTGTCAAACTCCTTCCCCTCTTGTAATTGGAAAGACGATTACAGTAAGAATAAGAAGGTATTATTTGAAAATTGATGTGGCCATTGAGTCCACACTATTTGCACGGTTCAGTTTTTTTAATGCATGTGTGAGCAATGTTTGCACCTGTTTAGTTCTTCATGCTGGGTTTCTCTTTTCTATCTGTTGACAAACTCTGGTGGTTGCTTACTGCTTAGGGTACTCATCTGTTTCATGGTTCTACTAGATAAGAAAGCTATGTGGATATTTGTCCTGTTTATGTATTTTGTCTTGTGTGTTAAAATAAAACAATTACTCTGTAATGCTACAAAATTAATGAGTCTAAATTGTGTCATAATGAGTCTAATGAGAAGTGTCCCATGCTGCACATGATTTGTACTATGATAATTTTCTCAACAAAAGGATATTGTTTTCCACACAAGATAGAAAACCATACTTTCCATGACGCGTGGACATGTGAGCATGCCACAAGTTGTTCATGGTGAACCGGGCTCGTTTGGCACCCGTCATTCCAAATGAAATGAAATGAATTCTAGGGAAATGACATGGTTAGGGATAGGAATTGACTTAACATAGTAAAGGCATTCTCTGGAATTCCAATTGAAATGACATTCCAATTCCATGACAGCCAAACACGTTGGGTATGGAATCTGAAATGAATACCTCTGAAATGATGGGAGCCAAACGACCCCTAAATAATTTTCAATCGTATTTATGAAATGACTTGAAACTGTATGTTTAAACTTGTCAAGCACTGGCGGAAGTCTCTTGTGTTCTTTCTTATTCGTTGTTATAGTTTGTGTGTAGCCAAACTTTTAAACCTTCAAATAAAAATATATTTAGATTTCTCATGAAATTGGAGAAAAGGTCAAAGAGGTGTATCCGAGGCATTTTAATCGTCTGGAAAAAGAGCCAACAATAAATTGTGGCATCATAGCCAGAAAAGATTGGGCGATTGGCTGGCTGGCCCACTTGTCACCCTACTAATTGGGTTTAAAGTTGAAAAGGGCATGCCAACTCTCGTGATTCATTTTTTTGCCACATCTATCTGAAATGGATTGTGGCTAGAAACCTAGAAGAAACGTGGTCCATGCATGCCACAATGACAGTCTGCTCATTTAATCGAATAATTTGACTGTGGTCGTTCGTTTGCATTGGTCCAGTTGTTGAAACAGATCATCCAGATAAATCGTCAAGCCTTGAACTGTGTGTCATGGACTTCATGAGTGATTTTTTCATTCTCCTTTGTGCTACAATTTGCAGGTAAACGCCCGAATCTTATTTGTTGATCCGCTGACAAGAGCAGTTGGGCTTACACTGAATCAACATTTACTTCGTTTTAAAGTACCCCCTATTGTAAGTTTTCTGGTTTCGAGTGACCAGTTTATTTGATACTCTTGAATGTTTGCATCTATGCCTGCATAGTTGGCTTTAGTCGAATATAGTGTATAGTTAAAGTGAGGCTTTCCTGTCCTAGTCCTGCTCATTTTTTATTTCCCAATGCAGAATGTTAAAGTTGGAGAAATCTATGACAAATCACGGGTGCTGAGGATGGATAAAAGGGCTGGTCTTTTTCTTGAAATACCTTCTCCAACTCCATCACCTGGATTTGTTAGCGTATGTGTTATTTTGGATATTTTGTGCTGAGGATGTTCTAGTTTAAAAAAGGGCCCATCTTGTGTTGCTTGGCATCACTGAAGGCCTTTATTCTTATTTGCATTAGTGTCTGTCTTAATATTTGGATTTTACAATTGTGATCTTCAGATACATGATGTATCGGACAAGGATGTGAAGAACGTGGAGAAGAAGTTTAGGGAAGGCAGCTTGACACGTGTCCGTGTACTCGGAGTGCGACATCTTGAAGGAGTTGCACTAGGCACCCTAAAAGTAATATATATTTTTACTTACTAGTTTTTATTCTATGCCCTTGTTTACTTTTGAATATCCATACACTTCACCTATTCTGATACTAAATATTCCTCATTAATTGATACACCCTGGTCCGTGTTACATCCTACCTCTTTTTATACGTAATAGGGTCATTCAATGTTTGAATTTTTGTATCATCTTATTTATTCAGCAAAAGAGGTGGTTCTCTGAGGATCTGGATATTGTATCTTCTTGCAGGACAGTGCTTTTGAAGGTTCTGTTTTCACTCACGCTGATGTCAAACCAGGAATGGTAGTGAGAGCTAAGGTTGTTACCGTTGAGCCTTTTGGCTCAATTGTGCAGTTTTCCAGTGGTGTGAAAGCACTTTGCCCGCTTCCTCACATGTCTGAGTTAGACCATGTTGTAAAACCACCGAAGAAATTTAAGATGCTATTGTGTTTTGTTTTGTTTCCCTCTTAGTTTCCATTGTACATATCATGAAACTACTACATGATTAAGATGCATACTGCGTCCATATTGACACACAATTTGTTTCTCTTGTGTAGGTTGGAGCTGAACTACTTTTTCGTGTATTGGGTTGCAAATCCAAGAGAATAACAGTGACATACAAGAAGTCTCTGGTATCTAAATTGTACTCTTAGTCGCTTACCCTTGAAATATTTATTATCCGGCAAATTAATGTATAATCTATAGAGCATGACGGAATAGTCCCTAGCATGACGGAATAGTCCCTATTCCCTATTTACACGATGCCTTCGTATTACATTAAAGAACTTTGACCATAACCCATGTTATGATATAATTTTTGTGGCACATTATTGGTAAAATTGATGGTCAAAGTTGAAACTCGAAATACCTGGGCGCCATGTAAATATGGATGTAGGGAGATTTGTTCTTCACAACATTCCTCATTCGTGTATAAGAATTGGATATCATATGTTTGCAACATTGCTTTCCTTGCCTTAGTGCGAGCTGAATATTAAAATTTTGATTTCCTTCAGGTCAAATCAAAACTTGAAGTATTGGCCTCTTATGCTGATGCGAAGATCGGTTTAGTGACTCATGGATGGATTACTAAAATAGAAAAGCACGGTTGCTCTGTGAGATTTTACAACGGAGTTCAGGGTTTCGTTAGCAGGTTGATCCCCTTTTTTATGGATTTCATTAGCTAGCTGTTTTTAACTGCAGCACATTTTGTCAAGCACTCAAGTCTTAACCTTAATGATGAAAACATGTTCTTTTTGTCTTTGAAGTTTCTGTCTGTGCTGAGTTTAATGAATTGAAAATTGGAAGTTTGAGTGTGATCTGTCTGTGCTGTTCGTGATAGTTACTATTATTTTGTTAAATATCTTTGCCTTTGACATATTCCTAATTTGTACTAGATCTGAGCTTGGACTAGAGCTAGGCACTGAAGCTGAAAGTGTTCATCACGTCGGACAAGTTGTCAAATGTAGAATTGTCAGTGTGATCCCCGCTTCAAGGAAGCTAAATGTTAGTTTTGCATCATCTTCTAACAGGTGAGTGCTTCTTCTTGTTCTTTTATTGTTTTCTGCTCTCTTTCTCACATTGTTATGGTTACTGTCACATTGATTTTTTTCTTGAACTTCCTTCAATATTTTGAAGGTCATTTGATGATTACATTTCCTATCATCTTTCTATTTCTTTTAAAAGGGCTCTTTGATTCTTATATTGCCCTTTTTAATGGATTGATCATAGTTTTTGATTGGGTGCTGCCCAGTGTACAAGCATTTTCTCTTATGTGTATGTAGTAAGATGGAAAACATATCCAGTGATACTAACACTAAAATGATACCACTTTGACGTCCGTATTATGGTGCCATTTAAGTGTTGGTATCACTAGATATGTTCCGCAGTAAGATGATATTGTGAAGAGTTTGCGAGATGATGGAATTTTTATTTTCGGTTGCATCTCTCAGAATTTGGATATGTTGGAGTGGGGGAATACCGGACTGATACTCTTTCTGTCGTGAAATGTTGGTCGTCATTGGATCTGTGAGTTACCCGTTTCCGGTTTCAGATGTCCACCACCACTTGAAACTATTAGTACCAAAGAAAAACAACGTCGTTGGATCTGTCTTGCAATTTTTTATAATATGTACCTTTTGTTATTTTTGCCAGCATATTATGATTTAATAATATAGTCTGTCTTGCAACACTTCTCGACGGAGGGACCAACAAGTAACTTTTACTGGATTTGGAATACCTTTTGTTTCCAAGAAACTCTCAAGAGCACTTTTTTCATTACTCCACTCCCATTTATAAGGCACACACTTTTTTAGACGAACTTTGACCAGAAAATATTGCCATCATATATGGATTATTTTGTATAAAATTGATATCATTAGATTAGTGTTGAAAAATACTTTCTAATGATATAAATTATTTATCAAATTATCCACATCTATATATACATTTTTTTGGGTCAAACGTAAATCTTGGAAAGTCCGTGCACCTTATAAATGGGAATGGAGGGAGTATGAGACTAGAATTTATAATCAGTCACCTAGACCTTTTTTAGCATATGTCCAAAAAACACGTTAGTCCTCGTGCGGACTCCGAGAAAAGGAACCACCCACTAACCTCTTTGAAAGCCTCCTTGTGCTAAGTTAGCCTATTGCTGGTGAAGATCTGTCGACACCGCTCCTTCTACACGTTCCGCATTATGTAGATGAGTTGTCCGCTCAGTTTACAGCCCCCGCATCTGGAGCAGCAGCCACAGGCCATCACACCACCCCCCACCCCCCCCCCCCCCCCCCCCCCCCCCACCCAAAAGTGAACTAAGTAGGCGTGGGAGAGCTAGCGGGAGCATGTGTGATTCACTCAAATAATTCCATAGACCATATAGCATGTTCCTCTTATGAAGAACCATAGTACAAATATTACTTCCAGGTCTCGTGCTGTTGGCCACACTCTTTGTTTCACTCATTGTACAGAAGAATGGCATGTGGCATCCCCCTGTCCCAAACCTAAGGAAATTACCAGATGCTCTTTTCGCTGCTAGCAGTACTATCAGATGCTTTTACATACATTGGGGATTTTAAACACATGATATTCCATGTAGCATGGCCTCCAGCTGATGCTGAAGCTTTTGCACACATGCTTTGTTTGTGGTAAAGAGCAGGTTCATTCTTAAATGCTCTGTAATTGTGCACCTTTATCACATGAGGCAAATGTTGCTCGTTGGTTCATTTTGCTTTTACTACATCTTTTTTTCTTTGCTTATCTTTATGTATTGTCATTACCAATACTTTCAGTCTCTTGTTGACCTAGGAACTGACTTTTAACCAGAAAAAGTCCCTGTCTGGGTTGTAAACCGGTACCTGGGTTTCTGGCAGGCAATTTTCCTATTGTATTGTGTAGCTTGACAACTAAAATTTCACTTTTCTCCAGGGTCATTCAAGCCGATGCTGCAAAGGTGGGTACTATTGTCTCTGGTGTTGTGGAGCGACTTACTCCTGCAGCTGTTGTTGTCAGTGTCAATGGCTTCTCCAAGGGATCTATACTTAATGAACAGCTGGCAGATTATCATGGTATATCCTTTCCTGTGATTTGTGAAATGTTTAGTCCATTCTGTTCCGACTCTCTGCCCCCGTGCACACCTGCATATCTGCAATTCATTTTTTCACGGTTCATCTGTGCATCTTTGTTTGGCTCATCCATTACCTTTTTTTTCTTAATTAGGCCAAGCTGATCAGTTGAAGAATTTGTTGACGCCTGGCCATGAGTTCAACCAGCGTTTAGTTCTCGGTAAAGTCATAGAAGTTCTAGCTCTTTTGTTATTCCTTTTTTATGAATTAATGGACAAGTTTCTACCTGCTGTTCAGTTCCTGGGAGTACAGTGTACTAGTAATATTTGTACTTGCATATGAAGAACCTTGAGCTGTTGCATGACTCAGTCTGTATATAGCATGTTCCTCTTATGATCAATTTTTTTACAGATCCTTTCTCATGCACCTTTTGTTGTTTTATATATTCATGTGGATAGTACTTCACTTGACTAATTATTGTCTTTCCGTATCATGCTATGCAGATGCCGAAGGCCAAAATTCAATTCTTTCCGCTAAGCACTCACTTATCAAGACCGCTAATGACATTCCATCAGAGCTATCGCAGATGCAAGCGGGAGCTGTAGTTCATGTAAAGTTCTTACTTTTGTTTCAGTTATATTTTTGATGAGCAAGACAGCTCACATTTCCTTTTACCGTAGGGTTATATCTGTAACATCATAGAAGCTGGTTGTTTTGTTCGCTTTCTTGGACATCTAACTGGTTTTTCTCCCAAGGATAAAGTAAGTATGTCTTAGCCCTGCCGCTCTCTCTTTTGTTAATCTTGCATGTCTTGTATTTGTTGTTCTCTCTTTAATCTGAAAAGGAAGCCTAATCTTGTTTCCCAAAGGCAGTTGATAGGCCGATAGAAAAGCTCTCTGATGCGTTCTGTGTTGGCCAATCAGTTCGGAGTCATGTCCTCAACGTACGTATGACATTCTGCTGTTGGTACTTTGATGTTTGGATACTGCATGGTTTGCTTTATATTCTGAATAGTTCATTATTTCTTATAGGTAAATGCAGAATCTGCTCGAGTGAAGCTTTCCCTCCAACAGTCCATGTGCTCTTCAGCCGATTGTTCATTTATTCAAGGATATTTTCTTCTGGATCGGAAGGTCATAGTCTAAATCATTTTTCTTACCAAGTTAAACGGTTCAAGGAAAGTTCTGGTAGCTGCTAGCAATGTGGAATTTTGTGCAAGGGCATCGATGATAAAAGCTTTTGACAAAGTAGTACACATCTTCTGAGTGGAACCTGCAAGTGCAACCATTATTTGCTTATGGAGACCTGTTTAGCTTAAGTTTTTTAAAGTTAAAAGGCCAAAACTATTATATTTACTTGTATATAAACACATCATCTGTTATGTTCTAAAATAGCTGCAAAATGTTAGGCGTCGAGGTGAAATAACATGGAATAGCTTCTTGCTAGCTACCCCACTCACAAACTATGAGGACTACAATAATTGTCACCTGAGGCACAAGTACACCTGATCCTCTGGCATGTAGGTTATCAACTTAAACAAGATTAATTAGGGCATGCCAGTTGTGTTTTTTGCAGCTCCAGCATAATCTGGCATGTAGTCACAAGTGTTTTATGTACACCTAAACCTCTGGCATGTAGGTTATAAGGTTACACAAGATGATTTGGGGGCATACGAGATGTGTTTCTTGCAGCTCCAGCATAATCTGGACTTACCAACACTGTTGATCATTGATGTTAGTGTCCCTCTTTTTCTCCATATTTAAGCTGCTAGATGGAAATGCCATCACTGTAGTTTGTTTGAAAATATCGTACAAACTTGTTAACTCTTTTACTAGTTTGTAGTTCTATGTTTCTGATACATATTAACCTTGTTCTAGAATATGCTTTAATGTGCACACTTACAATTGGTATCACCTTGTTGGTCTAGATTGCGGCGTTGAAGTATTCAGGTCCTTGTACTTCTCATGATTGGGTGAAATCTTTTGGCGTTGGTAGCTTGGTTAAGGCGGAGGTGGGAGGTGTAGAAGAATATGGTGTTATCCTTAACTTCAAAGACTATCCGGATGTTGTTGGTCTAATTGAACATCATCAACGTAAGTAGCTCATTTTTTCCTTTTATGGCTTATTAACAACTGATTGCGATTATCGAAAAAATTACTTCTTTTGCAGTTGGTGGCAGTACTGTAAAAGTGGGTTCTTCTGTGAAGGGTCTTGTTGTGGATTTTTCTGATGGAATTGTAAGTTTATCCCTTAAACCAAAACTAGTTGACAGTGTCAGCAAGGATGGAAAAAATAATAATCCTGCTTTCGTCAATCGTCTCGGCAACATACGTGTCTATCTGGTTAAGAATTGCCTTTTCCATTATCTTTTGGTCACTTGGTACTAGTAGTTTGTGCATAATCTAGTAGTTTATCCCCACTGAAATGTTTCTTGCTATAGTGCCCTTCCTATCTGTAGTGCTTGCTTGATGGGCTAAATTCTTAGCAGTGCAACTTAACGGAGGAAAATGTTGTCAACATTTGTTTCTAAATCTCAGTTTGCATGTCATTTGCTTTTGGTTCACCAAATAAAACATCTGCACGATCACTCGATTCACTACTCTTCTAATCTTACCGGTTTTAATTTGTCTGACACCAACTTTTGTTACCTTGGACCGGTTTGTTGGTTGCACTTCAGAAACGTCACAGATCTGAGGTTTTGGACTTGGAACTTAATGAAGAAGTGAATGCAGTTGTGGAGATAGTCAAAGACAGCTATGCGGTGTGCAACTTACTCTGTTCATCTGACCAATTTATTCTTATTACTTTAACTGTTGACCACAGTTCTTTCTCATTATTTTGTTCTATCCAGGTTCTTTCTGTCCCCAAGTATAATCATGCAATTGGCTTTGCACCATTGATGGATTACAACTCACAATTGCTTCCTCGCCACCACTATGCTAATGGGGAGAGGTAATCATGTGAATTTACTTTAGTAGTGTGCAGCGTCACACCCTGGCCATCCATGCATGTTGATCCGGGCTCGACCCTGACCCTCGATTTGGGTCGATGACTCGTTGTATGCGGCAGAAACCTGTGATCCGGGCTACTACCTAACTCGTCTCGAGCTCAACCTTATTATTTATTTGAACTGAGATCAATATTAAAAATGCTCTAACTCAGCTTAATTGAGCTTGTCAATGGCTTAATAATGCAACACAACGTTGACTATTTGTGCTCAAGAAAAGTTTGAACCTCACTTGAATTAAGGCTTGATTGAACTGTACACACTGCATACTAAATTATGTACAACTAAATCCTTATCGAGCTCAATCTTTCTCAACAAGTTCTTCTAGCTCAAGTATTTCATTGTTTTGCTAGAGCCGAGTCCAAGCTTCTTTTGTACCTACACACTCACGTAGTAGAAATGTTGATGCAGCTCGCATACCCACTTTTTCGTGGATTTATAGTGTTTTGAATATTGTATCTGTATTCTTGTCATCATTGTTGATAGTGGTTCACTTCTTTAAAATGGAACCCAGTCTGAGTGATCGTTAGTCTAGTCCTATAGATCCTGTGAAATCTGGAGTTTGTGACATGGTTTGACTCTCGTGCTCTGGAGCTTCACATTTTATGTTGTTGCGAGTTCAGTTTACTCACTGTAGAAAATGCATCGAGCCATATTTTATAGCATATAATAATATAGAAGCATCTTCCATGTCTGCAGCAACATTTTGTATAGTATCACGACGGTTTTTTAGTTGAGTGCAAAGCAACATTTTGGTTATTGCACCCACACAGGCAAAAACCTAGGACGTGTACCTTTTGTGATTCTCAAGACCGGAACGCCACAGTCTATATCATTTTCTTAAGTAGTATGACTGCCAGTAGCTTTTCTCAAAGTTGCTTGTTTTGTTGTGACAGTTTTACAACAGTTACCCCGGTTTCTTTGTACGCATGCAGTTACAGTTCCTAGTATTATTTTTCTCTTATTTTGTCTTTGTTTTCATTGAAGCATTACTGTTATTGTTGGAAGTATCCCAAGTACTGACCCTTCTGGAAGACTTATCCTACTCCCGAAAACATCAGCCCAGGATTCGGGACTCTCTAGTTGTATGCTGTCACTATTTTACTCTTTTGTTTTGACATACTTTGCTTATATATATTGATCCTGTTTGGTCACAGATTATTGATATCAAGCCACTTGAGGTTATTTTAAAATTTGGTGTCAACCTTCAGGGAAGAATCCATATTGCTGAGGTATATACTGTACTTTATTTTAAGGGATCTTCATATGTAATATTGGATCAGTGATTTGTGATATGTTTCTTCCAGGTCCTCGAAGAACATTGCTGTGAGAATCCTTTTAGTAAACCCAGAATCGGGCAAAAGGTCCACACAAGAATTGTTGCAGAACATTCAGCAAAAAGTGGCAGGAATTTGAAATGGGAACTATCTGTTAAACCGTCTATGCTTAAAGGTATGCTCCGCCAAAATCTCTCTATTTGTCCATTGCATATGTATGCAACCGCTTCCTTTTAGTTTAATCATCGCTATATAGTTTTGGTGTTTCTTATGATTTGTGATGACTTGGTTTCCTGATTGCTGGGTTTTTTCTGATTGGAAAAATAACAACAGATTCGGAAGAATTAAGGGCCCGTGAAGCTGAACTTAATCATTCAATCAATGACATCGTGCGTGCTTATGTCGTCAAGGTGGATAAAGAGTGGGTCTGGTTAAGCGTATCAAGGGATGTTATGGCTCAGTTGTTTATTCTGGATAGCTCAGTTGACCCTAGTGAACTAAAAGAGTTCCAACAGCGTTATAATGTCGGCCAAGCAGTGAAAGGACGCATTATTGGGGTGAACAGAGAGAAAAGGTTATTGAGGCTGAAAGCGCTTGATCACCAACACATGCTCGAGAATGTAGATGTCACAGAAAAATCAGTCTCTTCTACTGCTGAACACACGAGGGAAGGAGACATCATTGGTGGACGCATTCAAAGGATTCTACCTGGTGTTGGTGGGCTTGTTATCCAGATTGGACCTCATCTTCATGGAAGGGTTCATTATACTGAAATTAATGATTCGTGGGTCCCTGAACCCCTGTCTGGATTCCATGAAGGTCAGTTCGTGAAGTGCAAGGTCCTGGCTGTAAGCAGCCCATCTGAAGGTTCTGTCCGAGTTGAGTTATCACTTCGCTCATCAATTCTGTGTGCAAATCATGATCACTCAAGAAGATTAGTTGATGATTCGTAAGTCCCGTCGCTTGCAAAAGTACCGTTTATAGGTTAATGAACAAACATTATATTAGTAGTGCTGAATATGTTCCTTTTATGAGAATTCATACTCTGTAATTCAAAAGGAACCTGGATATGAAAAACACTCATCTTTTCAATGAAATGAAACACAAAGGTCCTTTGCGTTTTCGCGAAAAAAAAGGTGCCACTGCCAAGTGTCCTTTTTTATGTGGGGTATTGTGCGGTGATTGTCTTCTGAAACAAAACAACGACCCAGTCCCCTACTTAAATAGGCCTGTTAGAATGGTGAATTTTGTACACAAAATCTTTTATTTTAGTTGTCCCAAGAAATCATGTCTACGACTGATTATCTCACATCTTTGTTTTGTAGGGAAATTTGTGCTCCCCGGTTTGAGAAGATCAATGATCTGTGCCCCGGTACAGTGGTTAAGGTATTTGCTTCTCACTTTTGAGTAATACTCTTTTTGTTTGGAAATTTAGAACGGGAACTTAAAGCAGCAAATGGTGATATCCTATAACATCATTGGTAATATAGAATTTGGGTGTAATTTAAAATCTGTTATAACAGAGCTTATATGCCTTTCTCTTACATTTACCTGGCCTCTGTTAGTAAATATAACGTTTTGGTTTTATACTTTATGACTTTTTTTTGTGGGGCTGCGTGTGACTGAGCATGTAAATGAGTAGAAACTGTTGCTAATGCAGTGTGTGAAAAAAATGAAATTAGTTTCTGTCCTGGTTTTTTGGAATTTAAAGTCGTGCTTTTACCAATTTATAGGAAGTTCTCTTCGGTAGTTTCTTGACTGTCCTGGATTTTTGGTATTTGAAGTTGTGGCATTTACCAATTTATGGAAAGTTTTCTACAGTAAAGTAACTTCATTTTCTTCTAACACCGTAGGGTTATGTGAAGAATGTGAGAATGCCAAAGGATGTTTCATCATGCTTTCTCGAGTGGTTGAGGCTAGGATATTTTTGTCAAATTTGTCTGATGAGTATGTTGAAAATCCTCAGAAGGATTTCTCAGTTGGAATGCTTGTGCAGGGAAGGTTAGATCTTGCCATTAACAAATGAACATATAACTACAAACATTTTCTCTCATCGATCTCATGAAAAAAATCCTGCAGGGTCTTGTCTGCAGAACCAATATCAGGGAAAGTGGAGGTATCACTTAGGAAGAGCACTGGTAGCAAATCACAGAAGGTCGGTGACATTAGCTACAGTGATCTGCATGTTGGGGACATTGTTGATGGTAAAGTTAAACGGGTTGAATCCTATGGATTATTCGTGACAATCCAGAGCAGTGAACTGGTATGTTTTTGTACTTTAGATAGTCAAGTGGTTATCAGTAACTGGCATGTCATGTAGATCATTGTTTTGTAGGTGGGCTTGTGTCATGTATCAGAACTTTCTGATGAACCAGTTCTTGATACTAACTCTTGCTTCAAAGCTGGTGATATGGTTAAAGCCAAAATTTTGAAGGCAAGTTTTGTTTATGGTCAGACTGGTCGTTTGCAATGAATTTGTGCTAAATTCCACAGCCTTTTTTTTTGGTACATTCAGATTGACGAGGAACGGCATCGAGTGTCCCTTGGGCTGAAGAAATCTTACTTCGACTCTGATCTGACTGATAGTATAAATGTCAACGAGAATATCAGCCATGAACCTGAGATGTCTGGAGATTTGAACAGGACCTTAGTTCTTCCGGTACCAGAGCCCAGGGTTTCTGTTCCGCCGCTTCAGGTCTCCTTGGACGAATATGAAGGTTCTGACCAAGTGGGTGATCAGAAAGGTGATGAAATTGCTAATGGAACTGAATCAAATGTGCAAAAGAGTGATAAACGGTTAAAGGAGAAGACAAGAAAGAGAAAGCAAAGGTTTTCACATGTTTCATTCTCCTTGTACTTTCAACAGTGGGATCACAGACTCTTGAAACCCTGTTTTTTTTTCTCAGGGAAATGGAAATCAGTGCCTTGGAAGAAAGGTCTTTACAGAAAGATACACCACAGACTCCAGATGAATTCGAGAAGTTGGTTAGGAGCTCTCCAAATAGTAACTTCGTCTGGATAAAGTATATGGCATTTTTGTTAGACCTTGCGGATGTTGAGAAAGCACGTTCAGTAGCTGAAAGGTACATCTGCAGTATAAACATCATTTTGTTTTGAGTTTTGTTTCGAAAGATCATTTTGTTTTGAGTTTTGTTTCGAATAACCCCTGGTGATCAGAAAAATCCGTCAAAATTGCTATTCTTATTAATCTATTATATGCGCAAAGACATGTTGAATTTTCATCTTAATGCAAGTGTCCCTTCATGTTTATTAGGGCTTTGAGAACAATAAACATAAGAGAGGAGGAGGAGAAACTCAATGTATGGGTAGCATACTTTAACCTTGAAAATGAATACGGGAGTCCACGGGAGGTAAGTTGAAAATGACACTACATATGTTTCTTTCTGTCCCAGTTGATTATACTGATTTGTTGCCGGCATGTACTACAAGGATGCTGTGAAGAAGATATTCCAAAGAGCGTTGCAGTATTGTGATCCCAAAAAGGTGCACTTGGCTCTTCTTGGAATGTATGAGAGGACTGAACAGCTCGAACTGGCAGATGAACTTTTTGATAGAATGACCAAAAGATTCAAAACTTCGTGCAAGGTTAGTTTGTCAGTCACTTTATTGTTTGTATTGTATTTGGAGCAACAAAAAAAAGACCTGCTTGCATGATGTAATTGCAGATCTGGTTGCGCCGAATTCAATTTTCTCTTCTCAAGCAAGGGAAGGATGTTGAGTACATCAAATCCGTTGTAAACCGTGCGCCTCTAAGCCTGCCGCAGAGTAAGTGTGTAAAATTTCTTTCACAGACTGCTATCCTGGAGTTCAAGTGCGGCGTGCACGAGGAAGGGCGGTCCAGATTTGAGCTGATCCTACGAGAGTATCCGAAAAGAACAGATCTTTGGAGTGTTTACCTAGACCAAGTAATTTTGCATTTGCAAACTTTCAGCTCTATTAGTCAACCGGTTCAATTTCATTGACAATCATATTAATCTTTTGTAGGAAATTCGACTCGGTGACATGGAAATTATACGTGCATTATTTGATAGGGTGACATGCCTTAGTCTTCCTCCAAAAAAGATGAAGGTAACAGCACATCTCTCTTAGATTCCCTGCATTTCACTTGCTGTTCCATTTCCTTGTCCTTAATTATTGTTTGGAAAGATTTTTTTAGAATAAAAGGGACCTCGCCCCCGGTTTCATTGCATTAACATAGAAACCACACGAGTTCAGAGCCAACATGAAAGTAAAAGCAGAAATAAAACTACAGCTATGGTTCTGCACGAACAGGTTCCCAGGTTGCTATCTAAAGAGTTTTTCAGCGACTTTTATTACAACACACATAAGAAAAAGACTGGTGCGCTCCTAGTCTCACGGCTAAGCAGCGGCTTCGTCCATGTCGCTGAGGACTAGCAGGTATGAAGATGGCTTCAGCTTCTTCATGGGCTTCGGATCTGGACTTGGGAACCAGGACCCAGTTTCGAGAGGCGATGCAGGGCTAGTAGCCAGACCCATCTTGATGCCTGCCCCTCCAGGGCTGCTCGGCGACAGAGGACGCCAAGGGTCAGCAAGCGTGTTCCCAGCTGGGAAGCCAGTGCGTGGGATCAGCCACTCTCCAGGAGCAGAGGGCTTATCAGCAGCTTCGTCAGAGCCTGACAGAAGGATTCCACCCGGGCGAGATCTTTCTCCTTCATCAGGATTTTCCAGCTCTGTATCGAAGATAAAATCCTTCTCAACACCTGTTTCATGTTCAGCCAAGTGACACCGTTAAAAATCATGTCATTCCTGAATTTCCATATGTTCCACATGACAGCAGCACAAATGGTGTTTAAAGCAGAGTTTTTCAAGTTGGAAACCCAGAACCTGGCTACAGATTCAAAGGAGGTACCAATATTCACTGCAAAAGCATCAGAGACAATTGACCAGGTGTTCTTAGCTACTATACAATCGAACATGAGATGGTGAACAGATTCTTTCTCGGCACAGAAGAGGCATTCCTCAGGCTTAAAGATTTGCCGCTTTCTTAGATTATCTTTTGTCATAATTTTATTATGCGAAAGTAACCAAAGAAATACATGTACTCTAGGGGGAATGTTTAGTTTCCAGATCGCTGGGATGAAAACCGGACAGACCCCACGGAAATTAATGACGTGATAGAGAGAGCTAGTGGAATAAGTGCCTTTGTTTTCTAATTGCCAAACTAAGGAGTCCATCTCCTCCGTTAGCACCAAACTACCTACTACAGCGACAAGATCATTCCACTGTCGCTCTAATCTACTACTAAAATTTCTTCGGAAGGTGAGCTTGAGGTGTATCCCATCCCAAACGTCTGAGATAATTGCCTCTTGCTCATTGCAAAGTGTATAAATTTCCCAGAAAGAGACGGCCAGTGGAGAGTTCCCAAACCATGTGTCTTCCCAAATTCTTACCTTTTTACCATTTCCAACTATCCACCTAAATCCAAACTTGATTGCTTTAACCACCTCCATAACCCCTTTCCAGAATCTAGAGGGGTGGGAGGGGTTGCAGGCAAAGATATTAGGATCACTAGTTTTGTACTTATGGTCTACTAAGGTTTTCCAAATTTTACCATCATCCTGGATATATCTTTTAAGCCAAGAGCCTATAAGACAGAGGTTTACTTCTTTGAGATTTGGGATTCCAAGGCCCCCAAACTCTTTTTTCATACACACTAGACCCCAGTTGGCCAGGTGAAGTTTCCTATTCCCCTCTAGATCACTCCATAAGCAGTGAGCCATCTGGGTATTTATTAGTTCTAGGGCCCATTTGGGAAACTTAAAAAAGGAAAGAAGGTAAACAGGGATACTAGCTAAGCAGGTCTTAATTAAGAGGATTCTGCCTGCATAAGAGAGGAGTTTCCCTCTCCAGCCGGCCATCCTCTTTAGGATTTTGTCGACAAGAGGTTGGATATCCTCTCTTCTCAACTTATCGTAATGAAGAGGGATTCCAAGGTAGTTAATAGGGAAATTACCAATTTTGCAGCCTAAAGCTTCGGCAAAAGGAAGGGACTCTCCTTCTTCCATGCCGATTGGAATCATTTCACTTTTGGAATAGTTAATCTTCATTCCAGAGACTTGCTCGAAGCAATTGAGCACTAGTTTAAGGTTTGAAGCTTTCTCTAGATTCGCGGGGAGGAAGAGTATCGTGTCGTCTGCGTATTGCAGACACATGACACCTCCAGGCAGTGCATCTGGGCATAAGCCCTGTATGAGGTTCTGCTCAGATGCCTTCTGAAGCATTCTAGTCAGTACATCTACTACTAAGTTGAAGAGAATGGGGGAAAGCGGATCTCCCTGCCGGAGCCCTTTCCCAGTTCTAAAGTAGGAGCCTTCTACTTGGTTAATCTTAACACCAACTGATCCTTTGTGGACGATTTCCATAATGAAACGAATCCACGTGGGACCGAAACCTCTAGCAGTAAGGAGCTCTTCTAGGAAAGCAAGGTCAACCTTGTCAAAGGCTTTCTCATAGTCTAGCTTGAGGACTAACCCTTTTTCCTTAGAGCTGTGCACCGAATGCAACACCTCATGCGCAGTGACCACGCTTTCTAAAATATACCTCCCTTTAATGAAGGCAGACTGGTTGCTAGAGATCAACCTCTGCATAACCGAAGCTAATCTATTTGTTAGGACCTTAGTGAAGATCTTAAAGCTACAGTTCAGGAGACTAATTGGTCTGAACTTTTTCATAGTATTTGCGTCTTGTTCTTTAGGTACAAGAGTCAGGATAGCATAATTTAACCTTTTAATGTCTAAATCCCCTCTGTGAAACTCTGCGAAGAGTTCAATGAGGTCATCCTTAACTACTTCCCAGAATTGCTGATAAAAAATGAAAGAGATTCCATCTGGGCCAAGGGCACCGTCGGAATACGAATCAAACACAGCTTTTTTAATTTCAGTTTCAGAAAACGGAGCTTGTAAAGCCTCATTTTCCTCTCTGGTAACCTTATCTTCTAAGGAGAAAAACTCCGAGCTAAGGGAACAACCCTGTCTATCTTCCTTTTTGAACAGATTCTTATAAAAATCTGTAGCTATCTTAATCATTTCAGGCGTCTCCGAGACCTCTCCATCAGGTCCTTCAAGGGAGTGGATCAGAGTTTTCCTACGCCTCTGATTAGCAACAGCGTGAAAGTAAGAGGTGTTTCTATCACCCTCTTTAATATCCCTATCCCTAGATCTTTGCTTAGCTTTAGTCTCCTCTTTAAGCCAGATTTTTTGCATTTCTACACTAATTTGCTTAAGCTTGGACTTTTCCTCAGGAGAGAGCTCCTCAGTTTCTGACTTAATGTCCAAGGAATCATGCTCGGCCATTAGCTCAGATTTATGTTTCCTAAGTTCAGCCTCAATGTTCCTATTCCAGCCTTTAGTGGCTTTTCTAAACTTCCTAAGTTTATTTTGCCATCTGTCAAGAGGAGTAGCCCCCTGCACAGGTTCAGACCAAATTTTAATTACTAGACTTTTGAAGTCTTCTCTAAGTAGCCACCATTTCTCGAATTTATATCGAGCCACAGGTTGCTTAACTGTGATTCCCGAATCCCACAGGATAGGAGTGTGATCACTCCCAATTCTAGATAAAGCTTGGTTAGAAGCTAGCGGGAAAATAGCATCCATCTCTGTATTACAGAAAGTCCTATCTATTGTAGACATGATAAGATTTGTTTGATTGTTTGCCCAAGTATAACGTCTATTTGAGAGGCGAATTTCTAGTAAGCTCCAAATTTCTATCCAGGCATTGAACTTATCACACCATTTGTGATCTACATTACCATTACTTTTATCTGTTTGGTATCTAACTAGATTGAAATCTCCTCCTATCAGGATGGGTCCCGTTGTCTCTAGGAAGATTGTGTGAAGTTCAGAGATGAAACTCTCTTTACCATCTTCATAGGGAGACCCATAGACTGAGATAACAGTAAACACTACATCCTTAGGTTTATAACGTAATTGGCAAGCCACAGAGAACTCTCTGTTCTTCCAAGCAATTACATCATAGATGTCTTCATCTACGCCAACAAGAATCCCTCCCGCAGACCCAACTGCAGGGAGCGAGTTCCAAACAAAATTTCTAGGGCAAACTAGGGATTTCAAGAAGGAGTCAGTGAGACATTCCTTTTTAGTTTCCTGAAAACATACTATAGAAGCACGAGTACGCTTGACGGTATCTATAATTAACGGTTTCCTCCCAGGGTGGTAATCCCTCTAATGTTGCAATTCATTTAAGGAACTTCCTGGAGTGCTTGCTCCGATAGGGTTTTCCAACCTTAGTCCACTTACTATCATCTAAATCTTGATCACTGTCCTCTCCAGTACATGAGGGACTAGTATCAGCAGAAACTATCTTTTTAATTATGACAGGAGGAACTACATTAATAGGAAATAAGCTAGGGCTGCAGTTTTTCCCCATACTTATACCTTGCTTGAGCACGGATATGTAAGTTGGGGAAGGGGCTGCAGGCGCCCCATCAACTACACTATGCATATTAACTATACTAGTATCCTGGGATACATTCGGAATATCCAATCCAACAGTGCTAGCAACGTAAGCAAAATGAGGGTCATTGAAAAGAGCAAAAGATGGTGTTATACCTTTCTTGGGTGGCGGTGGCTTTTCAAGATTCTTAATCTCCTGCTTCTCTTTTGCTATCTCCGTAATAGTTTTGGTAGTCTCCTGAATCCTTGCGCTGTGCCTAATACCGCAGACCGGTCCCCATTTCTTGCTCTTGTTCAGTGCCTCAGGTGCTTGTTGTAGTAGTATATTCGCAGCTGGTTCTTCACTTGTATCTTCTTGATTGTTCTCACCTTGAAATGAGTCCCCTTCTTCTTCCTTGTCGTAGACATAATTGCCTTCCTCATCCACAATTTCCATGTCCCTTAGCAGATTGAAACACTGCTCCTCCTCAGTGTTTTCAGCTGTCATCAAAGCTAGAAGGTTCCTCCTTGTCTCAGCCAGATCATCAGGAAGTTTCTCTTTCAGTAATGTGGTGGGGGCTGATACTTTTGGAAGGCTTGCATCTGCAGTCTGATTCAGGCAATCCATCGCTGCACAAGTGTTGCTGTTGCCTGTGCTAGTAGTTTGCAGGGTAGCTTGGGCCGATTGTGAACGGCCACTCTGGCCAGAAATCGCTCCCGAGTCTGAGTTGGTTCCTGAACCAAAATCAGTCTCCATGTTTCTGGTGATGGCAGTGCTTCCCGTGCCATCCCTACTTTCTCCACTAATTGCAGCTTCTTCACTTGGAGGCTCCACTGTTACTTTGATGAGATAGAATTTCTTTCCTATTTCGAAGTTCCTTTCTGGGGGTATCTTGGACTTGTCTTTGCAATAGATCTTGATCCTAATGCATTCACCAATGTCCTGCATAGAGCTTGCCCAATCTACATCCATAAGGACACCAAAAACAGAAGCTATCATATCCAAACTATCCCACCTACACCATTTTGGGTTGAGCCCTCTAAGCTGCAACCAGACGATTTCTGCTTCAGAAAGGTGTTGGATCTCACCATCCCACACTATAACTCTGACAGAAACATCTTCTCTTGAAAGGCCAAAGCATGGGTACCCAGCAACTGTCTCCACTGGGATTTCTGGTGGAAATTTCACCAAAAAGGACCAGGGGTTCAATTTCCTAATCTGCCACGGCCAGTTTTTTTTATAGATTGCAGAGAACTCCTGAGCGAGTTCCTCCTTAGCGATTTCTTCTGGTTCAACTAACACCAGCCCAATATTTTTTAGATTACCAGTAAGCTGATTGTTGACATTTGAGATGTCAATACTGAAGAAACCGAGGCCATTCGCTGCACTACCCACATACTGAGCAGTTCTGCGCGGCTTCTTTTTCTCGGGGCAATCATCAACAGTATGGGTAACCATTCTACAGATATGACAGGCAGCAGGCTTGGTGCAAGAGGCTTGATAGTGCCCCGGCTCTCCACACTTCAAACAGACGGTAGGAGAGTACGAGTTCAGGCTATCAGTTGCAGCTGGTGCAGGCTTGGGTACTGGTGCCTTCTTCTTCTGCACCGGAGCTCTTGGCTGCTACTCAGTGCGTTGTTGCTGCGGCCCTTGCTGGTTGCTGCCTTGGTTCTGTGGAGCAGGGCCTGGGATCTGCATATTCCCCGGTCCCTGTTGCTGCGGAGCTCCCAACCACGGCTGCATCCCCTGCCATGGTGGGAAAGGCCCTGGGAACTGCTGTCCAGGAAACGCCCATGGTGGAGGGACGTTTTGGAAGCCATACCCAAAGAACGGGGGCTGCTGCTGCTGCATCTGTGGTTGAGCCCCAAATTCAGGAGGCTGCTGCCAATTCCCTCCAGAGCTGTTGTGATTCGGATTCTGGTCATTCCTAGTGTTCTTCCCCCTTTTTCCCCGACCTCTACCGCCTTCTGCCATCTCAATAATCACCGGATCTTCTTCCTCTGCTAGAACAGGAGGTAAGATTTGGAGTTTCTTGAGGTCTGGCGGTTTAGGAGCGCGGCGGCCGCGAGGAACCCTAGTGCTGGGAGTAGTTGAGGCCCTCTGCTTTTGTAGCTTGGGAGGAGAGATCCACAGCTGACCGAAGAATAGGGCTGCGTCGTCTGCTTTTGAACCAGTTCCCGCTTCTGCTCCACGAAACGAAAACCTCCATTTCCTTCTAGAACGAGCAGAGGAGAAATCGAAGCTCTCGGCTGGGACCGGATTCCTGAAGGAGGTGGAGTGTCTCCTTTCTCTGAAATCGTCTCCACCGAGACCTCATCAATTTCTATCTCCCTCAGGGTGCTGGCGGATCTCTCTGCTTCTGAGCCTCTGATTGATCCAATCCCGGATGAATGAACGCCACATTGCCTGCGCTTGAAGCTGATTCAATTCCGAGTTGCTCGCCGGATCTAGGCAGAGATGTGAGAGGCCACTGTTCCTCAGTACCGGCTGCCTGAGCTGCTCTTCCATCTCCGCGTAGCGGCGGGGAAGAGGACGCGCCAGGGTGCTCAAGGTCACCAAGATCGGATCCCTGAAAAGCTAGCCCCCCGAACCTGAATCCTCGCCCGGAAACGCCTCCCTGTCCCTGAGCGCGAGCTCCAGCAGTGCCTGCGCGCTCTCCCTCTCCAGATCTGAAGGACTCCGTGCTTCTCTCGAAACTGCCCCAGACTCCATCCGGTGCTGACTGCGCCGCCAGGCTGAATAGGGCGCGCGGAGGCGTGGAGATCCTCAGCAGGATGCGGGGGAGCGGTGGCGCGCCGGCGGCGAGGTACCGCGGGCTAGCTCTCGACGGTGTGGGGTGGGGTGGGGTGGAGGTGGGTGGGGAGACGAGCGCCATTTTTGCAGCGGGTTTCATATGTTTTCCCTTTTCTTGTTTGGAAAGATTGTCACTGAGGACCCTATGCTACCTGATATTTGCCATTAAGAAATTCATTTTCAACAAAGGCTTTATTAATTAGCGTTCCTTGTATTAATTGATGTTAATTTGTTCATGCTCATTCACAGTTCTTGTTCAAGAAATACCTGAGATATGAGAGGTCTCAGGGCGATGAAGAAAAAATCTAGCATGTGAAGCACAAGGCATTGGAGTACGTTGAGATTCTGAAAGCAGCATGATGTGCGAAACCAAAGCAGCGTGATGTGTGAAGCCGCTCACTGCTTCTGCTCCCGCAGTGCACAAGGTTGTCTGGCCGTGGAGACCAGTAGACGGGGTCTATGAAAGGTCCACAATTTTGTTCATGGCAGAGAATGCCAGTCACGGCTGCAGTCGCATGCACCAAGTTTTGAATTATTTTTTATGGCTATCAGGAAGATTATTAATATAAAATACAGATCATTGGATTTTGTTTCAAATGCCTTCTCATTAGATATACATGTAATTGTTACACCACACACTAAAGATGCTGCAGCTGCTTATCACTTGTGCATCGAACATTGCGATATTTTGCTTCCTACAAGAATAAAGCTCCTCTTACACGGTTAACATGCTAAACCGTGTTGTGCAGCCGCGCGGGTTGTGTTTGGTACCCGCAATACTTTTGGTACCACAGCAGAAGATTCAGGCAGTTATTGTTTTCAAAGAATCCTAGCTTTGTCTGAAGGTTGTGTCGAACCTTGGTTCGCTATCTCGAGTGTGTGGAAATCTTGGTTCGCTGTCTCGTTGTCGAAATTCTCTGGCTATCAGCGTTTTACTTTTGGTGGTGTAAGCATACTACCAGAGATATGCATGCATAGACATAGAGGTTCAAATTGTAGCTGGTATTCAGTATCCAGACTTGCTGTACTATCCTATTAGAGCATCTCCAAGCGAGCCCCCCAAACGGTCCCCAAACCGATTTATTTGTGTCCGGGCGTGACCGGACGCGGCTTTTTAGTGTCCGCACGTCCGGCACACCCCAAACCCTCCGCACATATGGGGTGAGTTTGGGGGCGTCCGGGCGCGTCCGGGCGTGTCCGCATGCCCACTGTGGACCATTTTTTCTCTTTCTTTTCCTTTCTTTTGTCCTTCTTTAATTATTCTCTCTCCTTCTCCACCAATCACATGCAAGGTCCCCACAATTTGGGATGACATTTGGGGGTCATGGTTGTAGGAGGTCATTTTTTAAGGTGGTCCGCGGACAACCGTCCGGACGTTTAGGGGATGGATTTGGGGGACTCGCTTGGAGATGCTCTTATTCTGTCATTTTTTATGGAGGTTATCTTTACTTTTCAGATACAGTATAATAGTGATAACATGACACCTTTGGTTTGCTTCCCTGTGAGCTTCTCATTCAGTCTACTTCCCTTCTCAGAGTGAATAGGTAGAACATGGGTACATATGAATCCTCTTATTTCGAACATGTATAGGAGATGCAAAACATGTCCAAAAAATTCGAAACAAAATGTGCATGCAAAACATGTGCCCTGAACGTGACGAAATTACTATTTACTTTGCCTCCGTAAAAAAGAGAAATTTTTCAGTGCTATGTAGCAGTATATATGTGACGTATTTGTCTTTTTTACATAGGCCAAGTAAAAAGTAGTTTCTCCGCACACATGGAATGTACCCTTGTTCAACATAGTATCTCCCCTTCTCAGTGCCTCATCACAGTGTAGGATTAAGACAGTTCTAGCTGGTAGATTATTCACCTTCACAACTACATAGTGATGATGCAATCGTCCATCACGTAAGAATTCACAAACAATTGAGACAATGGACACCTGGAAATAGTTTCTTCTCATGAAAAAGTAAGTATACACACACAGTTCTCGCAAAAAAAAACTTGTGAAAAAATATATACACACAGGGCACAGCCAAAGCTAATTATGCCCGGGCCGGCCCGCCTGCCATTGATGGGCCTTGGTCGCAACAGCCCGCGCCACCTTCTCTCGCTACATCGCCCCCGGGCGCCGCCGCCCTCAACGCTCGACGCCGCCGAGCTCATTTCCCTACCTCCCTCTCCGCCGTCGACGCCGCGCCGCGCTGCTTCCCTGGATCTGATCTTCTTGTCCAGTTCCGTTCCAAGAGGTGGGTGTGGGTCGGGCTCGAGGGATCCCTCGGTGCTCCGTAGGGTTCTTGTTCTTATCGCTGGGTTCGGCAACGGGGTCGACCTGTGCGGCGGCGCTGACTAACGTCCGTCGCTCCGGAATTTCTCGTTTTTAGGCAGCCAAGGAACAGTGAGGAGCTGGGCGGCGACGGCACATGGCGGCGTTCCTGAGGTCAAAGTGTTCGTCAGGTACTGACTTCATCCGCCCGCATCACAGTTTTCCAATGCGCAATGAGAGAATTTCCCGTAGTAGAAGTAGAAAGTAAACGAGAATCAGTTTATGTGAGAACCAAGTAAGCATGCATCTTCCCAGATTGTCGTGTTGTTCAGTGTCTATCGTATTGCCTATTTGCCTGATGAACCCAAGGTCGGCGCAGCTGGCTGTGATCCATGGCTATGTCACAGCAATGTTATCTAACCGAATGCTGCCTGATAAACTAACTATTGTACTAGCTTATATGACTGTGGCCTGGTGGTGATTATGTTATGATCTATTCATAGCACTTAAGTGCTTACATGGAAGTACACACACAATTAGCATAACTGGCTCTGATACATGACAGTGAAGATGATATTCTTGGAAGCCCGTATCTAGCTGAATCTTATGTAGACCGGTTGCTTTCAAATGTCTCCTTACTAAAAACTTTGGCCTATTATGCTGCAATATGATGCTTAGCTAATTCACATGATGTAAATGCTTGTTGATCTATGCAGTTGGGCGTACTTTCATGGGATGCACTGGAAACAATCTGTACGGGCGTGTTAATTCATCTGTCGAAACAGTGACAAGACCATCTCATTGTGATGCTCTCAGCCAGGTATTACTACTTGGTTCAAGCTCAAATGTTCCATTTGCCTTAGCATAGCCTCAAATTTGTTTCCTCTGAAAATTTATCATTGGTCAGAAAATTAACAAAATATCTTGTACTCCCTCCGTCCAAAAATAAGTGTCTCAATTTTATCCAAAAATGAATGTATCTATACATGAAACATGTCTAGATACATCCACTTTTGGGCAAATTTGAGACACTTATTTTGGGACGGAGGGAGTATGACATTTGCTAGCTTCTTATAGTTTGTTAGTTTTCCAATTTTTGTATCGTTCTTACCCTATGACGTGCATGGTACATCATGGTACTTAATTCAACTATGAAGTCACTTGGTAGTTCAATAGCTTCTGTTAACAATTGTTGTAAATATCTGTGACTTCTCTCAGTTGCCAACAATGGCTTCAGGATTACAAAATAGATTCTTGTGACATATCGAACCCCATGTTTCAGGGTTTCTTGTACGAGGCATTCTTTTAAAGCTACAGCTACTCTTCAGGCTTCGTGATCATTTTTTTTTTTTTTTCAGTTTTCCTAGAACAAAATAGAGCCAGAGATTGAGTGTTTGAATTGTTACTCAGAAGTTATCGGTATTATTGCTAGAATATGTAGTTCTGTTGATGTTCTTCTTTCTTTATGCATGTATGCTTACAAGAAGTGAAGTAGTAATATGCATTCCTTTTCTGGTTTCAGCAAATCAGGACATTCATACAGATGAGAACCAACCTGAAGGTGGTAGACAATTCTGGAGCCAAGCGGGTCATGTGCATACAGTCCTTGAGGGGGAAGAAAGGAGCAAGGCTTGGGGACATGATAATTGGTTCTGTGAAGGAAGCACAGCCTCGTGGCAAGGTCAAGAAAGGTGATGTCGTCTATGGGGTGGTTGTCCGCGCTGCTATGAAGAAAGGACGCAGTGACGGCAGCGAGGTCCAGTTCGACGACAATGCTATAGTCATCGTGAACAACAAGGGCGAGCTGATTGGCACTCGCGTCTTCGGTCCCGTTCCCCACGAGCTCAGAAAGAAGAAGCACCTCAAGATCTTGGCGCTGGCTGAGCACATAGTTTGAGTAGTTTGAGACGCTGCCCTAGTTAGGCCTATCTCTGCTATTAGTTCCGCGGCATGAAAGGAACATGGGGGGTTGTCTTCAGGACTGCTCTGGAATGTTTTGGTTGCCCCCTGCTGTTAGCGTATTCCACCTTTGCTTTGATAATCTGTGTTTGAAAAAAATGTACTCTAAACACAGAAATGTACCGATTGAATCATGGTGCATTTAACCTTGATGTTACTTTGGAACAACAAATATGTATTCCTTATTTTCTCTCTTTTACGTGGGATCATCGATTCATCGACATATGCTGATTCTGTTTTCTGGTATACAAAACGTCTGAAATCATCATACACTTACAAGGTAAATAAATCTTAGAACTCATGATTATGAAAAACTGCTCTCCTGCTGCTCCTTAGGGGTGTCCCAGATCCACCATGAAACTCCACGCGACACCATTTCCTATGAGCTTACAAAGCAACCTAGAAATGTTACTAGGGATGCAACCTACGGGTGTAGTTTCAGCGATAATTCATACTTGAAGATTTGTGTTGTGCATGGAATTATCTATGAAACATTGCTTTAAGAGCCACGCCATGTAACTTATATGAATCTCGTACTATATGATTCATCTCCGGTAGGCAGCGGCATCGATAACAAACCATTCCCCAGTCCCCACTCACAAAGTTTATCAAGCCAAGCAACTGGGGTTTTGAGCTTGTTAAGTTAGCGAGCTGAGTCGAGCTACACCCTTCAACTAACTAAGAGCATCTCCAGTAGGTGGTGCAAAATAGGATTTAACTGCTTTTTACATCCTAGGGGTCAAAAAGTGGTCTCCAACAACATCCCGTGATGTATCTTTTCATAAAAAAAAATAGGACGCGATGTAAAAATTGGCTCTAAACGCATGCAGCCGCGCTCACGACTCCAACCGCCAATCTGAAACTTCACGCCCGCGGCTGAAAGGCAGGTTCGTCACCATCATCGGCACCGCCACCCCTCTGCTGCCGGTATCTAGCCCTCCCAGGACCCCGCCGCCACCCCACGCCGCTGATGCAACCCCGCCGCCGCTCGGTTGCCCTGATTTTTTGCCGGCATCGGCCAGTCTCTACCGTCGCCCCTTCGCCGCCACCCCACCGCTCCACCGCCGTCACCGCGACTCCGCACGGCCGTTCCCACGTCTGTGCAGCCACCCCACCGCCCCTCCAGCTTTCTCGACGGCCGCCGGAGGCCTGATTGAGCCGTCGCCGGTCCGGTCACTGTGGGCGCCGATTTTTGTGGAACAAAAATATACATTACTTGGGCCAATAGGGCAACTGTTGGAGCACTCGTGTCCTATATGTTGCTCTATTTTAGGGCTGTTGTTGGAGATGGTCGCTCTCAGTGCCCTAAAAATCATGATTTGGGTGATATATATTTTACATCAAGCTGTTTTTGGTGTCCTATTTTATTTTACATCACCTATTGGAGATGATCTAACTAACGAGTATTTACCAGTTGTGCTATCCGCCCTAATGGTACCATATAGTATCATTTACATTCCTGAAACATGGACAGGATATATTTTCAGCATAAATTTTTTTAATCCAATTTTAGCAGAGATTGAATCTAGTTTTTTTTTTTCCACCCTAAATGTTTGTAATCCTGGTAAAGATCTTGAGGCATGCAGGAATTCTTGTTGCCAAGTTTGGGCCGGTCAGAGTTATAGACCTATAATGAAGGTAGGCCGTTAGAGCAAACCTTGTTTCTCTCCTCTCCCTCCCGAGTCTCCTCCCTGGTCGATGGCAAAACAATCTTGGGTTTGATCGAGGTAGTCATTGATCCCGCGATGGATACGGTGGAGGTATGGACGCCGCGGTCCGGTGCGCGGTCGAAGCCGGCGAGCAGGAGCAGCAGCATCGGGAGCGCAGGGAGCGGCGGGAGCGGGAGCAACATCGAGTACACGAGTCTCCGCGACATGCTGCTGGAGGGTGGCAGCGGCTGCAGCAGCGGAGGCGGCGAGAACGGCGGCGGGTTCCGCGCGGGAAGCTGGCGGGAGTGCAACAGCGACAACATCCACGAGTTCGACCCGTCCAACATCGGCATCCGAAACCAGCTGCTGAAGCACGCGGCGTCGGCGTACCTGCAGTCGGCGGTGGTGGTGGGCGGCGGCGCCGGCGCCGGCGGGCGCGAGGGGCAGGGGTGCTGCCTCATCCGGCTCTGGCGCCACGTCGCCGGCGCCGGGCGGGTCGGGGCGGGCGTGGGCGGGTGCTGGTGCGGGCCTGCTCCTGGCAGGGCTGCGCCGTCTTTGCCGCCCGTGTCGCCGCCTTCTTCACCGGCAGCTGGGTAGGCAGCCACCGTTAGGCCATGGGCGGCGGTGCCTCCTCGTCTTGCGATGTTGTTGTTAGCCGATGCATATTGTGTCAGATAGCATCTTAATCAGTAGCGGTCCATATCTATCTTAATTAATTAGGAGCTTCAGCATCAGCGTTTTTTATCCGAGAGTTTTGAGAAATCAAGATCAAAGGATGACCCAGTCATAATACTCGACCTAGATCAAGAGAAAAAATGATCCATCGTGACTCTTATTAAGTACGGTCAGTTCTTGTATCCAAGTGAATCCATTGCCGCTAAATGTTTTCAAGGATGCACCCTGGAAGGTACATCAATTTCATAGAAGAAGAGGCCGACGGCCGTACAACGCCCAAAGGCCAATAATGCTACACCTACGTAAAATAACCTACGGGAAATAGCTACGGGCTGACGTGCCCATCCGACCTGGAGGCCACGATTCGCTGGAGAGAAACAGGAAAAAAAGGCCCAGCAGTTGACGTCTTTGCTCGAATCCCCTCAATCCGCATCCCTTTCCGTCAGGCTATGGCCGACGGCGGTTCGGGCATATCGGCGGCGCGAGCGGCAAGGCAACACAGCGAGGTCCTCCGAGGCGGCATGAAGCGCCAACTGCAAGTTGCGGCGCGGCGGCGAGCTCCTCGGTGGTGGCTCGACACGCTGACTTATTCAGACGGCACGGCGGTCTCCTTCGTCGGCAGCGGTGCAGCAAGCGTCCCGTCGCCGGAAGCGGCGGTCACAATGTGTACCATCGAGACGGCGACCAGTGATGGGAGCGGCCGGAGGACATGGACAAGCCCCGGTCTCTGTACAAGATCACCATGGACGCCCCTGGGTCGGAGGTCGTCGGTGAGGCGGCGGCGGCCCTCACGGCGTACCTGATCATTTCCAAACTAGAAATAACAGAAGGAAGGCGTACTGGACGATCAATCCAATGCTGAAGGCGCCGTTCTACTCGATCTAGAACGATGAAAAATCGAATCGGCCAGAAACCTGACACAGCTATTTTTTCGGCCACTTAATTCTATAATCACGCGAGCTAATCGTGAGAGTAGGATAAGTAAATCACTGGACCAGTTTCTCCGCAGCACATCGTGGCCTCCAGGTCTGGGTGGATGCTCTGACCGAGCTTTTGGGCTCGGCCCGAGCTTGGCTTGGCCCGCCAAAAAATTAGACCGAGCCAAGCTGGTATTGCTGGACCGCGGCGACCTCGGGCCGAGCCTGGCTCGGTCCGGCCCGAAAGCTCGTTTTTTTTTTGCAAATAGATTTTTCCTCAGCCCACAACCCAGGAAGCAGCATAGCAGCTACGACTACGAGGAAGCTTCCCCTAAAAAAAAAAAGACTACGAGGAAGCTGGGACTGGTTCGTTAGGTTTCCACCCACGGACGCAGCTAGCCGCCGCCACTCCCGCCGCCGGCCACGCCTCGCCCCCACCTCTACCCCCACCCCATGTGAGGAGTCCCTCTGGTTACTCTGCTCCGGCCGCTCTGATCCTGCCGCTCCGCTCCGTTAGCTCCGCCGAGGTCGCTCTGCACCGTCGCGGCCGCTCCGCGCCGGTCACGCCATGGTCGTGGATAAGAAGAAGAACAGGGACAAGACGCTGCCAGTTTCCGCGGTGTTGGTAAAGCCAGGACATCCACCGCCACTGGTTGGGCGGAAGAATAAGCCCGGCCTCGGACGTCAACGTAGTGGCCAGGCGTCGACGGCGGCGGTAGTGCCGACGAAACTGCACGCCCCTCTGCCTCGTCGTCTCCCTGCCTCACATTTCAGAAGAGCCAACCCCGCCATCCCGCTCCTTGTTGCATCGACATCGGCAAACGATGGTGAGTGATTTGTCAATTGATTCAAAACGTATCTATATTTTAGCTGACGCAAAGTTGTATGCTTATTTATGGTCTTGTTATTGTAGTGATGCAAATGTAGTGATGCTACACTAGTATATTGTAGTGATGCAATGTAGCTATATTGTAGTGATGCAAATGTAGTGATGCTACACTAGTATATTGTAGTGATGCAACGTAGCTATATTGTAGTGATGCAAATGTAGTGATATTACCTTCGGTATTGCTTAGTTGAATGCTTAGTTAAGCAATATTTTAGTTAAATGCAAGTGTAGCTATATTTTAGTTGAATGCAAAGTTTTGTATGCTTATTTATGGTCTACGCTTATTTGTGTGATCGTTTTTGCAGGAAGAGGAGATGGTTGTTGAGGACGAAGAGGAGATGGATGTTGAGGAGGATACCGAAGGGGAAGAAAAAGAAAAACAAGTTGACATGTATTTGCCCGATGATGATGAGAACTCTTATGACCTTAATGATAGCATGTCCGAGGATGGTATTCTAGGCAAAGAAACATTGGATATTAGTTCGGGAGAAGATAGAGTTAGTGCCAAATCAAAGAAGAAACAAAAGATCCAGGAGGGCCCAAAAGAATGCATTGAGAATTCCCCTGCTTGGGAGCATTTTGTGAAGGAGATGGTGCACACAAAAGAAGATCCAGAAGGGCCTAAGGTGTTAATGGCAAGGTGCACCCATTGCACTAAATTATATGCGTACAAACAAGGTTCAAGCACCTCAACCCTTAATAGGCATTGGAAAAGATGCAAGCACCGCTTAAGGAAAATTGAGAGGGTAAAGATCCAGAAACGTCTTTCGTTCAAGCCAATCAATACTAGTCCAAATGCCCCTGTGGGAGATGTTGGGTTTGAACAAGTGATCATTAAGGAGCTCATTGCTAAGATGATAATGGTTCATGAGTACTCTTTCAGGATGGTTGAGCATGAGTGGTTCAACATTGTGATGAAGTACTTGAATCCACTCTATGAATCCATTGGCCGAAAGGCAATCCGAGCCGAGTGCTTGAGGGTTTACAAGAAAGCAAAGGAGGTGCTTAAATTAGCACTCAAAGATGTGGAGTACATTAGTCTCACTACAGATTTGTGGACTAGCAACCAGACTTTATCTTATATGTGTGTGGTGGCACACTATATAGATGTTGATTGGATTATGCAAACCCGTGTGCTTGCTTTCATGGAGTTGGACCCACCGCATAGTGGACATGTCATTGCGGATGCTCTCTGGGATTGTGTGAGAGAATGGAAGATAGAGAACAAGGTTATATCCATCACACTAGACAATGCATCTAATAATGATGTGGCTGTTAATGATTTGAAGGCAAAGTTTGAGTTCCGAAATCACCCAAATTATGAAGAAATGTATTTCCATGTTCGGTGTTGTGCACATATCATCAACTTGGTGGTGCAAGATGGGACAGCATGTATGAACACTTTGTCATCAAACTTAAGGGAGACGGTGAAGTACTTCAAGAAGTCTACTTCTCGCATGCATGCCTTTCTTGGGATTTGTCGAGATTTGGATCTCGAAGTAGGTGCTCACTTGACACTAGATGTTTGTACAAGGTGGAGTTCAACTTACAGAATGATAGAAACCGGGCTTCCATACAAAGTGGCACTAAAAGAGTATGGCAAAACTGATCCGAACTACAAGTGGCTGCCAAGTGAGGATGAATGGAAAATGTTTGGCATTATTAAGCCAATTCTCTACTCTTTGTCTCAAGTGACTACGGCGTTTTCAGGCTCATTGTATCCCACGGCGAACATATTCTACCCCCATATTGTGAGTATTAAAATTTCATTGGTGGAAGCCATGAAACACAAGAATGAACTCTACAGGAAAATGGGAAAAGCGATGATGGACAAGTTCAACAAGTATTGGGAAGAAAAGAACAATGTCATGGTGCTTGCTACTATCCTAGATCCAAGGTACAAGTTGATGTATATAGAGTGGGCCTTTGAGGAGTTCTATGATGTGGAGAGGGCTAGAAAGGAAACTGAGACAGTGAATAGTGAGCTGTACACTTTGTTTGAGAAGTTTGATAATCAAAAGAAGCAATCTGAAAAATGTGCCCCATCATCATCCAAGTCTCTTGTGGCAAATAGTTCAATGCCTGCATCGAATGCCAAATACCAAGCTTGGCGATCCAACACAACACCAAAATCATCAAAGAGTGAATTGAGAAACTACCTAGATGATGCCGCTGAAGATAATGATCCCCACTTTGACTTGCTTAATTGGTGGAAAGTGAATTCACTTAGGTACCCGGTGTTGGCAATGATGGCAAGACGGTTCTTGACTATTCCGGCTAGTTCTGTTTCTTCGGAATCAACTTTTAGCACCGGTGGAAGGGTTTTAGATGACTACAGAAGTTCTCTAAAACCAGTTATGGTGGAAGCTTTGGTGTGTGGTGCAAGTTATATCAAGGGCGCGCATAATGACTTGAATGTGATAGTATGTTTTGTTGGGAAACCGACGTACGCACCACGTGCGGGTCCCACCCTTTCTTGACGTACGCCGCCAACCGTCACCTGGCGTTGCTGGCCTCGCGCTGAGGCCGTCGCCGCCGGCCCCCGTCCCTCCCAGCACCTCGCCGCCGTCCCCTCTGGCTGGTACGAGCGTCGTCGTCGCCCTCCGCGCGTCGCCGACAGCCGCCTGCACGCCGTCCGCCGCCTGGCCCCGCTGGCCCGTGCGCGAGCGCCTTTGCATGGCCCCGCTAGTCGCCGGAACGGCCGCCGTGGCGTCCCCCACTCGGCCCCGCTGGCCTCCTGCCCCGCCGCCTATGTGCGCCGCCGGCACGGCCGACTGCCGCCGCCGTCGTCTCACGGCGCTAGGGAAACCTAGCGCCACTCCCATCCAACAGAGGAGGTGAGATGGACCGGCCCAGGTAGCGCTACGGCTGCTGGGCTGCAACCGGCCTGTTTCGACTTACCTTTAAAAAAAAAAAAAGAGGGCGTGTTGGTCGGTTCTGACGGTGGGCCTCGGCCCAGTTTAGGTCTGCTGTTTTTTTTGGGCCGGACCAAAAGCAGTATGCGTGTGGAAAATTTGCATTTTAGCCCTCGGAATTTCCAGTTTTACGTAATTTAATTCACGCTGAATTATTCTGCGTATAAGCCCCTAGAACTGTCTGTTTTTGCTGAAATTGCATGTTGAGCCATAAAACAACCTCGGAAGGTCAATTTTAGGGCCAATTTTTTTTACGTTAGTGATGCGCTTAACATGCTTTAGTCATTACCATGCTTGTTTATATGTTTTCATTGCTAGAATTAATTGTTTAATTACTTTTAATCGCTCTGAAATTATTGTTAGCATGTTTTTTAAATATTGGAACGTCATGTTAATGAACAATTGTATCTTCATCGCATTTATGCAATGGATTACCTGCTGTAATCGGGATTACCTGCTGTAATCTAAGATGATTTGCATAAATTGCAGATGACCGGAATCGTCAACCGTGAGTTCACCGAGCTAGCCCAAAATGGGCTCAACTACCTGACGTGGGCATCGGACGTTGAGATCTTCCTCACGTCCAGGCTTTGCATTTTCTGTGTCACCACCTCTGCAGTACTCTGATAACGAGTACATGGCTGAGCGGAGTGCTTTGGACCTCTGGAATGCTCTTAAACAGCATTTCGAGCGACTGAAGTACACTGTTCGCCAGCGGCAGAGGCGGGGTGGATGCGTCTGAGGTTTCAGGACTTCAAGACGGTGGGAGACTATAATTCAGTTTTGCACCGGATTTGCACCTCTCTTCGGATGTGTGGTGTCACTATCACTGACACTCAGAAGATTGAGGAGACCCTCTCTACTTTCCACCCTGATGTTGTTCAGTCCTCGCGGAATTACCGCCACGGGAAGTACACGCAGTATGCAGAGCTTGTGAACATACTCCAGGTGGAGGAGGCGCAGGATGAGCTCTTGCGAAAGAACTCTCTCGCGCAACCACTTGGAGCGAGTTCTCGTCAGGAGGCCCATGCTAGCGCCTACAAGGTCCGTTTGCCTCTTAAGAAGAAGAGAGGCAGTAAGGGCAAGAAGGCGGCTCACCCCCTCGCCAGGCTCAGCAGCATCAGCCAGGCAAGGGGGAGCAGAGGCCCCAGGAATGCTACCGGTGCGGCTCTACAGAACACTTCTCACGCCAGTGCCGTGCACCTAAGGGCGTTGTGGCAACGTACAAGGCTAGTAAGAAGGTGCATGAATCGCACCTCGCCTCAGTACAGGGGGAGGCACCTCCGGCACCCATGGTGGCGCCCGAGATCCTCCCGCCGCCTCCAGTTCTGCCTATGGCTGCACCTGCAGCTGCGCCCATGGAGATAGCCCCTACGGTCTCAACGGACGTCGGCGTCTCTATGGAGGTCGATCACTTGGTGCTCCCTTTTGCACCTCGTGTAGGCACTGATGATGATCCGAGGAGCAGTTCGCTCAGTTGGACATTGAGTGTGAAGTGAACAGCGCGTTCTCTATGCCTGTCTAAGCTTCCACTATTTAACTTATCATGATTCCTTAGGCTATATGAGATACATTTGGTTTGTAAGCTCTATAAGAGCAAGCCATATTCATTATTTCGACGCTTGAATGACATTTGATTATCGTTCATTAATTCCTCTATTTAAATATGATGGCATGTTATGTTCTCAGATATATGCATTTGTTTTGTAATGTCGCTACTTCCTCGCTTCATTATTTTAATTACATGCAAATGTCTTAGAACACGTGTGGCACCCCAATGGAGTAAACATGTCTCGTGGAAAACGATACACAAATACCATCTTCAGGGAGATTATGTGCTGTGAGTCTGATAAAATTCTCGAGGTAGTGTTATGAAAATCGCCGGTTGCGATCCTTATATAGTTGGCTCCGGACGAGCCACTATGATACTACCCATGGGAACAACTTTGATCATAAACGATACATTGTTGTACCCCGAGTCATTCGCACCCCCTTAAGTTTTTAATGGTTTTCTCGCTAATAGTCTCCAGCTGAGACCGGTGTTATGAACGGTATGGAATGCCTACTAATCACCGGGCGCGATGAAAATGGTAAACATGTTCTTGGAAAATTTTCCTCCATTGGACAAATGGCTATGCTACATGGTAATTGTAGCACTGCCTGTGTACACTACCTTCCGATGCTCTGAACTATTTTGCCTATGGCATGATAGATTAGGCCACTCAGTCTAAGTATGATGAGGAATATACAACTCAAACGGTCATAATGTTAAAGTGAACAACTTCCCAAATCCTGATGATTTCGTATGCTCCGCATACGCTACGGGGAAGTTTAGACCGTCCCCCCCTTAATGGTGAAGGATGAAATCCATCATAAGAGTTGTACTTCGCCAACCAGATGTTGGGGCAAGCTGTGTTACACGCTGCTAAACTCATTAACTTTAGACCGTTGGCCTACAACATCCATTCTCATGTGCAGCTTGTGCAGGGTCAGCACCGATATTTTCCCACCTTTATAGGTTCGGTTGCCAGGTGTATGTACCGATACCACCACCCCAGCGATCAGCAAAGGGCCCGCTCCGTAAGTCGGGGATATACGTTGGTTATGCGACTGTGTCCATAATCAGGTATTTGGACCCCATGACAAGTGAATGTCATACGGCCCGCTTCGCTGATTGCATTGACAAGGATCTCTTTCCGACTTTAGGGGAGATAATTAACCCCTTGATGATAAAAGTCGAGAAATCACGTGCCAAGTCACAGAGATCCACACTCATGACCCACGCACTGCCAAGACAAATAAAGAAGTCCAAAAGAAATTTGATTTGCATGCATTAGCGAATCAACTGCCTGATCACTTTAGTGACTTGTAAACTGTGACAAAGTCGCATATGCCTGCGCGCAATGCACTGGAAAGGGTTGAGATACCGAAGTTAACTATGGTACGCCCGCTCCCGTCCAAAGGCCTAAAAGGACGGGAAATCCGGTTTCTCAACTCCTAAGTACTCGGGGACGCCTGAGGAAGAAGGATAAGAGAGATTTATCACAGACAGTCACCAAAGCCCCTAGTAAGAAAAGGGGGAGCCAATTGAGACCTGGCACAAGTACGGAAAGTCCTGTGCACGGGATTCCGGACTTGAACGTCCCTATTGAGGGAACATCCAGCGGAGATGTGAGTACACACATCGGCGCGAAAAAGCTAAAGGACCTCGCTCCTGTAATGGGAAATACGGTGGAGCAAGAGGTAGCGCCAGATGCGCCCCATGACGAAATGGCCATAAATTATATAAATAAGGGAGAGTCAAGGAACCGAGCAATGGCAATTGTCGACATTAACTTTGCTATAGAATTGCCTCAATCATAGATCCAGGCCCTAGGCCTAACAATCCCGCTGATTGTAAAATAAGGTCGGATTGGAAAGATTGGCAGGAGGCAGTTACCTCACACATGAGGTGGATCGGTACAGAGCAAGGCTCGTCGCTCAAGGGTTCACTCAACGACATATGTCGATATTGAGGAAACTTACTCCCCAGTCATGGCTGGTATAACCTTTAGATACTCGATCTCGATGGTAGTAAATCTGGACTTAACAATGAAATTGTTGGATGTTTCAATGCTTACCTATATGGTAACCTTGATTCGGACTTTTACATGATGGTACCGGAAGGTATCCCCATTCCGAACCAAGAGAGCAAATCGGGTTCTATACAGTGTTCTTCTTTGGAAGTCATTGTACGGACTTAGAGAGTCTGGTAGGCTGTGGTATCATCGCTTAAGCGATCTCCTTCATCAGAAGGGCTACACGAGCAATGAAGATGGATTCTGTATAATCTCGGTGTACGTGGACGATTTGAATATAATTGGTACACCTAGAGATATTGAGGAAGCAAGTTCCTACCTGATGTCGGAATTCGAGATGAAGGATTTGGGTAAAACCAAGTTCTGTCTGTGTCAACATTCCCTGCTGGGATTCTAGTGCACCAGTACACCCAGAAGGTGTTAGAGAGATTTGGATTTCATAAGGCATATCCTTCGAAGACCCCAATGATTGGGAGGTCTTTACAGCAAGATAAGGACCCGCTCAGGCCTAAGGAAGAGGGGGAGGAAATTCTGGGACCGGAACTCCCCTACTTGAGTGTCCTTGGAGCACTCATGTACCTCGCGAATTGTACATGGCAGGACATCGCGTTCGCTGTCAATTTGCTTGCTAGGTACAGTTCTGAGCCTACCTAGATATTGGAAAGGCATCAAGACCGTCTTACGATACCTGCAAGGGACCAAATATCTTTGGCTATTTTATTGGAGGAATCAAGACCTATCATTGGTAGGCTATGCTGATGCAGGGTACCTGTCGGACCCGCACACTTCCAAGTTATAGATTGGATATGTTTTCCTTTGTGGTGGAACTGATGTTCCCTGGAAATCGTCTGAGCAAAGTCTTCTATCGACTTGGACGAACCACTCTGAAATCATAGCACTATAAGAAGCATCACAAGAGTGTGCATGGCTTCGACGGATGATTCTCCACATTCCGCAGACGTGTGGGCTGAACACCGTACAAACCCCCACCATTATCTATGAAGATAATGTAGCTTGTGTTGCACAAGTGCAGTCAGGGCATGTGAAGAGTAGTCTCATCAACCCCAAGTTTTTCTATGCGCATGAGCTGTAGAAGACGAACGAGGTAAGGATCTTGCATACTAAGTCGTGTGACAATCTCGCTGATATGTTCACTAAATCATTACCGACATCATCTTTTGTGAGGTGTGTTCGTGGAATCGGTATGATGAGACTTAGAGATATGCTAGACTCCGGGGGAGATTCTTCACACCCCCATCTGAAAATCTTGATCCGGATGATCAAGTACTCAACCTGATGTTGAGTGGATTGTACTCTTTTTCCCTTATGTAAGTTTTCCCGATGTTTCTCACATTGAGGTTTTTGATGAGGCAATTCGTGCAACATGAGGAGACGTATGCTATGTGCTCTTTCTCCATATTTTTCCCACTGGGTTTTTCGGAGTTTTTGAGATATAGACAATACGGGATGTCGGACCAAGGGGGAGTGTTGGGAAACCGACGTACGCACCACGTGCGGGTCCCACCCTTTCTTGGGGTGGGGTTTTTCCCTCTAGATTGGTCCTCAACCCTAGCCCCTCTCCCTCCTATATATACCCATGTATTGTATTGAGAGAGACACACCATTGATAATAAAGATCAGTCCCGCCTATATCTCTGTGTTATTTTACTTTTCGCATCTGTGATTGTGCCGCGTGTACGACTCCTTCGACTACGCTCTCGCTCCACGCCCTTGGACCGGACTTGCCGGCAAAGGTTGTGGAACATGTTTCTCATCTCCTTCTCACATTATCAACTATCTTGTTTCATTGTCATATAATGTAAAATGCATGGCTAACTTTCTCATATTTAGGAGAAGGATGCGGAGGAAGATGTGGAGACCATCTTGTTGAAACTTGAGACTCTAAAAATGTGATGAATAGCAACTAATGGTAAATATATATTCTTTCTTTCTCTATTGTAGACTCTCATGTCATGTTGAAGCAACTAATGGTAATGATGCATTGCTAACTTTCATTGTCAACTATGTGATATGAGCAAAACATGCACCTAACTTTTTCTCTCTTTCTCTATTGTAGACTCTCATGTCATGTTGATGTTGCTTGGGTATTGAAGATGGAGGTTGCTATATTTTGGACTTGTCCTATTGAGTGGAACTTGTGCTTCTGAACTTGTTCTACTTCTATCTATGTGTTGAAACTTGAGACTTATATTGTTATTGTAACCTTGTCGATTTGTGAATTGTTGTGATTTGTGAACTTGTCCTGAAGTTGTTGTAATTGACGGTTATGAACTTATTGTTATGTATTGTGTTTTTATGTTGTGAGTTGTGAATTCAATTTCATGTAGTTAATTCCGTCTGTTTCTGTACGCATTGCTATGAACCTATTGTTATGAACTTATTGTTATGTATTGCCTTCTGTTTCTGTATGCATTGCTCCAGCCGTTGCACTTTGCAATTCTGAAGCACACACACAATATTAATATCTTCATTGGTCAGATGCATAATATAGCACAAGCAAACAAATAGCCCAGTGGCTTTGCACCTGGTGGTCACGCTGGGAGACTGACAAGGGTATACATCTCGGGTACCCTATCGTGAGGGTACCTGGTGGACGTGACGACTAAGGCCCAATAGCGAAGAGCCTACTCGAAGCCCAAGACAAGAGGCCCAAGAAGATGGAGTACCCTCCAAGATTAGACATAGGTATAGTCGGTTTAGACTTTCCTTACGTGTAAACTAGGTCGGTTACGAACTCCCGAGACCCAGCCTATTTAAAGGCTGGGAGGGGTGCCGATCTAGGGACAAGCCATACTCGAACCACCAAAAGCTCTAGCGAGATCGATACCTCGCCAGAGCTCCCCTGTAATCGCATAATCCACACAATCAATACCAGACAAGCAGGAAGTAGGGTCTTTACCTCCACCCGAGGGGCCTGAACCTGGGTAAATCTTTGCCTCTGCTTGTCAGCCGACGAAACTACCAGTACTACCACGTTCTCTCCCCATAATCTCAACCCTAGGTCCTTAACCATGGGATTTGATGAGTGTACCCTCGTCAATTGGCGCCGTCTGTGGGAAAGAATAGTGCTGGACTCGCGGTTTCTTCGGTTCCATCGGAAAACGGCGACTCGCCGATCGGATCTACAAACGGCAACTCGCCGGCTGCATCAACAAACCAGAACTCGCCGACTCAGGCGGCACACGGCAACTCGCCGACTCACTCGACAAACGGCAACACGCCAGCTTCACCCGCAAAAAGCGCATCGGATCCTCTGATGGATTTCGAGCCACACTCGCCAGAATTCCAGGAGGCCTTCTCCGATCTCGAGTCAGGTTTGGGTTTAACCGTTGGTTCGTTCAATTTTTTCGTCAACAAGCTTGGTGTGCAGGACTTGACGGATCCACGCCAACTCGCGACTTCCGCACCCGAGGCTCCATCGGTTGCGGCTCCTTCGACTGCGGATCCCTCAACTGCGTCCATACCATCGTCGATCCTCCAAGCTTGCTCGTCTGCAACAACCATGTCCACACGAGAGATGCACGAGCTCATTGAAGAACTCCAGGGCGAGGAGGCCGAATCAGCATACCGCACAAACGATCCCGAGCTCGATCTCCCACTCGAGGATAGTTTCGACTGCGGGATCTCCCTCAGCGACTTCGACGAACCTGAAACTCATATCGACAACCACGTCGACTCCGAGATCTACCAACAACAACAACCTCGACTTCGAGATTCATAACAACTTCGACGCCGAGATGAGCATAGGCGATGAAGGCATCGACAGCGAGATCCGTCCAGACGGACCACTCGATGGCATATCGACTCCGACATGAGCCTTGACGATGACGTCGAGTCCATGATGGGACTCGAAGACACATACACATACCCTCGGGTGATACCCCAGCAAGTCTACGTTGCCTTCGCCGCAGAATCATCTGATGCTGCGGCCAGTCGCAGGCCTACAGAGTTCCCGTGCACGGTTACTATGCCGGACGGAGTCACAAACTCTCACAATTACTGCTGAGATGGCAGCAAAAGCAGATAAAGTTATCAAGGAGTGCACAATGATGCCAGCAGACGCAACACAAGAGGAGATGTTGACCTTCCAGTACTTCAACTGGCAGGAATCACTTCGACTGAAGCAGATAAGAGCAACACTCGAAGAACGCAAAAAGCAAGCTAGCTTGTCGAGTGCGCGCAGAAGACAGCTCTCCCTGAGCTCCACCGGGCGAGCAGACACAAGACCCAGATCAAGGCTGTCACACCTCTCGCCGGACGAGAGGGCGGCACTCACCCGCAACTTAGGCAACTCTTTCATGACATACGACGAGGAGGGAGTGCCAGTACCCAAAACAGCTGCGGGTGCTCTCTTTACCGCTGCAGCATACCTAGAGGCAATCAAGCCTCCAGCTGATGACCCCAATGCAAAACTACATCGCCAACAGATCAAATCACTCGCCTTAGCGCGAAGGCCATACGCCAAATTCCAAAACTCCAGGGGGAGTCGAGACCGTGCCCTATTGACACGCGTCGTGAAGAGCACAATCACAGTGGTCGCCGCCACCACTCGAAGGAAAGAAGCGGCTCGCGTAGGCGCAGGTCCAGGAGCAGATCACGCAGATCTTACAGTAGCGACTCATACTCTGATCGAGAGCCTGAGCCACATGGAGCTCTGTGCTTCACTCGACGCGTCCGCGAGACACGGATGCCCAAAGGGTTCAAACTCACATCTGAACAGCCCAAGTACACGGGTCGACAGGAACCTTCGGGTGGCTGGAAGACTACAGGCTGGCTGTCGCGTGCCAGCGAGGCACAAACACCACAGCCATGCAATACATACGACTCATGCTCGAAGGCACAGCCCGCGACTGGCTCAAAGCTACCTCCATCAACATACGACTCGTGGGATCACTTCCGCACTGACTTCATCAAAAACTTCGAGCCTCTATGTGAGCGCCCAAAAACGTTCGAGGAGCTGCGAGCTGCGTTCAACGGTCAGACGAAACGTTGAGGTCATACATCAGACGATGGACTGAGATACGCAACTCAGTCGGAGTAATTTCAGAAGATATGGCCATGGATGCTTTCATAATGGGCCTCGCCAGGCGGGACTTCAAAGAAGCACTTGGTCGCAAAAAGCCAACCTCTGTGGCTAACCTCTTGATGATCGCGACTGAGTGGGCAGACGGAGAAGACATGGCGCGCACCACACGCGGGTCCTCACCCCGTGACAATCATGAAAGCGGCAGTCGAAGCCGCAGAGACTCGTACAGAGACGACCGAAGGCGCAAGCGTTCAAAACGTCACTACGACGATGACAGACCCGAATTCATGGCGGCTGGGTTCTCCACACCCCGCAACGACCAAGACAGAAGCGACCGCGGTCAGAAGATCGACGGGACAGTCGAGATGATCGCGGGACAGTCGAGACCGCGGCCAACGCAGTGATAGCTACAAGAGGAAGACTGGCGCAAGTCACGATCCGGAGCACAATCCGAGCGATCATTCGAAGAAAAGATGGATGCTGATTGCAGATTCCACCTGTACAAGGGGGACGACGGAAAACTGCGCTCCAATCACTCGATGAGAAACTGCAGGGAGTTCGACCAAATGGCGACTGATTACGTAAATCTCAGAAAGGCAGCAGCCACACAAGCACCTGCACCCGTGCCTCAGCCAAACAATGTGCCTGTTCTGATGGCACCACCTCCACCACCACAGCCTGCCGCAGGCGGAAATCTCGCGGGTGCCATACAGCCCGTACCTCGGGTGGACGAACCACAGTACCCTCCGCCCCAAGGGCAGATGTACATGATACAGAAAGGTCGCCCTTCCAACAGGGAGCAAAAACTTCGCACTCGACAAGTAAACATGGCGGTCATGTCACCTCCCGCTGTAACTGAATTCTTGAAGGGTTCTGAAACCGCAATAAGCTTCAGCAGAGAGGACCACCCTCCATCGGTTGTTCGTCCAGGGCACTCTGCTCTGGTACTCGACGCGCAAATTGGAGGCTACGCCATGTCCAAGGTATTCATGGATGGTGGCAGCGGCATAAACATCATCTTCGCAGATACGCTCCGCAAAATGAACAGGTCAGTCGAAAACCTGCCAAGGTCTTCAAATACCTTTCACGGTATCGTCCCAGGCAAAGCAATAAGCCCAGAAGGCACCATACAACTCGACGTAACGTTCGGGGACAAGAACCACTTCAGGACAGAATCGATTGAGTTCGAAGTTGTCGACTGGAAGTCACAATACCATGCTATACTTGGACGCCCGACGTTCGCTCGATTCATGGCGGTGCCACACTACGCATACCTCCAGCTAAAGATGCCTGGACCAAAAGGAGTAATCACAGTCAAGGAAACTTCCAAAAGTCTGACTCTTGCGACCGAGAGTTTAGCAAAATCTCTGAGATGTTTGGCATGGAAGCAACACTCGCTGATCTAGCGGTCTCCAACGATCGAACACTTATGCCAGCACAAAAAGGTGGCAGTCGACAGAGCATTCAATGCCACCAATGACACAAGATCGCATCAGGTGCACCCGACTGACCCGACCAAGACAGTCAATGTCTCGTCGAGTCTGCCTATCGCATAGGAAAGCGCGCTCGTCGAATTCCTCCGTGAGAACTGGGATATATTTGCATGGTGTCCAGCCGACATGCCAGGTATTCCCAGGGAATTCGCCGAGCACTCTCTCCAATTATTTCCAGATGCTAAACCAGTCAAGCAAACAATGCGCCGCATATCCGGCCCAAAAAGAACCGCAGTCGAAGCCGAAGTCGACAGGCTACTCGCAGCAGGTTTCATCAGAGAGATCAAGAAATCACAATGGGTGGCCAACCCCGTACTCGTAGAGAAGAAGCACACAGATATCCTTCGGATGTGCGTAGATTTTACAGCACTCAATAAATGCTGTCCAAAGGATCACTTTCCACTACCTCGAATCGACCAGATCGTCGACTCCACCGCCGGGTGCGCTCGCTTGTCCTTCCTGGATGCTTACTCGGGTTACCACCAGATAAGGATGAAGGAAGAGGATGAAGAGAAAACGGCGTTCATAACCCCACTCGGGGTCTACTGCTACACCACAATGCCTTTCGGGCTCAAGAACGCAGGCGCAACCTACCAGCGCATGATGCAAGACTGCCTCAAGAAGCAAATTGGGCGAAACGTCCAGGTCTATGTAGATGACATCGTCATCACACAAGGAGGAAAACACACTACTCGATGACTTGCGAGAGACGTTCGCAAACCTCAAACGCTTCCACATCAAGCTCAACCCGAAGAAGTGCACGTTCGGCGTGCCAGCCGGGCAACTCCTCGGGTATCTAGTCTCAGCTCGAGGAATCGAGGCAGACCCGGAGAAAATACAGGCCATCTTGACGATGCAAAGGCCTTCAAAGCTCCATGACGTGCAAAAGTTGGCGGGTCGAGTAGCAGCACTCAGTCGATTCATCAGCAAGCTGGGTGAAAAAGCACTCCCGTTCTATCGACTGATGAAGAAAGCAGACAAATTCGAGTGGACGCAAGAAGCCGAAGCAGCCTTCACGGACCTCAAGCGAGTCCTCACAAGCCCTCCAATCCTCGTCGCACCAAGGGAACGCGAGCCACTGTACCTATATGTCTCGCAACTAACAGGGTGGTGAGCACCGTACTGGTAGTCGAACGAAGGGAGGAGGGACACGCCCAAAGCATACAACGTCCAGTCTATTACTTGAGTGAAGTGCTCTCCATATCAAAGCAGCGGTACCCGCACTATCAAAAGCTGGCCTACGCCGTGTTCATGTCCTCAAGGAAGCTGACGCATTACTTCTCCGAGCACCCGATCACTGTAATCAGCACCTCAGGGATCGGGGACATCCTCACAAACCCCAACGCAACTGGGCGAGTCGCAAAATGGCTCATCGAGCTAGCACCGCGAGACATCAAGTATGATTACCCGAAGGCCATCAAAGCACAAGTCTTACCTGACTTCCACACCGAGTGGATCGAAGCTCAGCTGCCAGGAGCGCCAGATGTGTCCAACTCATGGACTATGTACTTTGACGGCTCGAAGAAAAACGAAGGCGCAGGCGCAGGTGTCATCCTCATATCACCAAAAGGCGACAAGCTTCGCTATATCCTGCAGATGGGATTCGAGTTCCCATCCAATAACGAAGCGAGTACGAGGCCCTGATCCATGGCATGAGGATGGCCAAAGCCCTCGGGTGCACTCGACTGATTTACGGTGACTCGAATCTTGTGGTACAGCAAACAATGAAGGCCTGCGATGCAATCGCAGATAACATGATCGCCTACCGTGACCTGTACAACATCATGGAGGGCAGCTTCGAAGGCTGCGAGTTGCGGCACATAGGGCGTGAGAGCAATGAAGAAGCAGATAAGTTAGCCAACATTGGCGCGACCAAAGCACCAGTTCCACCTGGTGTCTTCTTCGAGCGCATCGAGCACAGATCCATCAAAAAAGCGAGCATCTCCTACATCAGCCGCACCAGCCAAGAGCAAAGCACCTAGCACAGAGGACCCGCCAGTCGAGGTACTCCTCATCGAGCCAACTTGGACTCAACCTTTCCTCGCATACATACTCCGCGGCGAGGTACCCGAAGACATAACAGAGTCAAGACGCGTCACTCGACGATCTAAAGCATACACTGTCATCAACGGTGAACTTACAAACGCAGCATATCAGGTATGTTCCAACGTTGCATAGCATTTGAAGATGGCCAAGCCATCCTTCGTGATATTCATGCAGGTACCTGCGGGCATCATGCCAGCAGTCGATCACTCGTAGCCAAAGCCTTTCGCGCAGGCTTCTACTGGCCCACAGCACTCAAAGACGCGGAGGACATAGTCAAAAGGTGCATCGGCTGTCAAAAATTCGCCACAAAGCCGCACGCACCCGCATCGGCGTTGAAGACAATACCATTGGCCTGGCCCTTCGCCCAGTGGGGGCTCGATATGGTTGGGCCACTCAAAAAATCCTCCCATGGAGGGCATACTCACCTTCTGGTGGCGGTCGACAAGTTCACCAAGTGGATTGAAGCAGTCCCTATCACAAGTTCGACTGCCACTACAGCAGTCAATTTCATAAAATCCATCATATACCGCTTTGGTGTGCCAAGTAGCATCATCACTGATAACGGTACAAACTTCACGGCTGAGGAATTCCGATCCTTCTGCAAAGAGCAAGATATCACGCTCAATTATGCATCTGTGGCACACCCGCAATCAATGGCCAAGTCGAAAAGGCCAATGGACTTGTGACGAGCGGAATCAAGAAACGCCTCCTGGTGCCACTCAAAAGGGCCGCGGGTGCTTGGGTCGAAGAACTCCCATCTGTGCTATGGAGCCTACGCACAACACCCAACGCCTCAACAATTTACCCCATTCTTCATGGTCTACGGCGCAGAGGCAATCCTGCCATCAGACGTAAGGTTCAATGCACCAAGAGTCGAAGCATACAACGAAGACGATGCAGATGAAGCACTCGAAGATGCAGTCGACTTGCTCGAAGAAGCACGCAACACGGCGCTAGCACGCACAGCTGTCTACCAGCAAGACCTCCGCAACTATCACAGCCGTCGACTGCGTACCAGTCCTTCGAGGTTGGCGACTTGGTACTTCGACTGAAGCAAAAGAAGGTGCATAAACTTGCTTCTCCATGGGAAGGACCCTTCATCATCACCGAGGTCATTGGTGGTGGAGCATACAGACTGAAGCACGCGAAGACAGGCGAACTCTCGCACAATCCTTGGAACGTTGCGCAGCTGCGCCGTTTCTATGCTTAGATTGCTCAGTCGCATAATGTAATAGGCACATATGTCGGATGGCTGCAGGTTTCAGACGCGCTCTTTTCCTTACCAGGGTACCTAAGGGGACTGGAAGGTTTTTAATGAGGCGGCCTGCAGCCTAACATTCAAAATGGAATATAGTCAATGATTCCTCATATTTCTCCCTGTTTACTACTCACAAACTACTCGCACAACCTTAGCCTCACCCGATACTCGGGGGCTGCGCTACTCAAAACGTGAGCTCTCGCTCCTTCAAACATAATACCCAGCCGCACTCGAATACTCGGGGGCTGGGTCGTAAAAATCATACATAAACAAAAAGTTGCTCAATAACATGAGTTGAAGCTTCAAACATCGTAAAAATTCACAGCCTCACTCGAGCACTCGGGGGCTGTAGAATTCATGTTCTATTAAAGTGTTTTTCATAAACCCCACTCGATACACTCGGGGGCTGCATACATACAAGTGAACAAATATGTACTAAGTACAAGTGGCAAAATTTACACTCGGGGGCTGTCCCCTATACAGAAAAACCCTAATCTTCCGGTTCGTCCTTTACTGGAAGAACAGGGCCCATAAGTTGAGCATGATAGCACTCAACCAACACCCTCGCATGATCGACTGTATCGTCAAGATGCGACTGGACAAAGACGATCCAGGCACGGGTGGACGTAGCTGCATATTTGGACGCTGACTTCGGATATATGCCATCGTTGCGTTGGCTCCATCCACAAGCTTCTGGGTATAAAGTCTCGAATGGACCTGTACCGGAAAAGCCCGAGCAACGCGTGGATTCCTTGAGGTTGCGGCCCAGTCGGAAAAAGCGTCTGGTTGATTCGACTGAAGGCCGACCTGCATAACTCAAGAAGCATAGTGCTCCGCCACACTCGATCCTGCAGAGTCGCGAGTATGCGTGCTCGGTGCTTATCCAAGCGAAAGTGCTGACGGCCAGTCGTGGGTTCGTCAGTCGCATTGTTCAACTGCTCATCTACACGAGCCTGCTCCGCCTGGAAATCTGGAACAAAACCTACAACAACACAAGTTGGGTGAACAAAAAGGACAGATTGTGAACTCATGAGATCAAGGCAGTCATGCTTACACTCGAGCTGTCTGTTCACGATCTCCATCTCGCCAAGCACATACTCCTCCCGTTGAGTGGGTAAAGCAGGCCTCGCCCTCATCCTATCCAGCTCACTGCGGGTATTCTCCAGCTCTTGCTCCAGTTTTGCGACTCGAGCCTTCATATAACGCATTACTGCGGCATCGTTTGCCACCTGAGCTCGAGATCGAGTGGGGGCACGATGCCGCGACGAGCTGGATGAAGTGGCGGCTGGCTGTTTCTGTTCCAAATATCATAAAAGTTTCGTGAGAAACTCATCACAAAGCTTAGGCGAGTAACAGCACACAGCCTTACAGGCAGAAGCATAACGAGGAAATTAAATTCATACAAAGGTAGCAAAAGCGCATGCATACTCGCATGGTCATAAGTTTAATTACAAGGCATAAAAGGCGCGGCTGCCCTACTTCTCAGACACCGACTCGACCTAGCCCTACTCGCACGGGCGGCGACCTCTGTTGCCCGGCGTTCCATGGTATTCATAAAAAGGTTGGCCAGCCGGGTGGCTGGCTCGCTAACATGCTTCAAAGATATTAGCTTCCCGCCGGCCTTCCGAGGGAAGTCAGACATCGCCGCCTCGAAGTTACCCTCTATCCCATGACCTAGTATCAGCTTGAGGGTGGACTCCGAGCCGCGTACCGTGAGGGCGCGAGCAAATTCGTCATGGGAAGTTCCTGGACCGAGCACATCAGCGAAGCCGTCAGCAGTCGACGGCACCTCGCCTAGTGGGAGCACCTCCTTGTACACAGCGCCGAGGGTGCTGGCAGACTTGGCAAGGGAGTCCTTCGCCTGGACAAAGGAAGCACCAAGGTCACCTATAACCTGGTCGAGTGATAACTCATCACTGACCATGTCAGTAGGTGTTGGCACACCAATCGCCTCTGTAACATGAACCAGAAAAAGCAAGGTTACTACATACTACCCAACGGGTACACGGGAGGCATACAAAAAAGATGGTTCCTTACCTCTCACGTTCTGTGCGAGGCCAGCCAGTCGCTCAGCATGCTCCTTCTCGCGCGCAGCGGCAGAACGCTGGGCGGCATCCGCGGCTTTCTTCGACTCGGCAGCTTGAGTGGCAAGAGCTTCTTCTAGCTCCTTTACTCGGGTTTCAGCAGATGCCTTGTCACCTGGGATAGATGGCCAGATGTCATTCACAATCGACAACGCAAAGACAGAGCAAAAAAACTTCGAATACAGAAGTCAAACACACTTACGGCTGAGTTGCTCCATGACAGCGCGCAGATTGTCTCTCTCCTGTTCAACCTGGACAAAAGCTTTGCCTGATTCCACCAGGTTGAGGTAGAAGGGCTGCATGCACATGGAACCAGCATAAGTTATACACAAATAGTCCCAGTATGAGGACTCGACAAATGACACTTACGTGTTCAACCCAAGGCGCAGGCTTGGCAGCAGAAGTCCCAATTTCTGGAGTCGACGCACTCGCAATCTTGGCGGCCTCAATGGTAGTGGCCGTGGCTACTGTTTTCACGACCTCAGCCGCCACAGGAGAAGCTTCTGGCTGATCTGGAGTCGAAGCTCTCTCGGCTGGAGGAGTCGGAGGGTGCACAGTCTCGGCACTACGAGTAACCGAAGAAATACAACATAAGCATAAATATCAACTCACAAAAAAATTTAGTACAAAAAGGAGCAAACCTGTGCTCTTCTTCTTCATCAGTGTCAAGGTCTTCAAAGTTTGGGCCTCCAAAAAGTAGCTCCCCACCCGACTGAGGAGGAGGAGCCGAGCTCAACGGGCTCACGTCCAAAGGAGCAGCTGTGGTCGTAGGAGACGAGCCCGAGTCTCCGTCATCTCTCACATCTGATTCCTTTGCGGGTGAACTCATGGAGGAAGACACAACTTGGGCCGCCCGACGGCGCTTGCGAGTGGGAACCTCGCTCACATCATCAGTCGTGGCAAGCTCCTTGTCCTGTGCTTCTTCAACCCCTTCCTCTTCAACCTCTTCTGTGGGAGATGTGGTAGCCGAAGGTAGAGGCGATTCGTCTCCTCCCTTCGCTTCTACCGTCACCTCTGTTTCATGAGTTGGCCATCTTCGGGAAGAGGAGGAAGGGTTGAGGCGGTCGAGTGGCCTGCATACAAAATACAGCAGTCGAAAGTCACAAAGATGCATAGCAGAATAACAAAAGCAGGAGATCATAAACTCGATAGATTCACTAACCTCTGGCAAAGGCTTTTCAGCCCCATAAGGAGCAACAGGGCAGTCGACGTTGCAGGGCTCGCTGGCTTTTGTGCTGGTGATGGACCGCACATGTGACACCAGCTCGCTCCTAGATAGCTCCTCCTTGTTCATTCGAGTGGAGTCGAGAGGACCTTCATACTGCCACATAGGGTGAGCTCGCGCGCGGAGCGGCCACACCCGCATCTTCACAAAGGTGGCAATAAGATGCACACCAGTGACGCTGTTAAGCAGTCCTCCAATCGTCTCCAGCAGAGGCGCCGCTTCCGCCAGTTCTTTAGTCGAAAGCTCATGGTCCCAGGCCTTCGTCCTAGCGGCTATACCAGCAGTCGAAAATGTTGGAACCCCTTCCTGGTCGACGAGCACATAAAACCACATTTCCTCCACCCTTGAGCCGAGTAGATGATAACCCACAAGTATAGTGGATCGCGTGTAGCCTTTTCGATAAGTAAGAGTGTCGAACCCAACGAGGAGCTAAAGGTAGGATAAGTATTCTCTCAAGTTCTATCAACCACCGATACAACTCTACGCACACTAAACGTTTGCATTATCTAGAAAATAAAACTACGGTAGCAATACGGGTATGAGAGGTAGTTTTGCAAGATAATAAATACAAGAAAGTAAATGTTAGTGCTGCAGCAATAAAATACACTAAGTAACCATATACTAACAGTACCATGAGTGTGGAAAAGTGGTGGTAATTGTGGTGGCTTTGTCCAAGATTAATTAGTGAAGGTACTTGGTTCATTGTCTTCGATGCAGTTTTCTATGTGGGAGAGGCTAAATATACATGCACTCCACTACTTGGGATTACAAGTACTATATGATTGGATTGTTAGAAAGCATCCGCAAATGCTAACAATGCATTAAGGTTTCCCCAACCATAGCCTTAAGTTCAAGGTCCTCTTACTCCCATACGTGCAACTAATCGGTTCGCGTTCTCAGGTTTCTGTCACTCCGGCAGAACTTCCCCCGCTTCGTTACAAATACTACCAACCCTAGGGTGTTTGATCCATGCGCACACAAATATAATGGACACCAAAGGACAGCACCATATAGACATACAACTCTAATGAACCTCATGCATTCAATTAAGCAATCAAAAGACAAATAAACTACGGAAACATGATGTAAATCATAGGATAAATATTATAGCATCAAACACCATGTTTACATAGGACGGTACAGAGGTTTGTGGGAGGATGAACCACTGAATACAAGGAGGATATGGTGATGGAGATGGCGGTGAAGACGGCGGAGAGGGGCAGCGTGGCGGCGCAGGGCGGCGACGGCGCCGGCGGTGCGGGGAACTCCTTTCCCCGCCGCCGGCAAGCTTGGGGAGCGCCGCCCCTTAGCCTCCCTCCTTCATGGCTTCTTGGGAGCCCTCCCCCATGGAGATGGGATCCATGGGGGAGGCAAAAACGTGGCTTTTGGTGACTGAAATTCGTGGGTGGAGGAGTCCTCCACGAATTAGGTTTCCTCCCTTTATATATCTTCTCGGATTTCCGTCACCCCCTTTTAGGGTTCCACCAAAACGGGCCTAGAGGCCGCGTCCGAACTCCGATTGGGCTGATCTTGGGCTTAAAATCTTCGTATGGAAAATTGTGACAACTTTCGTAACAGCCAGGTCTCCATTTGACGTCATCTTCGAGGGTCAAACTGGCAAACATCGTTAAAAGTTTTCAGACAGATTTCAGGAAAGTCCCAATTCGACTCCAACAAGGTTTCCTCTTGTATTCTTGATAATTTCTACACATCAAAGAGCAAAACAAGAACATTGTGCACTTTTGCAACTATTAGTAGGTTAGTCCAAATAAATAATAAACTTAATATAAAAAAAAGTGCTAAAAGCATAAAAATGGCATGAAACAATCAAAAATTATAGATACGTTTTGGACGTATCAGTAGACTGGCTTCAGGGCAAAGTATCGGGTGTCGCTGCGCACTTGGATCTGAAGGCCTCCAACTGGATAGGTTCGGCCGCCTCGGTTGTTGGGCCGGACCATGAAGATAGACTTCCAAAGAGCCCAGCTGGAGCAACTCCCAGGAAGCACTCGCACAATACCATAAAACAGGCAATGTGCATAATGCCGTTCGGGGTGAGATCCTGGATCTGCACCCCATAGGCGAACAACAAACCACGAACGAAATCGTGGAGGGGAAAAGATAGACCCCTGGGCAAAAACTCCGCAAAACATACGCGCTCATTTGCGCGAGGCTCGGGGAGTACCTCTTTCGATGCGCGTGGACGGTAAGCTGGTCCGCCGGCGGCAGCAGTCCGTCCTCGCGGAACTTCTCGAGATGTGCCGCTTTGATCGTGGACTTCATCCAGTCGCCGTCGCTTTTCTTGAGGTCGACGGCGGCCGCAGATGCGCTTGCCGCGGTTTTCTTCCCCTTCAGAGCGGCCGCGTCAGTCGCGGGCGCGTCGGAGGCAGAAGCTTTCCTCTTTGGCGCCATGGCGATGGTGGCTAAGGAGAACAACAAAAGCTTGGGCACAAGAGCAATGGAGCAGGGGCGCAAGGAAGAAGATGGAATAGGGGCGGCGCGCAGAGCAAATGGCTAGTAAAAAAACAATGCCAGCACCATTCCCCTATTTACCACAAATCAAAGGCAATCACAGCCATTCAGATCCTAACCGTGCGCTACACACGCAATATCACCGTACACGTGGCAAACGCGGAGGGCAACCGTCGCCGGCCACTCTGCCCACTACACACGCAAAAAGAGGAGACATAATCACCTCTCCGTAAAAAGTGGGCCAGAGTGGTCAAATCAAGTCCAAACTGCACCGTCGTTCGGTCAGCTCTGCACAAATGGGCCCACCTATGTGTCACGTCCCATCCATCGCAGCATAACGCACGCCACGCGTGTCAGGCAGGGCAGTCGCCAAAAAACGTCATCCCTGACGTCATCTCAAGCGATTTGATCAGAAATACATTCGAGTCCGCTCAACGCATATTGGTCACTCGACTGCCTTGTTTGGTTCGGGTGTGAAAAAGCAATGATAAGGCACAATTGGTCACTCGACTGTTCATTCGGCTGAGGCATATTACTCCCATCGGGAGTGTATCAAAAATTTCTTCGACTAAAGATGCTCAAGACAATGATTTTGAGATTATCCTCCATTGCAAGCAATAAAGCACAATCTCAGGGGCTACTCCCATCGGGAGCGCTGTCGCGCACCCGATAGAATAATGTCAAAGGTCAGTCGACACATTAATCGACTCAGTTCATATACAAATCATACTCGAAACATTCCCGAGTTGCGTCCGTCGCAAATGCCTCGGATGCTGCACGCATAGTGCAAAGGTAAGACCCGCCGAACTTTCGAGCTGGGCTAAGGACCGTTCCAGCAACGTCAATCCTTATACTTTCCGTGTCAACAGACATGATGAAAAATCCCGACGGACGCGTTGGGTAAAATTCAAAGTTATACTGCAGAGCGACTCAGTAAGACCTCAAGCGGCCTAGTCGAATCTGACCTGTTTGTTTCAGATTCGAGTCCAGGGACTCGAGTTTGATTGAAAGCTAGTAAGGTTTTACCCGAATGTGTAGTTAACCAGTCTCGATCCATCGAGTGTACTAAGCCTACTAAGCTATTATCCCTTGATCTTCATAAGCAAAAACCACAGTCGATGAGATACTCGACATAGCCAACATGTGCTATTCATATAGGAATTCCAATTATAAATGTACAAAATACAAAGCATATGACGTGCACTTACGAACGAGTCCATGCCCGATTCTTCAAGTCAGACAAGTACTCGGGGGCTACTGACAAGGGTATACATCTCGGGTACCCTATCGTGAGGGTACCTGGTGCACGTGACGACTAAGGCCCAATAGCGAAGAGCCTACTCGAAGCCCAAGACAAGAGGCCCAAGAAGATGGAGTACCCTCCAAGATTAGACATAGGTATAGTCGGTTTAGACTTTCCTTACGTGTAAACTAGGTCGGTTACGAACTCCTGAGACCCAGCCTATTTAAAGGCTGGGAGGGGTGCCGATCTAGGGAACAAGCCATACTCGAACCACCAAAAGCTCTAGCGAGATCGATACCTCGCCAGAGCTCCCCTGTAATCGTATAATCCACACAATCAATACCAGACAAGCAGGAAGTAGGGTCTTTACCACCCGAGGGGCCTGAACCTGGGTAATCTTTGCCTCTGCTTGTCAGCCGACGAAATTACCTGTACTACCACGTTCTCTCCCCATAATCTCAACCCTAGGTCCCTAACCATGGGATTTGATGAGCGTACCCCTCGTCAGAGACCCAGGTTCGATCCCTGCGGCCACCATTTTCTTTCCCTTTTTCCCTGGCTCGCGAGCCGGCTCGTTTTCAACCGAGCCCGAGGCTGGCTCGGGCCGAGCCTCCAGGTCAGGCTCGCCTCACATATCGAGCTGGCTCGGGGCTCGCCAGATTGGCCCGAGCTTTTCCCAGGCTCGCTCCGAGCCGGACCGAGCCGGCTCGCGTCCAGCCAGACCTCCAGGTCGGACGGGCATGTCAGCCCGTAGCTAATTCCCGTAGGTTATTTCTAGTAGGTGTAGCATTACACGATACAAACACAACGCCACATGGATACAACACGACCCACACCGGCCGGACAACAAGCCTCGTCTTGTATCTTCTCCAGCCATGAATGGCGAGGAAGAGATACATGGAGCTTCTAGGCCACGTCACTACCGAAGACCGGAAACATGAGACCGACTCCAACACCAAGATGGCACAAGCCAACGCATCGTCTGCCCATAAGCGCCTAAAAGAGAGTCGGCGAGTGGACGGTGGGGCTGAACCATACCGGAGGAGGCGTCGACCAAGAAGCGTCGGTGAGGATGTACATAGCGCCCCGGAAGCCACGTTCTAAGCGGCGGCCAAGGACGACTCCAACTGGCGAACCGAGGACTCCACGAACCACCTAGGCGACGCCTCCAAGAAGGGAACGCATCCGCATCGCCGACGCCCGAACCAAAGGCCGGCTCTAGGGTTTCCCCCGGTGTTCGAGGCGGGGAAGCATGTACAGCGCCATGACGACGCCTCCAAGGAGGTGACGGTGCCCACGGGCGTCGCCGTCGTCAGCTTCATGCAGGGATTTCGCCCCGGCCCTGTCGTCGACCCCATCGCCCATCGGGCACGCACAATAAGGAGCCGACTTTGGCCACCGTCGCTGAGAGGCGAGACCCAACGTCGTCAGCGGAGCAGGAGGCGTCGCACCGTCTCACCACCACCGGACGGGGGCTAGTCGGTGAGGATCCAGCCCGCCGCTGCCTCGCCGGCCGCTGGCACCACCACGTTGCCCAGCTACCAGCGCCATCAGGCTCCACGCGCACGCCTGCAGCCACTGGGCCTAGAGCCACCGGCCCGCCCAAGCCCATCTGGGTCCGCGCGAGACCAGAGCTCCCGGTCATGGCTGCAGGGGCGCCTCCGCCGCGGGGAGGCCGCGCCTCCACTGCCGTCCGCGAAACGCGCTCGCCGCTGGGATCCCGCTGTTCCTTGCTGCCGAATCCCCGCCGAACCACGCACCGCCGTCGCCAGGGTAGGTCGCCACCGCCGCGCGAGGGGAAGGCCCCGCCGCCGCCGTCGCCACCCGGGCTTTGCCCGGCGGGACCTCTGGCGGCGGCGGGAGGGAGGGACAAGGTGGGGGAGAGCCGGAAGCGTCAGCGCAGTTCGCCCCTTGGGGACTCGGGGGTGAGAGGGGGAACTGCAACAGTGATGTTCAGAGCTGAAAGATCGAGCGTGGCTCTTGCCGCTAAGTGTGGTGATTGAACCAACAATGATGATTTCTGGCTATGTGATTTGAACAAGAATCCACATGCTTTTCTCTCTCACTTTTTTTTGTGGTGAAAGAGGGAGTTTCATTACTAAAATAACAGGGTTACAGTCTGCAGCTACTGCTGCGATGAAACAGTCCGGCGAGCAAGAAAATGAATCGGTACTACGGCTCTCTGAAAGGATCGTATGACACCTAGAGGGGGGGGGTGAATAGGTGCTACTTCAATTTTAGTACTTTTTAAATTTAGGCTTGACACAAAAGGTAAATTCTCTAGATATGCAACTATGGTGAATTTACCTATATGACAAGCTAGCAACTAAGCGAGGTACACTAAGTAAGGATGGTAAACAAGGATAGAAGTAACCGAAGTGAAAGCACGCGGAGACACGGATGTAATCCTGAGTTCCTCCTTTTTAGGGGAGTACGTCTCGTTGGAGAGGTGTGAGCTACCACGAAGGTCAAAACTCAACCGCCACAAAGGCGGACGCACCTTCTTCTCCGATGAACCGCACCACAAAGGTTTGGTTCACCTTCCACTATCGGAATCCTTCAAGGCGGAATCCGGAGCCCTTACAACAACGATCCGGGGCACAACCCACAAGAGGATTGGGGGCTCCCGAACAGCTACAAATCTGTCACAAAGACAACAAGTGAGTACAATAAGAGGCTAGGTTTTCCCGATGGAAATCCTAGCAAAGGGTCCCTCAAGTGAATGAGGGGGAAATGAAGAACGGCTTGGTGAAGATGTAGATCCGGGGCTTCTCCTTCAATCCTCCAAGTATCAACGAGTTTGGGTGGAGGGATTGGGAGATCTATCAAATCTTGAGCTTGCAATCAATGGTGTTCTTCAATGTGGTCAAGCTAGTTGTCCAAAGGTTGGTGAAGAGGCATTTATAGTCCCCTTCAAAATAAGGCCGTTGAAGGGGTAAGTGTCGACGCAGGAAGCAGGGCCGGCATGGGGGCCGGCCTGGGCCGGCCTGAAGGCCGGCAGGGTAACCGAGACGACCGGCCTGGGAACCAGCCTGGGCCGGCCTGGGGGCCGGGCTGGACTGGCTGGGGGCTGGCCGAGCCACCGACCAAACCGGCCTGGGAGCCGGCCTGGGCCGGCCTGGAGGCCGGCTGGGCGCCAGAGCCAACCGGCCTTGGTGCCAGCCTGGGCTGGCCTGGGGGTCGGCCGGGCCACCGACGGAACCGGCCTCCCTGCTGCGCGCCTTCTCCCTTCACCTCACAAATCCGACAACTCCTTTTCTTCCATTTTTGCATAGAGAGAGATCCACTAGTATCTTTTGATATAGATGGTCATATTTCCTGTAGACACTTAGCGGTGTGTTAAATTCTTCCAAGTGTTGTGATCAAACATTAAAACAGGATTAACGGATTTTGTCCTTTCAATCTCCCCCTTTTTGATGTTTGATGACAACACAAGGATTTGCAAAAAGGTATCTCATTTAAGCATGGTAAATTTTGAGGGAAGCTCCCCCTTAAACTTATAAGCCAACAAGGTATACAAGTATTATAAGCTCAAGTGACAACTTGAAGCAAGCACAATATAGAGACTATGTGAGTAAGGGATATGTGACAGTTCTCACCATAGACATCATGAGAGTGTAGAGCAATTTTCTCACCATAGACTTCAAATAGATATAATCTTGGAATAAAATCACCTTGTAATGGACTCCAAAATAATAGAAGATAAACCGGGGAAGTCCTTACAATAACATAAAGGGGGGTCCATAATATCCTTACAATAACCAAGACATGAGTTCCAAAGTACACCACAAATAGAGTTCACTTAAAAACTTAAACAAGTTCGATGCAAATGGAAAACGGGAAATATGAAAATGCAAATGGATGCAATGCAAATCCCGGAGATCTCTCTCCCCCTTTGGCATCAAGACACCAAAAAGGGAGAAAGTGAAGTGAAGGTCCATGATCACTCATCTTCATCCTCATCATAGTCCTCGTCATCCTCAGCATCATGAGCAGCTGCACCGGAGCTAGACTGACCGGGATCGCCTTGCCAATATGGAGCAAGAGAGGAGGCATCATCACCAAACCAATAAGTGTACTTGTTCTGGGCCATGTAGGTGTTCTCTGAGACTTCAGCTGAGCTGTCTGGATAGGAAAGCTTAAGCTGGGTCATGATGGCACGTTGATTGCGGTTGTAAACCTTCTGCTTGTGATAAGCCTTGTACTCGGATTTGCGTTTGTGCGCAAAGAAGCAGTTCATCCTTTTGAGAGCTTGAACTAAGCCACCTTTCTTCTCTTCCTCATCATCTTCTTCAGCAGAATCTTCCTCAGGAGCATCACTAGGAGGCGGCCAAACAGGATCACCCTCGGGCATAGGACGAAGACCAACAGGATCAGGATAAAACAACTCATACTGACTAACCACATCATCAGGGAACTTGGTGTTGAAGAGAGTCTGCAGAAGCGGACCATAACAGGAAACCTTGCCTTTGACAACCACAATTTGCATCTCGTTCGAAAGATAATCAAGCACATCAATTTGCTTCTTCCTGAGATAAAGACAGTTTCTCAAAATTTTGTGAACAATTCTCCAGAAAGGATACATATAAACTGTATGAGGAATCTTCCCACGAAGGCCGCTCTGAGGAGGATAACAATGGCGAATCCCCGTCTCAGCTGGAATAAGCTTAGAGAGATGGAGACGAACATAGCAAGGTGCAACGGGCAATTCCTCAAGACCAAACAGTGCCCCAAACTCAGCCATAGACGTTGAACACACAGTATCTGCACTCATCCATGTCAAAGTCCTCTTACCATGCTCAGTGGTGAAAACAACAGTAGCATAAAATTGCTGAAGCAAAGCAGGAGAATATGGAGTGCAAACAGTCATGAGCTTACAGATTTGATGAAAATCCATCATATACATCACATCAGGCCATGTATCTCTAGCTTGGGCAAGGTTGAAATAATCCACGGGAACATGAGCATTCTTTTTTACTACAATGCGTTGATGAAAGATTTGCTGGTGCATCTTGCAATAGAATCTACTATCATCTAGGCATGTGGGCTGACCAAAGGCATAAGGGTTGAAAGACAAACGATCTCTCTTGAATTCACTAGGTTTCACCTTGACCCAAGACGCACGTACCGGTTCCGCGCGATTGACAGGAGGCTGAGCAGATTTCTTGGCAGCTTTCTTGCTTGTAGAACCCTTGACCCCAGCAGTTTTCTTGAGTTTCTTGGCCTTGGGCATGGAGGAAGAGCCCGCATTGAGATCATCAACAATGTCCTCCAGCCCATCAAAGGTCTTGCTCGACTTGCCGGCCCTGCTGGATTGAGGAACCTCCTCTTCCCACTCATCATCCCACTGGTCCATCTTCAACCTTGAGAGGATCTTCAAGAAACACCAACAATGGAGGAGATCTCCCCAAAACAGCCACCAAAGGAGAAACTATATGGATGGGGTGGAAGATCGGGGGAAGTTGCTTCAGATCCGTGGAGAGAAAGGAGTAGGGAGGCTCAAAGGGTGGGGAAGGAGGAGGAGCTCGAGGTGGGGAGGAGCCGGCCATGGAGGAGGGCATCACGGGGTAGGGGAGGAAGAAAACTGTTCGGGAAGGAGAGGCACGCGCGACATAAAGAAGTGGCACGCTGGCCCTGGAGCCGGCCTCGGCCTGGCGGGAGGCCGGGCGGAAGCCCGAGAAGACCGGCCCTGGAACCGGCCTAGGCCGGCCGGGTGACGCGCCGAGCCAGCCGGTCCTGGAGCCGGTCTTGGTCGGGCTGACGGTCGGGCGACAACCCGAACCGGCCGGCCCTGGAGCCGGCTTGGGCCGGGCTGGGGGCCGGTTCAGGCGCTGAGCAGAGCTTCTCCGGATGCCGAACAATTTTCTGACGTTGACGATTTTGAACCCCGAAAACCTTGCATCTTCAAGAATACCCCTGCTGAGAAATCCGTCTTCAAGAATATCCAATGAGCAACCTTTGAGTAATCCGGGGAGATGTGAAATATGACGAAAGAAAACTTCACACATCCAATGGGAAAAATAAAAACTCCAAATAAGCAACATTGGATGATTCAAAAGATGATAAACAACGAATATGCATCAACAACTCACGGAAGAACCAACTCTTCAAGGAGAAGAGGGCGGTGGCCTAGGCCACCATATATGAGTGTTGGTGTGACACCGCGAAGATATATCTTGGGTTCACGGCCACTACTCATCATTGAAGCTCACAATTCATAGAAACGAATAAGATAAGCAAATGATTCTTAATGTCGGCATAATGGGGGGAGGGATAGTCCAATGGATTAGGACCGCACTCCCCCTATGTCCATGCCTACACCTAAACCAAATAGATAGTCAAAATATAGGTGTGTATGCAAGATGGTCAAGTCAAGCTCCTAGAATCCACGATATTTAGCTCATGCCTCAAGAAGGTGAATCTTGCTTCATCAAGTGGCTTCGTGAAAATGTCGGCAAGTTGATCTTTGGTTGGAATATAGCCAAGCTCAATATCACCACGAGCAATATGATCCCGAATAAAATGATGACGAATCTCAATATGCTTCGTTCTTGAGTGTTGCACCGGATTGTGGCCAATCTTGATAGCACTTTCATTGTCACAAAAGAGGCACTTTGTCACAATTGACACCGTATTCCTTTAAAGTTTGCCTCATCCATAACAATTGAGTGCATGCACTAGCGGCCGCCACATACTCGGCTTCGGCGGAGGAGAGAGATATGCAATTTTGCTTCTTAGAAGACCAACTCACCAAGGACCTACCAAGAAATTGGCATGCCCCGGAAGTTGATTTCCTATCATCCTTGCAACCGGCCCAATCCGAATCCGTGTACCCGGCAAGAGAGAAATTAGTGCCCTTTGGGTACCACAAACCAAACCTTGGGGTATCAACCAAATATCGAAGGATTCTATTGACCGCCACCATGTGGCTTTCTTTAGGAGCGGCTTGATACCTTGCACACACCCCTACACTCAACACAATATCGGGTCTAGATGCACAAAGATAAAGCAAAGAACCAATCATAGAGCGATAAAGTTTTTGATCAACATCGATACCGTCGTGGTTAAGTTCAAGATGGCATTTGGTGTCCATGGGAAACCGCTTGCCCTTAGCATTGTGCATATTGAACCTCTTGAGCATGTCTTGGGTATATTTGGTTTGAGAGATGAAAGTCCCTTCATTCAATTGCTTGATCTCAAAACCGAGAAAGAACTTCAATTCGCCCATCATAGACATCTCGAACCTATCGGTCATAAGCTTTGAAAATTCATCATTGAAAGCTTTGTTAGATGAGCCAAATATAATATCATCAACATAAAGTTGGCATATGAAAAGCTCCCCTTTGACCCTCTTGGTAAAGAGAGTGGGATCGATTTGCCCCAATTCAAATCCACGGTCTAGCAATAGCTCTCTTAGGTGCTCATACCAAGCACGAGGTGCTTGTTTGAGACCATAGAGCGCCTTATCAAGCTTGTAGACATGGTTAGGGAATTTAGGGTCCTCGAAACCCGGTGGTTGCTTAACATATACCAACTCCTTTAAAGGACCATTAAGAAAGGCACTTTTCACATCCATTTGTTGCAATTTAAAGTTATGATGTGATGCATATGCAAGAAGGATACGGATGGACTCAAGGCGAGCCACGGGTGCATAAGTCTCTCCAAAATCAATGCCTTCAACTTGAGAGTACCCTTGTGCAACCAATCTTGCCTTGTTTCTCACAACCATTCCACTCATCTTGCTTGTTCTTGAATATCCACTTTGTGCCTATAACATTGCGGCAATCTTTTGGCTTCTCAACTAGATTCCACACTTTGTTGCGCTTGAAGTTATTGAGTTCATCATGCATAGCTTCTAACCAATCCGGATCTTCAAGAGCTTCAAACACTTTCTTTGGTTCCACCATGGAAATATGAGCTTGATGTTCACTAAAGCTTGCCAATTGCCTTCTTGTGGTAACACCTCTCTTGTGGTCACCAAGGATGTTTTCTAGACGGTGACTCTTTATTTAAAGTCTTTTCAACTCTTGCTTTACGACGGGCTTCGATATCTCTATTGCATCTTGGAGGTATCTCTTGATCATCTTGATCATTTGAGTCCCCGTCTTGACCGGAATGTTGACCTTGATCATCTTGAAGCACATCTTCAACAAATGAAGGAGAGGGTTGATCTTGGTCATGACCTTGGCTAGCATCAACAATAGGAGAACTTGGTTCTTGCATAGCAACTTGGTCAACATGAGGAGGGTCTTGAACTTGTTCTTGGGGTGGTGCATCATTTGCTTCCATGATAGGCGCCGTTTCAACTTGTGATGAAGAGGCCTCCACTTGAATGGAGCTTGGACTTGCTTGAGGAGACTCGTAATGAATCTCAACGGGACGATGGAAACCAATGCCCATTCTTCTTATAGCATCTTGAGGCTCTTCATTATCTACATCACAAACATGAAATTGCGCCACTTGGGAGCCGTCATTCTCATCGAACCTCACATCACAAGATTCTATGACTTTCCCAACGGTTTTGTCATAGACTCTATAGGTGTGAGATTCGGCACCGTACCCAACAAAAACACCCTCTAAAGCTTTAGATTCAAATTTAGACAAACGAACACTTTTGTTCTTATAGAAACACTTACAACCAAATACTCGGTAGTAGGAGACATTGGGCTTGTTGCCGGTGAGCATCTCATAAGATGTAAACTTCTTGCCAACGCGAAAGAATAGCCGGTTAGATGAATGACACGCCGTGGAGATAGCCTCGGCCCATAAATAGCGGAGACTTAAACTCCGCCAACATAGACCTTGCCATATCCATGAGAGTCCGGTTCTTCCTTTCGGCTACACCATTTTGTTGAGGGGTATATGCAGCGGAATATTGATGACGAATCCCCTCTTCACTAAGAAACTCATTTAAGGTGTAGTTCTTGAACTCGGAGCCATTATCACTCCTAATGACCAATATAGGGACATTGTGTTGGCGTTGAACTTCATTGGAAAAGTCGATGACGGCTTGTTGGGTCTCATCCTTCGTCTTGAAGAAATAAACCCAAGTAAATCTTGAATAGTCATCAACAATCACCAAACAATATTTCTTCCCACCAAGACTAGGTTGAGGCACGGCACCAAAGAGATCAACATGAAGAAGTTCCAATATCCTCTTTGATGAAATGATGGTCTTGCTTGGATGGGGAGAATCATGCATCTTTCCTTCAACACAAGCCCTACAAAGACGATCTCTAGAAAAAGAAACATTGTCTTTTAGTCCAAGAATGTGGCCACCCTTGTGAAGACTTTGCAAAGTTCTCATGTTGACATGGGACAAGCGGCGATGCCACAACCATCCCACGTCGGCCTTTCCGAATAGGCATATTGCTTGAGTGTTGGTAGACCCCGAAAAGTCCACCACGAACAACTCATTTTCAACATACCCAACGAACATGACCTTTAGAGTCTTGCTCCTCAAGAGTACCACCATATCAATAGTAAAATGGACATCAAAATTCATCTTATTAAGTGCACGAACGGACATAAGATTGTAACCGAGGGACTCGACAAGCATGACATTTACAAGGGTGATATCCTTTGCAACTACCACCTTGCCGAGACCCGTTACCTCCGCTTTTGATTTATCACCATAGGAGACGGATGCTTGATTTATATTTGGTCCCAACTCCGTCATGATCTCCTTGCTTCCGGTCATATGACTAGTGCATCCACTATCAACCACCCATTTAGACCCACCGGAAGCATAGTCCTACAAGAAATCATTGCTTGGTTTTAGGTACCCATTTCTCAATGGGTCCTCTTTTGTTAGCAACAAGGGTCTTAGGAACCCAAATAGAATAAGCAATGTAACCATCATAAGGACCAACATATTTTGCATAAACATCCCCATAATAATCAACATAAAGAATGTAGTTGGGATTGTTATGCCCCGCAAAGTCACTACGAGTGGTCTTGCCCCTAGTGGCATTACCACCCGCAATGGAAGTCTTGGCTTGTGCGGGCTTGGCATTGGTGTTGCTCTTCTTCTTCTTTGCCTTGGCCACATAACCAAGGCCCTCCTTCCCTTTGTGTGGCTTTTGCTCAAAAATTTGAGCAACAACCTTTTCTTTACCTTTAGGAATAGAGGTCTTGGCACTAGTGGCCTTGGCAAGCTCAACCTTCAACCTAGCATTTTCCTCAATAACATTTGCATGATCACAAGAGGGAGTAGAGGTGCTAGGTGAGTTAGATTTGAAAGTTGAGTTTGAAGTTGCTCATGAGACTTGACTAGAAGAGAGTGGGTACTTTCCAAGGCCTTGTGAGCCTTGTTAAGTTTCTCCACATCCTCAAGGAGTCTAGCATTAGCAACCACAAACTCGGCTTTCTCCTTTTTAATCACTTTATATTTAGCAAAGACATGATCTCTATCCTTAATGATTTTAGCAATTATTTCATCATTTTTATCATCAAGAGACTCAATTCTTTCCTCAAGAGAGTTCTATATTCACTCTCTTCTTCAAGAGAAGCATTCAAGGATTCTATGGAAGCATTCAAGGATGCTATGGTGAGAGAATCCTCTCTCTCAATTTTTCCCTTGTCATCAAGGATTTCTTCGGCCGCATCAAGTTGTCTCAAGAGAGACTCAACATATGCCTTAGTTTCACCTTGCAAGTTAGCCACAATAGTATCGGAAGCAACAAGTTCTTTCTTAATCACAAGACTAGTTTTATCATCTATTTCATGCATAGTCTTGGGAGTAGAAGATGATACCTCGGTGACGTGAGCCATGAGGCAACGAGCGGTGTTGATGGAGAGGTTCTCATTGGGGGATTCGAAGAGAGAAGGAGGTGGAGTTGATACAATGGCCAAAGCGGCCACCTCACGAGTGGGTTCTTCTTCTTCTTCGGAATCCTCGGAAGGATACTCTTCTTGAGTCATCAACACAATTCTTGGTGCTTTCTTGAAGAATGGCTTCCTCTTGACAAAAGGCTTCTTTTGTATCATGTTTGATTGCCCTTGAGGACAAGCCTTCCACCGTTTTGCTCTCTATTCTCATATGGACAATCTTTGATGAAGTGATGCTTGTTATGACAATTGTAGCAAGTCTTTATCCTATTAGCAAACTCCTTCTTCCCGCTTGGATTGTTTGCATGATCAACTTGAGCCTTTGCCTTGGCCGGGTCACGCAAAAAGTCCTTGTTGCAAGAGCTATGTGACCATGGAGGGCTTGTTCAAGATCATCGGGAGGAAGGTTGTTCGGGCATGCTTCAACTTCATCATGTTCATCAAGGCACACAACCTTGGCCTTCAAAGCAAGAGAGGGACCTTGCTTCATTCCCATGGCCCTAGCACGGTTGTCTAGAGCATTCTTGGTGGCAACCTTGGAGGCTTGTATCTCTTGCATAACTTCATTGGATGTCATCTCAAGGTAGTTGAATTTTCCTTGAAGGGCCTTCAAGTCAACGGGCTCGAAGGGCATGAGTGCATTCACATACTTCCTCTTGATCCAAGCATCATCCACATAGGTTGCCCCAACATTGAAAAGGCTTGGGCAAGAATCTTGAGTCTTGCATACATCTCTTCATGAGTTTCACTATCAAGCATGTAGAAGCCTTCGACTTCATTGTTCAAAGCATCAAATCTATTCCTCTTCATGCTTTCATTTCCAAGAAATGCCACCTCAAGGCACTCCCAAGCTTCTTTGGCGGTGGAGACGTTTTGAATGTGATGAAGACCACTTTCTCCAACGGCAAGTTCAATCATGTGGAGAGCGGAAGCATTGAGTTGTTTCTCGGCCACCTCTCTTCTTGTCAAGTTGTTAGGATTCACGGCCTTGTATCCCTCTTGAATGATCCTCCAAAGCTCGATAGAGGAACTGTTGATATGAGATTTCATTAAGTGTTGCCAAGTAGCAAAAGCCAATGCATTAAGTTTAGGAGGTGGACCCAAAGGGTTTATGCGAGTATGATGGATAGGTGGGTCGGGAGAGTACACAAAGGGAACCCCATGGTACTCCGGCTTCCCACCTTCGGGAGTGGTGGTAGATGTGGAAGATTTCTTAGGGTCGGTTTCTTTATCTTCAACCCCTTTCTTTTCCTCTTTTCCCTCCTCGGTATCACCGTCATGGGAGGTAGCGGAGTCATCTAGTGGGGTGGTCTCCTTAGGAACCTTGCCACTTGCGAGTTGTGTGATCAACTCACGCATCTCGGCAAATTTGGTATCCATGGACGATATCAAAGATGTCTCCATCAATTTGAGATCGGCCATGGATGCCGTAGTGGCTTGGTCATCCACGGGATCACCCTCACTTCGTGTCATACTTCTCTTAGGCGGTTAAGCCCAACAAGAGAGCCGAGGCTCTGATACCAATTGAAAGGATCGTATGACACCTAGAGGGGGGGTGAATAGGTGCTACTTCAATTTTAGTACTTTTTAAATTAGGCTTGACACAAAAGGTAAATTCTCTAGATATGCAACTATGGTGAATTTACCTATATGACAAGCTAGCAACTAAACAAGGTACACTAAGTAAGATAAACAAGGATAGAAGTAACCGAAGTGAAAGCACGCGGAGACACGGATGTAATCCCGAGTTCCTCCTTTTTAGGGGACTCGTTGGAGAGGTGTGAGCTACCACGAAGGTCAAAACTCAACCGCCACAAAGGCGGACGCACCTTCTTCTCCGATGAACCGCACCACAAAGGTTTGGTTCACCTTCCACTATCGGAATCCTTCAAGGCGGAATCCGGAGCCCTTACAACAACGATCCGGGGCACAACCCACAAGAGGATTGGGGGCTCCCGAACAGCTACAAATCTGTCACAAAGACAACAAGTGAGTACAATAAGAGGCTAGGTTTTCCCAATGGAAATCCTAGCAAAGGGTCCCTCAAGTGAATGAGGGGGAAATGAAGAACGGCTTGGTGAAGATGTAGATCCGGGGCTTCTCCTTCAATCCTCCAAGTATCAACGAGTTTGGGTGGAGGGATTGGGAGATCTATCAAATCTTGAGCTTGCAATCAATGGTGTTCTTCAATGTGGTCAAGCTAGTTGTCCAAAGGTTGGTGAAGAGGCATTTATAGTCCCCTTCAAAATATGGCCGTTGAAGGGGTAAGTGTCGACGCAGGATGCAGGGCCGGCCTGGGGCCGGCCTGGGCCGGCCTGAAGGCCGGCAGGGTAGCCGAGACGACCGGCCTGGGAACCAGCCTGGGCCGGCCTGGGGGCCGGGCTGGACTGGCTGGGGGCTGGCCGAGCCACCGACCAAACCGGCCTGGGAGCCGGCCTGGGCCGGCCTGTAGGCCGGCTGGGGGCCAGAGCCAACCGGCCTTGGTGCCAGCCTGGGCTGGCCTGGGGGCCGGCCGGGCCACCGACGGAACCGGCCAGGGAGCCGGCCTGGGCCGGCCTGGCGGCCGGCAGGCAACCGGCCTGGGGGCCAGCCTGGGCCGGCCTACCTGCTGCGCGCCTTCTCCCTTCACCTCAAAAATCCGACAACTCCTTTTCTTCCATTTTTGCATAGAGAGAGATCCACTAGTATCTTTTGATATAGATGGTCATATTTCCTGTAGACACTTAGCGGTGTGTTAAATTCTTCCAAGTGTTGTGATCAAACATTAAAACAGGATTAACGGATTTTGTCCTTTCAATCTCCCCCTTTTTGATGTTTGATGACAACAGAAGGATTTGCAAAAAGGTATCTCATTTAAGCATGGCAAATTTTGAGGGAAGCTCCCCCTTAAACTTATAAGCCAACAAGGTATACAAGTATTATAAGCTCAAGTGACAACTTGAAGCAAGCACAATATAGAGACTATGTGAGTAAGGGATATGTGACAATTCTCACCATAGACATCATGAGAGTGTAGAGCAATTTTCTCACCATAGACTTCAAATAGATATAATCTTGGAATAAAATCACCTTGTAATGGACTCCAAAATAATAGAAGATAAACCGGGGAAGTCTTACAATAACATAAAGGGGGGTCCATAATATCCTTACAATAACCATGACATGAGTTCCAAAGTACACCACAAATAGAGTTCACTTAAAAACTTAAACAAGTTCGATGCAAATGGAAAACGGGAAATAAGAAAACGCAAATGGATGCAATGCAAATCCCCGGAGATCTCTCTCCCCCTTTGGCATCAAGACACCAAAAAGGGAGAAAGTGAAGTGAAGGTCCATGATCACTCATCTTCATCCTCATCATAGTCCTCGTCATCCTCAGCATCATGAGCAGCTGCACCGGAGCTAGACTGACCGGGATCGCCTTGCCAATATGGAGCAAGAGAGGAGGCATCATCACCAAACCAATAAGTGTACTTGTTCTGGGCCATGTAGGTGTTCTCTGAGACTTCAGCTGAGCTGTCTGGATAGGAAAGATTAAGCTGGGTCATGATGGCACGTTGATTGCGGTTGTAAACCTTCTGCTTGTGATAAGCCTTGTACTCGGATTTGCGTTTGTGCGCAAAGAAGCAGTTCATCCTTTTGAGAGCTTGAACTAAGCCACCTTTCTTCTCTTCCTCATCATCTTCTTCAGCAGAATCTTCCTCAGGAGCATCACTAGGAGGCGGCCAAACAGGATCACCCTCGGGCATAGGATGAAGACCAACAGGATCAGGATAAAACAACTCATACTGACTAACCACATCATCAGGCAACTTGGTGTTGAAGAGAGTCTGCAGAAGCGGACCATAACAGGGAACCTTGCCTTTGACAACCACAATTTGCATCTCATTCCAAAGATAATCAAGCACATCAATTTGCTTCTTCCTGAGATAAAGATGCCACCGACGGAACCGGCCAGGGAGCCGGCCTGGGCCGGCCTGGGGGCCGGCAGGCAACCCGAGGCAACCGGCCTGGGGGCCAGCCAGGCCGGCCTCCCTGCTGCGCGCCTTCTCCCTTCACCTCAAAAATCCGACAACTCCTTTTCTTCCATTTTTGCATAGAGAGAGATCCACTAGTATCTTTTGATATAGATGGTCATATTTCCTGTAGACACTTAGCGGTGTGTTAAATTCTTCCAAGTGTTGTGATCAAACATTAAAACAGGATTAACGGATTTTGTCCTTTCACTCTCCCTTGCAAATTTTGCTAACAAATCTGCAGCCCTGTTTTGGTTTCTGCTAATCTTCACGAGTAACAACTCCATAATTACTTGGCATTGGCATCTCATACGGCGCCGGCTTCAGACCGGCATTTCATCACGGATCACTAGGCCAACCCAGCCATGCCCTATTTGAATGATCCGTTAGTCGAGATTGCAATGCAGCCAGGCTCCGGATGGTCTACCTATCGCACTTCCCGTTTTGATCACACCTTGTTCCACCGCTTGCTTCCCTTTGAGAAATCACCTTCCATCCCGTTGTTAGATTAAGAGTGGGTCATGGTAATTAAATACACAAGAACCTCCACGATACCTTTTCGAGAATACACCCGGCATATGTATTAATCACATAGAAGGGATGCCAAGAAAGGCTATTACACCGCTGCAAGCAGCTTGTCTTGCTGTCAACAGGAGGTGACAGCTCATCGCTAATTAGAAAAGCCTAATCTCCTACTAATATCGACAGAGGCAACGGCTCCGGAAAGCCAAACACATCACTACGGACCAACTTCGTTAGTCTCCACCTCTCGAATTCCTCCTTGATCTTGGCCTTGATTGTGACCGCCGCGCGTCGGCACCGCTCCGTCGAAAACCACGTCATTCCAAGAGGAGGATGATCACAGTCCACATGTCTCGTTGCGCCACTGGGGGCAGTGTCTCGTCGTCCACCAATGAAGCACCTCCGAATCTGCCACGGGGCTTACCCCAACGCCCGAGAGCCCATGCCCACACCTCGCGGGCGGCCACGCAGCCAAGCAAGTGGTGCTGGATAGACTCCTGACCTTGGTCGCAAAGCGGGCAAGTTGCTGGGTGCGGGAGACCACGTCTTTGGAGCCTATCGGAAGTCCAACACCGGTTCTTTGACGCTAGCCACGCAAAGAACTTGCAGCTGTAGGGTGCACGAGATCTCCAGATTTGAGTGGCACCCTCTGCCATCACCGTACCACCAAAGAAGGCGTTGTTCCCGCGGACTTGGACGAGTACTGTCAGTCGTCCAACCCCACACCAGAAGGTCCTCCCTTTCCGGGGATAGCTGAACGTTGGCAAGAACATGCCAGAGCTGGAAGACCCATAATCGCGGATCCAAGCCCCGGTGTCGATCCCCTCCTTGACCGTCCGTACCTTCACCACGTGCGTCAGGATCCGCGCCACTAAGTTGGGCGCCACGTCGCACACCCGCAGGCCTTGCAGCCAACAGTCCGACCAGAACCGAGCCCTCTCACCATTTCCCACCTCGAAATGAGTGGCCGCTTCAAACACCGCCCGCGAGAGACGCAGGATCTGAAGGCCGACACGCTCCCCCCGACGTCCATGCCGCCGCCCTAGCCCCTCGCCGGCCCGAACCCCTCCGCCCCTAACCCCTCTGCCGGTGAACGCCGCCCCCAACCCCCTCCGCCGTGAACGCCGCCCCCTACCTGGAGCGGAACTAATAACTGAATCCGGGGAAATTTCTGCTAAGTCCCGTGCGTGTTTCTGAACCAAGATAGCCATACTACTATAGATAGTGTCGCTTCTACATACTAACAACATCACTTCAACAGCCCAGCGGTAGGAATCATTACTAGCAAGCGCACGGTCGTGGGTTCGAGTCCCCGTCGCGCAAGGTTTTTGCCAATTATGCGAGGTGGGGCAGGGATCCACATGTCAGGGGCAGTACCCACATGTCAAGGCGGGGCTGGGACCCACATGTCAGGTAGGGCGGGTGCGGGTCCCACGTTTTAGGTAGCATGGGTGCGGGACCCACATGTCAGGGGATCCACATATCAGGGGAGGGGGCGGGACCCACATGTCAAGGCGGGGCTGGGACCTACATGTCAGGTGCCATGGGTGCGGGACCCACATGTCAGGGCTGGGTCCACATGTCAGGGTGGGGCTGGGGCCCACATGTCAGGGGGTGGGTGCGGGTCCCACATGTCAGGTAGCATGGGTGCGGGACCCACATGTCAGGGCGGGCTGGGACAGATGGATGTATCCGGTTGAGCGATACCTGCGTACGCTGAAGGGATATGTGCGTAACAAGGCTCACCCAGAAGGTTCGATTGCAGAGGGGTACATACTTGAAGAGTGCATGACGTTTTGCAGTCGATTCGTTCAAGGCATGCCTACAAAACTAAGTCAGTCCGAACGCCATGCAGATGGAGGTACAGATGAACCACCAACAGGGATTAGCATAATGAGTACATTTGATTACTCCAAGAAAGGTTTTACCCGTGAATTAATCTCATTGGAAGCTATTAATCAGATGAGGCACTACATAATAACAAACTGCGAGGAAACCGAGCCATGAATTGAGTAAGGATACTTATCTATTTGTTTCATTTCATGATATGCATTAATACTTTGGTGATGAAGTAACCATCATTAATTTTTGAAGGGAACATATTGAGGAGCTCACAAGGAACAATTGTCCTAATCCTAAAATGAAACACAAGGAAGAGTTTGTTGGCTGGTTCGAGAGACGGGTAAGTTACTTTCACATTTTCTGAAATGTTCCTCGTAATAAAAAAAATTGTCTACATTACACTCACACATATTCTATTCCATGAAACAGATCACGCAACTCCATAAAGATGGGAAGGTCAGCAAACTGTTGTATGCACTAGCTAAAGGGCCTGATCAAATTGCTCGTGTGTACAACCGTACAGTACTGAATGGATATTACTTTCGGAATGCCTATATAGAGCAGGAATTGAGTACCCAAAATAGTGGCGTCGTAGTCAATGTGCAAGAAGGCACTGTCAGTACTGATTATTATGGGGTGATAAAGAAAATCATATTTCTTGACTTTCCTCCTGATAAGGAGGTTGTTCTATTGCAGTGTGACTGGTTCGACGTGCCTCGTGCCAATAGAAATCAGAGTAAGGGGTATAAGAAGGACAGATATGGAATTATTGACCTTGACACTACTATACACCGATTCAAGGAAGACCCTTACATTCTAGGCATCCAAGCTGAACAGGTTTTCTACGTGAGAGATGTGAAGAACCCAAATTGGGCAAGTGCTATTAAAATGAACCCACGCAATTTGTTTGCTCCTTCTGTTTTAAATGGTGCAAACGTTGATGATGCTGCAGAAGGAAATGAACGTGCTGACGCAGATGTACAGGATGTCGTGGATGCAGGAATTACAGTTCCAGAATTCAATGTACCTGACGAGATGACTAGTTGGTGCAGAAATGATGATGAAGGAACCAGCGTTGATGTTTCAGTCATACAAAGTATAAGACCTGCTGAGTTTGACGAAGATCAAGTGGAATATGATGCCGATACGGATGATGATGAGGCTTACGTAAATGATGGCCATGTTGCTCCTTTGGTACAAGATGAATTGGATGATGACCCAGGATTCTTTGTGTAGGCTGTCTGTGCACTGTTTGGCTTAAAGGTTTTGCCATGATCATGGACACATTTATGTGCTTGAAAGATCGTGTAATAATATAATTTGAGTTTAAAAGGTCCAGAGTTTCAGTGTTAAGTAATTATGAATTTCGATGCTAAATGTACAAGTGAAATTTGCGTCTTACATGAGTTCTTGATTGATTATTCCGTACTGTCAGTTTTTGCAACATAAGTAAATGCTAAGTGCTTCAGAATTTCAGTTGTTCGGACCTACAGAGGTTCAGCTGGTGGATATAGTAAATAACTCTAATAGTTTTACGTGAATAATTTGTCAAAAAAAAAAGGTGACAGAAGTGAAGATACTGGACCATACATGAACACATCTCCTAAATAAATTTCAATTATGCTCGGGTGCCAAGGCCCAGGAGGTCTGTTTAAGGTTTATCGTTGCAAAAAACTTGCAACAAAATTCGGCTCACCGAATTGTGGTGATACTGGACCATAAATGAATTGTTGTCGTAAGAAAATTGCAATATTGATCAAGGGCCACGGCCCAGGAGGCCCGTTAAGCTACGCTGTGAACTTCCTCGTTGCAAAAAACTTGTTCGTTTTCGCAGCAGCAGGTGATTGTTGCATTATGGTCAACCTATTACCATACGACCCAAATTGTCGCAGTAAACAATAGTTATTGCCGCAGGATAAAATTGAGGCGAAAAACATATGACATTGCCACACGAATAAATTTGGTTGTAATAGTTAGACAATTTATTGCAACAATATTTGAAACAAATGCAACAGCACACATATGTTGCAATATATGTCTGAATGTTACCACGCATACTTATTACGTTGGAAGATCTAGCCTCTAAGGCAACAAAATTGCTGCCTCGCGCAACGGAGCTTCTATGTCGCAAAAAACGCGATTGTATTCCAACCGCGATGCAGATCGTTGCAATAGGCGGCCTCTAACGCAACAAAATGATAATTTATCGCGACCAAAAAGAATCGTGGAAATATGAGCGTCCTATCACCACAACCGGAGAGTTTGTGGTAATTTTTGATTATATCGCAACGAAAAATAACCGTAGCGATAGATTTTGTGGCAATAGACCGGATTTCTTGTAGTGGACCCACATATCAGGGGTGGGGGCGGGTCACACATGTCAGGTCGGGGTGGGGGCGGGTCCATGTGTGTGCTACTGCTCACAATGGGTCCTACCTGTCAGAGTGACACATAAGCAGAAATGACACATACACATAGGCGAGACTGCTGAGTTGGATGCCCAGTCAGAGTGACATGTAAGCGAAAATGACACCTAATTACTGACACATGGGCGAGACTGCTGAGTTCACTGTCAACTCATGCAAATGACCATTTAAATTGATCGTAATCGGCTGGAAAAAGGTCGTACCCTATTGCTATCTGCATTATGACCAATCCATGTAAGGAGATTATGACCTTTCTCACAAATTTGGTCGTTATATTATCGGGTTTGGACACCCTACAAAACAACGCATGACCAAATTGTCCAAAATGGTCATAGATCTGTGACCAATATTTTTAGGGTCACTATCAAAAGGTCATAGCATATTTCTTGTAGTGATTTATGAACAAAAAACTCATTAAATTTTGCATATTCTATAACTCGCTACTCAATAATTTAATATTAGTCTCCCATATTTACTTACACATAAAAAACACAACATCACTCTAGAAACATCCGTTAGTTTTAGAGATATATGCCGTAGAAGGACATGAAATTGTTGCGAACACACACACATATATATATTTGCAATTCACCTAAGTGACACAAATAATCTATGAAAACATGTGATTTTGTTCCTTTCTATTTCCTCATCTAGAATAATTTGGGTTAAAGAATGACTCTAACATATAGTGAAAACTATAGTCTTGCAATATATGCCTCAAAACAAATGCAAGTGCACTTTGACGGTTGGCGCTAAAGTTATATAATAAAATTATTGTATCACAATGTTTATCTGCAGTATTACATGAGAAATTTTTCTATGTATGATAGAAAATGAACCGTGTCTCAATAGAATGATTAACAATTTAATAACCGAATGCTTCGACGTCGTGTTTCTCCCTTCCCATATTTATGGCGACGTGCTCTCGGAGACATAATTTTTGACGTCGCACTGCTACGTGAATTTCCGCAAACAAGAGAAGAAGCCGACATACAGATAACGAGTCTGGCTTGTGAAAATCAATGGCAATCTACACATCTACCAAAAACATTAGGAATCTGATTTTCTCCACACGTAAACAACTCAACAATACCTCCTATTTTGAAATATGTAAGGATCTCGTTGGATCGCCCACCATACACACATACTTCTAGCATTAGGCCAGGCAACAACATTGATTCTTGCTCATGCAACCCCTCGTAATGCGAGTCTTCTCACTAAAGTTTGTGAGCTGATAAGTCATGTTACGGGGCAATGGGATGAATAGCTTGTTAAAGATACTTTTTGGCCTTGTGATGCAGGATTGATCCTAAAAATGCCATTGCTGGAAGGGACAGTTAATGGACTTTCGTGTGTGGCACTTCGATCCTAACAGAGTACATTCTGTAAAACAAATCTTATTATTTGCAAAGATATATTTTTGTATTAGATAGTGGACGCGATGGTGAATCGAGCTCTGGCATCCAAAAATCTATGGGAGGTCATGGTGGTTAGCGTCGGCTTCGTCTTTGGTAGATGCCATGCCCAAATAAGATGTGGATATTTCCCTGGTGTCTACCTCATAATTCTTTGGCTGTGTGGTCTAACCTAACTCGTCGGGGCATGGTTCTAGAAGACACCCAATGTTTAATTTTTCAGTGGACAGAGGAGGATGTTTGTCACTTTTTTATCAAAAGGAAATGGTCAAGGAACTTTGGGGAGAACTGAATATGCTTGAGGATAGACAAAACTAGTACAATGCAATGACATTCCTGAAGTTCTAGAGTTCTAGACCAGATATGGAACCTGGAATAGCGTAAGAGCAACTCTAGCAGATCCCGCAAAAATCCATACCGTAAAAACGGTTTGTGGTAACATCGATGTTTACGGAAAGCTAGTTCTACTAAACTTCTATATCTAAACACGGCCTAAGGTAAGCAAACATGCACTATGGGTAATGGGACCGCATAACACCAACAGGCATGGAGGAGTAAGATGGCTTGAAGCAATGAAAAAAAAATTAGGCATGCATCAAGCAAGGCGGGGAAGAGGCAGGGTATAGAGCCTGCGATAGCGTTCAAGGAAGGAGCGGTCTACAACAGAGTATGAACTTAGGAAGATGTCTCGACGACTCAATTTACTCATCGTTCTCCGCCTCTCCGGAGTGGAGGATAACCTTTTTATTTTATTTTATTTGAATCACATACTCGTAGAGCAAGAAGTGGGTCGAGAAGCGCTGCCAGGCCAAATCATTCTAAAATATAGTATGAAGGTGATTAAGAAACAGAACAATGAAACTAAATTGGAAAAGAATAGAACATGCCTAGTTCATCACTCTTCCATATGTAACCAGAGTTACAATTACAGGCCGATATCTAACGAATCATTGTTATATATCCTTGATCTCCAAATAGAACCCGACTTGTTCCGTTCATTCCACACACATGTAGCATATGTGTAGGCATACAAGAGTATACATCAATAATCAATTGTACTTTTCTACATAGTAATTAACACATCAAGAGCTAACATACCTTATCCGGTAAATATGCCGATCATGTGAGATGAAGACTTTGAAGATAAACTCGATTTAGTTATCAAGATCTACGGAAACCATTCTTATTTTTCGCAACATGGTTTAGATTACCCACATTAGGCACCAAATAGAAAATTGTCGCGTTATCGAGGTCCACCTAATTGGCACGCAAAGTAGGGTACAAACAGAAGGTTTGAAAAGAAAACCACCACGGTTCTAAGAACATGGCTAGAGAACCAAGTAAGTGATAATGCTCTAAGATAAAAAAAAATGAAGATTCGTATAGTACAAAGAGCTCAATATTTTAGCTAGAGCATAGGTTACTTCGTCAAACTAAAGGCTATTTATTTTGGATAGTCAGATCGGCTACAAAAGCATATATATGCGGTGAAACGAATGGACGTTCCCGATAAAAAAACGACACGTGTTTTTCTGTTTTTTGTGTGTGTGTGTGCGGGGAGCAATCGGACACCTATCAAGTGTTACGTGTGTACAAGATACAGTATGCGGCGCACCCTCGTACCACCTATTAACAACAAGATTCCAATGTGGAGCATGGTTCGACTCAACCAAAAAAACTGAGAATATATTCGTTTCTTGTGTCGTGAGAAGATTTACAGCTAAAAGTAAAATCTAAGGAGACTCACAAGATTTATTCCACCATCAATTACAGCGTGAACACATAACATAACAGCTATAGACCAAACAAAATCTTGCTTTTCCTATCCAGCTGCTCACCCTCGAGGCTCCATTAAGACACGACGAGGATAGAGAAAACTAGTACAATGCAATGACATTCATGAAGTTCTAAACCAGATATGGAACCTGTAATAGCGTAAGATCAACTCTAGCAGATCCTGCAAAAGGGCAGACCGTAAAAACTGTTTGTGGTAACATCGATGTCTGCGGAAAACTAGTTCTGCTAAAACACGGCCTAAGGTAAGCAAGAGGTATTACCGGTGAAGGGGTTGCATAGAACCAACTGGCGTGGAGGGGTATGATGGATCGAAGGGATGAACAAATACTAGGCATGCATCAAGCAAGGAAGGGAGGATGCAGGGTGCAAAGCTTGCGATAGCGCTCAAGGAAGAAGTGGAAAGTAATGGAGTATGAACTTAGGAAGATGTCTCGTCAGGGTTAGTTGACGATATGTCTCGTCACGGTTAGGTGACGACTCAATTTCCTCGTCGTTCTCTGGAGTGGAGGATAACCCTTTTTTCCCTTTGAACCACATAAGAGGACATGTGCATTCTTTTTGTAGCTAAGCAAAGCTTGACTTCTTTTCTTATTATCTCCTAGGGCAAGTAGTGAGCCTAGATGCGCTGTGAGGGCAAATACTTCTAAAATATATGAAAGTGATTAAAAAATAGAACAAAGAAACTAACTTGGAAAAAAATAAAGCATGTGCAGTTCATCACTCTTCCGTTCATTCCACACGCTTGTAGCATATGTGAAGGCATATATGAGTATACATCAACAATCACTTGACTTTTTTACAAAGTAATTAACACATAGACAGCTGACACGCATTATTCGGTAAATACGTCTATCAATGCGAGATCAAGGCTCTGAAGATAAAATCGATTTAGTTATCGAGATCTACGGAAACAATTATTATTTTTCGCAACATGGCTTAGATTACCCATATTAGGCACCAAATAGAAAATTGTCACGTTATCGAGATCCACCTAATTGGCACGCAGGGTACAAACAGAAGGTTTGAAAAGGAAACGACCACGGTTCTAAGAACATGGCTAGAGAACCAAGTGAAGTGATCATGCTCTAAGATACAAAAATGAAGATTCATATAGTACAAAGAGCTCAACATTTTAGCTAGAGCATAGCTTAATTACTTCGTTAAACTAACGCGCCATTTATTTCGGATATTCATATCGGCTCCCAAAAGCATATACATCCGGTGAAACGAATGAGCGTTTCCGATAAAAAAAAATGACACGTGTCGTGTGTTTTTTTTTTTTTTTGTGAGGAGCAATTGGACACCTATCAAGTGTTAGGATGTGTACAAAATACAGTCCACGGTGCACCCTCGTGCCACGTTCCACCTATTAACAACAAGATTCCAATATTGTGGAGCATGGTTCGACTAAAAGAAGCTGAGAAAATATTTGTTTTCTTGTGCTACGAGAATATCAGCTAAAAGTAAAATCCAAGGAGATTCATAAGATTTATTCCACCATCAATTATAGGGTGAGCACATAACAGAACAGCTATGTAGACCAGACAAAATCTAGCTTTTCCTGTCCAGCTGCTGGCCCTCGAGGGTCCATTAAGACGCTGACGCTGACGCGGCGGCCCCACCGCCCGCACGCGATTAAACAAGGACCTGGCACCAACCGAACGCTCGCGCATTTCGAATTCGGAAAGAAACGAGAGGAAAAGGAAAGAGCTCCCAACGGTCACCCTTCCCTCACCCAAATCTTCAAATCCACTCTCCCCTCCAACAATTTCGCGATCCATCGATCCATTCCTCCTCCCTCTCGCTTTCGCTCAAATCTGGAAACAATCTCTCCCACTCGGGCGGCGGCGCCATCGATGGAGTTGGGGAGCAGCAAGGGCATCCAGAACCGCGGAGCTCAGTCTGGCGGCGGGTCGGCGGCGGTGGCGGTCAGGAAGACGGTGAGGATGTCCGAGACCTGCGACTTCATCCCCTGCGCCCAAGACGTCGGCGGCGACGGTACGTGCGTGCGGATCTCGATTTGCCAGCTTCTCTCGCCGTCGTTTCCGAGGAACGAATGATCTCACTGGTTTTGTTTTCCTGTTGGTGGGGATCAGGCGATTCCAGATCCTCGGGATCGGCGGCGCCCGACGTCGCGAGCTGCACCGGCTCCTCCTCGGAGGCCCTCTCGCGCGACGAAGGGGTGCAGCAGGACACGCCCGACTACATCCGCCGCGGGGCCGCGGCCCGGGCCAGGATCGCGCCGCTCGAGCTATTCTCGGCGGCTCCGTCGCCCGCAGCGCCGTCTCCCACCAGAGCCGCCGCCGATGCGCCGGAGGCCGGCGTGGGCGGGCCACAGGAGGGGACCGTGGGTACTGAGCAGGTAACAGCTTTTCAGAATTCGCCATGGGGTTATGCAGTGCTGTCTGTCTGTCGTTCCTGGTTCTCACGCAGATCAAGTCGATATATTTGTTGCAGGGCGGCCGCGACTGCTGTGACAAGCTGAAGCAAGAATACTACGCGCTACTCAGGGAGAAAGGGGAGTGCAGGAGGCTGCTGGAGGATCTGATGAGGGAAAACGAGATCAAGAGCAAGGAGTGCCACCAGGCCCAGACGTCTCTGCACGAGCTGCAGATGGAGCTCATGCGCAAGTCCATGCACGTCGGCTCTCTGGGTACGTAAGAAACTCTCTGGGAATTCTTCACTGCAGTTGGTCAATACTTCAACGTCAATAGCAGAAGCAATCTAAGTTACCAATTCTATCTTGTGTGGTCAAATAAATGTTGTCGGACTGTTGGCACAACTTGAAAATTGCATGTTTAGGTCTTTCCCTGTCCGATTGGGAGCATTTTCTGAAACTTTTGTTTGGTCGTGCAGCATTTGCGGTGGAAGGGCAAGTGAAAGAGAAGAGTCGTTGGTGCCAACTACTGAAAAACTTGAGTGAGAAATTCAAGGTAATTCAGACCGAATTCTTTGTTTCTTTTCACAGTACAATCTTAGACTTGAGACTGAGAGAGTGAATGGACTTACCCTTTACTGTGATGGTCTGCAGGCCTTAAAGACAGAGCACCAGATTTTAGTACAAGAATCAGAGGAATACAAAAAGTGTTTATCAGATGCTACACAGATGACTACAACAATTCATCAATACGGTAATGTTTGCAGAGTTGTTACCAAAAGCTGAACTAGTTATGCACTCTTCAGTTTTTTTGTCTGTATGCACCTCCAACTAAAGGCAACAAACATGGTATCTTTATCTGAACAGTGAACCAATATGCAAGTTTAGAATGTGAATTTAAGGACTTGAAAGAAAGGTTCAGTGAGGAGGCAAAGGAACGCAAAGACCTTTACAACAAGCTTATAGAGATCAAAGGTTAGCTGTTCGCTCTGTTGTCAGTTTATACATTGTTACTGCAAGACATGGTGGCAATAGGACTTATGGTGACTTACATACTGGCCTGCTCAGGTAACATAAGAGTGTTTTGCCGTTGTCGGCCACTGAACACGGAAGAAATAGCAGAAGGAACTTCAATGGCGGTTGACTTTGAATCTGCAAAAGATGGGGAGCTCATTGTTAGGGGTCATGTATCATCGAAGAAAGTTTTTAAATTTGATTCAGTCTTCAACCCTGAAGAAGACCAAGGTAACTCGCTCATAAATGCAGTTACTCACCTGGCATCCTTCCTCATGTGTTTAACTAATTATCCTTTTCAACTTATATACAGAGAAAGTGTTCGAGAAAACTGCTCCATTTGCGACTTCAGTGTTGGATGGATACAATGTTTGCATCTTTGCTTACGGGCAAACCGGCACTGGTAAAACATTTACAATGGAAGGAACTGAAGGTGCTAGAGGGGTTAACTACAGAATTCTAGAGGAGCTTTTTCGTGTTATCAAAGACAGACATGACCTTTTCCAATATGAGATTACTGTCAGCGCTTTGGAGGTTTACAATGAACAAATTCATGATTTGCTCCTGACAGGATCTCAACCAGGTGCGACAACCAAAAGGTATGTCACCTCATGAATTATATCATCAGATCAACATTTGTGTGAAGACCCGGCATATCATGACACCTCGTTCACAGGCTAGAAGTACGACAAGTTGCAGAAGGAGTCCATCATGTACCGGGACTGGTTGAAGCACGAGTCACCAGCATGGATGAGGCCTGGGAAGTCCTGAAAACTGGAAGCAAAGCCAGAGTTGTTGGTTCTACAACTGCTAACGAGCACAGCAGCCGGTCACACTGGTCAGTACTTTGTTGCTCACTAGATTTTCATCCACTTGCACTAAGTTGTAGATTGTAAAAATCATGCCCTCACTCGCTTTGCATTTCAGTATACATTGTGTTATGGTTAAAGGAGAAAACATGATGAATGGTGATCGCACAAACAGTAAATTATGGCTAATTGACCTAGCCGGAAGTGAGCGTGTGGCAAAGACAGATGCTCAAGGTGACCGGCTGAGAGAAGCGCAAAACATTAACAAGTCCCTTTCTGCACTTGGAGATGTCATATCTGCTCTTGCAACTAAGAGCCAGCATATACCCTTCAGGTTTCCAAATTTCAAACCTTGGTTATAATTTGCACCGGCGTTTATACGATCTCACTGACATATTTATTTCTTAAACTGACAGGAATTCAAAGCTAACGCACTTGCTACAAGACTCACTAAGTACGCATTTATCTTCTTCTTGTACTGGTATGAATTTAACCTACCTTTAGCTTTCGTACGTAATAACGTGTGTAAGCACTGCAGGTGGAGACTCCAAGACTTTGATGTTTGTTCAAATTAGCCCAAATGAGAATGACGTGGGTGAAACTCTTTGCTCCCTGAACTTTGCTAGCAGAGTGAGGGGCATAGAGCTTGGACAGGCAAGGAAACAAGTTGATGTCGGAGAACTGTCAAGATATAAGCTTATGGTACTCTATTGTTAACCCTGTTAATTAATTTAATACGACATTAGCTTCCATATGTTTAATCTGAACGCATACTTCTGGTTCTGCTAGGTGGGGAGAGCCAAACAGGACTGCAAGAACAAAGATACTCAGATTAAGAGCATGGAAGAAACGATCCAATCCCTTGAAGCGAAGAACAAGGCTAAAGACCTGCTCACTATGAATCTCCAAGACAAGGTATACATCAAGCATCTTTTGCGTTGTTGCCAACTTGTCATCGACTTCTTCTTCTATTAGGTCACCATTGGTTAAGTAGTATGATCTGCCTGCACTGTAAGGATGAAGAACTAACATGTTTACCGTTGCTCGTCTTCTTTTTCCAGATCAAAGAGCTAGAATCACAGCTACTGGTAGAAAGGAAGATAGCAAGGCAGCACGTCGACAACAGGATCGCCCAAGATGTCGAGAGAAAGCAGCAGCAGCAAAGCCTGAAGGAAGAGAACAACTCGTACCTGAGAAGCCCCATGTCAGAGAGGAACCTCAACTCCACCACCGCAGAGAGACCAGCAGCAAAACATTTCGATATGGAGAAGCAGATGTTTTCAGACAGCAACAGTGACACCTACAGCTTCAACCAGCTGATGTCGCTGGCGGAGGAGAAGGAGAACAGCAACCCTGAAGCTGCTGCCCAGCTGCCCCAGGCTAGGCGTGTCTCGCTGTGCAACGGAGCTTACCAGCAGCACCCAGCGAACTCTGCTTCCCGCCGCAACTCGCTGATACCGCTTCCACGCCGCACCTCGCTGATGCCTCTGCCCATAGCTGGCAAGCCTTCAGCAGCAGCAGCAGCTTCACCCCTTGACAAGATCAGGGAGTACTCTTCACCGCCGATGCCGTGCTCACCTCCCGTGATGTCCAACGACAAGGGCAGCAGGAGCAAGAGGATCAACAGCATCCTGCGGCGCAGCCTGCAGAAGAAAGTGGTCATCAGGCCCCCGATGACAGCAGTGCAGGCAGGAAGGAGGGGCGCTGGCACCACCACTGCCCAGGGCATCGACGGTGCTCGCCGGGGAGCGGCTGCACGGCGCGTGCCATTGAGCGGCGGGGTTGCTGCCGCGGCAGGCGCACCGAGGGTCGGGCATCACGTCAGGGACAAGGAGAGGGGGTGGAACACCGGTACAAGCTTCAGGAACTTCTGAGTTGTGACCAAGAAATCATTCAGCTCTGATGAAGAAGAGAGATAATGTAGATTGGTTAGGAAAACTGGAAAAGGTTTAGATGTTTATAGTTCGAGTTTGAGTTCTCGCCTATTGTGAGAGAACTGCTCTGGATTTCTTCTTTTATTTATTAAAGGTTTGGAGATTAATGGATCTGGCCTGTCGGATCTGTCGACAAAACTGTTGCTGGTTATGTTTGCAAGTGCTTCCAGTGTGAGTGTGAGACAGTTTCTACATACTGAATGCTGTATATTACTGGAGGTATGTTCTTGCTGATCCTGATCAGGGTTACACCTTACACATCCAGCTTGACTGAGATGTTTTCTGTCATGGGGCCATTTGAACATCAGGAATTCATAGGTACGGAGTATTTCACAATGGTTTCACATAAAGAAGCCCAATTAGGTTAAAAAGTTATGGAGATTCATACTGGACATAAGTTATGGGTATTCAGATGGGGACCTATGAGAGGTTCAAAAGTTGATAACTCAAAATAGTGAAGCAAGCAAAAAGTTATCCATAGGCGAAGACCACATTTGTCTCAATCTGACCACCTAATGTTAAAAGTAATATTTCACACCGAAAATTTGTCGTGCAATCGAATCACAGAACCGCCAAACTACGTTGATGTATAATTGATGACTATCATACATTTCCCATGCATCCAGCTAGTGCCTGCCTTCAAGAGTTCCAGCTTGAAGCCCCCCAGTAGCCTTCAAAATTTCAAGCCTGGAACAAGCTCGCTACGGGGACTAAACTAAACATTACAAAGCTGGTAGTCCAGCCTCACTTTGATTCTTTAACCCGACGTCTCGGCTCCTAAACTCCTGCAAATCAAGAGTCGCACCAAAAACCAGAGTTATGATCTCGCAGCAGAACTATTTGCATAATGAAGATGGATTTAGGTGCCAATCTAAGGAAGTAATTTCAGATCTGTTAAGCAAAGCACAGGACGGTTTTGTTTCTACATCAGATTTCAGATAGCAGGATTAAAAGTACCATGTTTGGAAACAATTAAACATCTTATCATGTTTTAACAATTTAGGAGTTTATTAGCTTCAGTTGGATAAATGACAAACTATACTGACGAGAATACAAGCAAACAACTACTCCCTACGTCCGATAATATAAGACGTTTTGTTAAGAAGATGTACTTAACAAAATCAATAAAAAAATATAGCTACAGTTAAAAATGATCACAGAAGATGGCCAAAATTTACATCTACATTTATAATAAATTTTGAAGGAGACAAAGTGTTATCACAAAACTTGAATACATATGTGCTTGACAAGAATGAACAAATTGCCATGCTATTGAGGCATCATCTTATGAAACCGAGTTTAATAGCATTCATAGTTCTTGTCCTGAGGACAACCAACACAATGTTATGATCTATGGTTATTTTTACGGTTCCACTGTGAAGCTGGGGTATAACACTTAGCGATAGATGAAGACTTACATTTCAATGATGTCCCAGCAAGACAAGTTAGCCTTGCTTTGGTGTTGACCTCTGCCAACGGAGTAGGTTTCTCATTTCCAGTCATCCTAGCATCCCAGATCCTTATGACGCCATCGGATGAAGCCGAAGCAACCAGAGTGCTCAGTTCAGATCCGTCATTCCGGTTATCGAAAACGACAACCCCTTTTACGCGAGTTGAATGAGCGCCCTCAATGCGCGACGAAACCTTGCCGCTGGACAGATCCCAAGCAGTAATACCACGGTCCTCTCCTCCAGTGTAAAGTAATCCATTCTGGCACATACATGATACACAAGTGAGCAATGTGCACAATGCAACAGCTTATATTCATATTCGTATCATGTTTCTAAAAGATGGATTATTATAGAACAAAGAGTAGAAAGGCAATGGAGGCGAAGCCAAAGTGCTACAACATTATACATGTGAAGATCCATTGACTTTATAAAGGGAAATGGACCGAAGTCCTAATGCTAAACCGCACCATGAAGTTGTACCTAGCAGTCTTATGGGCTGCCAGATAGCTGACCTAAGTCAAATTTGCATTGAACAGTGTAACAGATTTCAACAATTTCTCAACCCTAATCATTTAATCCTAGGTAAGAAACTAGTAAGAATTAAGCGACAAGCATTCTCATGACATGATTTATGCAAATTTATCTGGAGGCAGAGCAAACATGGGTATATACCTTTGATGGGGCGAATGCGAGCACCCGCTTTTCGGATTTCATCTCATGGATGATCCTAGCGTCCTCGGAGTCATGCACGGTGACCTTCTCCTCGGCAGCCATCACGAAGCGGTCTCCGCCGGCAGCGTCCACCGCATAGGCCACGGCCGACGCGGGGCGTTCGAGGCGGCAGGCGAAGCTGCGTCGGCCGCGGAGCAGGTTAACCATGGCGAGGCCCCCCGCGCGGCCGACGGCGAGGGCGACGCGGCCGGAGGGGTGGACGGCGACGGCGTCGGCGGGCTCGCGGGCGCGCGGGAAGACGCGGAGCGAGCTGAGGAGCGCGAAGCCGTCGGCGTCGTAGAGGTGGAGCAGGCCGTCGTCGGAGGCGGCGAGGAGGTTGCGGGGCACGGGGCCGATGGAGTGGAAGGCGAGCGCGGAGACGGCGGCGGAGGGATCGAGGAGCGGGCCGAGGTCGGCGGCGGCGGGGAGGTCGTAGAGGCGGACGGAGTCGTCGGCGCCGCCTGACGCCGCGAGACCGGCCCGGGGCGCGGCGGCGACGCAGCGGATGGGGCCCGCGTGGGCCGGGTAGGAGAAGAGCGGCGCGAGGGCTAGGGTTTGGTCCTCGGAGGGGGACGTGGCGGTGAGGGTCTTGAGGGAGAAGCCCCAGATGAAGCGCTCGTAGGAGCCGGCGACGAGAGCCATCGGAGAGGAGAGGGAGCGGAGCCTACGCGCCGCCGCCGCCGGGAAAGGGTTGAGGAGGAGGAAAGGTGAGAAAGGGTTTGGGGTTTTCGTTCCTTTTTCTGCCGCCAAGTGGGCCGGGACATGATGGGTGATTGGGTGTGGCATGCCACGGCTGAAAGTCCAACAATTCATTGCAGAATAATGTTTACTCCAGTTACTGTTGCATACTACTCCAGTTACTATCCTGAAATAATTTGTATTATTATTTTGTTCGCAAAAAAACCAGCCAACATATTAATAATCATCCACTGCAGTACAAAAGACCCAAAAAATAATAAAATTACAAATATGTGCTTGGACCACCAAGCAACGACTACGAACAATGGAGCGAGCTGAACACGTGCCCCTGTCCTCGCCCCTCCCTCACCGAAGTCGGGAAAACCTTGTCGTAGGAGAACTTGTTGTAATAGACAGTCGGAAAATCGTCGTGCTATGACCCCAAATGGCCAGCGCAACATAGCAGCAACCATCGCCAAAGATTAGAATCGTAGATCGTAATAATCTGACCTGCAACCACACTGACGAACACGAAAACCAAGGAGATCCGCCGGACACACAACTCCACGCGCTCTCCGCTAGCGCTAGATGCACCACCGGAGCGGAATAGGACAGGAGAAACTTATTCTGATACCGAGGACGAAGACTCGGAAACTAGCTAAAACAGCAAATGGGAACTCTCCCGCTGGCGAGAAGCCGGGGTTTGCCGCCCCTCCAAGGCCTAAAAGGCCATCGGAGGCGGGACGGACCAGCAGCGTCGCTAGCGGCTGGGACGGAAAACCTGATCGCTTACGCTTGCCCTCATGATCGCTTGTTCTCTTCCGCACCGGTTGGGTGAAGCCGTATATTAACAACGTTAGGATTTGCATTATTATCTTTAATTTATCGTATTTGTGGTTACTCCATACCCTATTGTTTGTATAGTTAAGCAGTACATTTTTGTACCTTCTTCCCATTTTGCACTGCTTGGGTAATTTTGCAATGAGATGTAATAATGCAGGAAGTTCAATCGGTAAAAAATGTGCACCTATCTTTGATTTTTGCACTTGTTTCAAGTTTTTGAAGATCAAGGCTGTACAATGTATCGTCCAAACGTAGGACAACCGTTACATTGAAGGCAATACAATACAATTCTCGTTATATTTGTACAGTATCTAAATAATCATAAAATATACTCACTTTGTTCCGAATTATAATATGTATTCTAGTTTTTCTAAATCACATGTATATAGACTGTTCACTCATTTCAGTCTGTATATAGTCCACATTGATTCAAAACATTTTATAATTAGGAATGAAGTGAAAATATCTTGATAGGGTTTCTAGTGTACTATCATTAGGCATAAGCATATAAAGTATATGAAGTGATTGTATGGAGCTTATCATCATATCCCTCGCATGCTCTATGCTTTGTTTTTCCTTGGCCAAATATGTCTTATATTTACATGCTCAAGTGGGTTGATGAATAAGAACAAGCATGCAAAATAATAACTTTCGACCAAGTAGATGCTCATTGAGCACCAAAAAATATGAAAAATGGGAGAAATAGAAAAGCACTAAGGTTTTGGAAGCACAGTAAGTAACTTGGAGAAAAATCAAGAAAATAAGAAACTAAATTATATAAAAATAAATATTACTTAAAAACTAAAGAATATTGCAAGAGATGTAGTAAAAGTTGAATCTTAAAATGAACAGAAATTTAATATAGATAATAGTTTGAATGTTTATCGAAATTCATGTTTTCAATTTGGAGATGTTTTTAGAATTATTTTTCATTTTTATTACTTCTATGATTCTAAATTCGGTCATGATGTATATTGATGTGGTGTGCTTAGAGGTCAGACCATGGAAACGGATTAGGGTTTGAGAATCGACCTACACGATCACGGCCACATATTATGCTCTTGGGTGACCAATTAGTGAGACGTTGTAACAAAGGAGGTGGTAGGTTTTGACAGGACTAAGAAAAGGGAGATCTAAAGTTGAAGAACAGGGTGGTGAGTAAGTTTCTGCCTCTCATGTTGTTTACCATTGTATTACGTCCATACTCAATAATGAATGGATTGTTTGTGATATGCGATTAAAACCTTCTTTTTCAATACAATGATCTAAATCCAAAACTAAGCGTAATGATTCTCTAACAACTTGAAAGTTATAAAAAGGCAAACAAGACGATCATTACTTCTGAAAAAACTGCACGTGCTGCTCATCGTCCCGAGAGGCGTGAGCCTAATATCGTTGAATGCACTGTGATTGAAAAACATACCCATCGAAAGGCAGTTAAAAAATCACTTCTTCATAGACAAAGACAGCGAAGAAGACCAAAATCATAAAAGTATAAACTATTAGAATCACAAGCTCCATGGAGTAGATCACGACAACAAGTATAGTACAGGGATGGAGGCGGGGCCGTATAATGTTGGTAACTCTCTCCACCTCTAGGACATTGCCGCTAAAGACACAAAAACCTCAGAAAAAGTCTTAAACTGCACGTTGAACATTGATTCATAGCTCCCATCATCTCATGTTGCCGAAATGACAAGAACCAACAAAGATTGAAGCTTTTATTCTTCTCCCAGCGTCGATCAGAATTCATTGATCAGCGATGAATAGTAACCAACAATCCCGCACACGTCCTCTATCATGTTTTTTCGTGGGACTCGCGTAGAGCACATAATGAATTGTTGAGCATTCGAATGCAAATATATGAGATCATGGATTCGGAACGAAACGGAGCGGACTTGGGGCGGGAACAAAATTAACCGGATAGTTACACACATATATATGGATATTGGCAAACTATACTACCAAAAATAATTGTCCAGTAGCCTAGTAGGCTAACAAAGTTGTACTCTATAGTCGGTACAATGATTATGTAAGTGAATTGTTATTTAGCAGAGGAACTCGGCAAAGTTACTAATGGTGGTCGATTAGCTTATGATTTTTCGCTTTAAAACCATCGGATAGTCCTAATTAATTCTCAGATAAAACATATTTGTTTGCTATTTGACATCACTCTCTTCAGCTTCACTCTCAGCTGAAGGTCCAGCAATTCATTGCAAAATAGTGTTATTTTGCTAACTGTTGCATAATAGTTATCCTGCAATAATTTGTAGTAGTATTATCTTTGATTTACCTTATTTGGTGGTTATTACTCCATACCGTATTGTTTGTATAGTAGGTAGGAAAATTTTGTACCTTCTTCCATTTGGCACTGCGCTGGCAATTTTGCAATGAGATGTAATAATGCAAGCCAGTTCAACGGTAAAAATCATGCACCTATGTTTAATTTATGCACTTGTTTCAAGTCTTTTCGAACGAGGTTGTGCAATGTATCGTCCAGACACAGGACAAATGGTCCATTGAAAGGCAATACAATACATTTCTCGTTGTATTTGTAGAGATACCTAAATCATGAGATATACTCCTCCATTCCGAATGATTAAATGTACTCCACATTGAAATATCTAAAACATTTTCTATTTAGAAACGGAGTGAGTAATAAATATCTTGATAGGGTTTCTAGTGTATATCATTAGGCAGAAGCATATGAATTATATAAAGTGATTGTGTGGAGCTTACCATCATATCCTTGGCAGGCTACTGGTCTTGTTTTTTCTTGGCCAAATATGCCTTACATTTACATGCTCAAGTGAGTTAATGAATAAGAACAAGCATATGCAAAATAGTAACTTTCGAGCAAATGGATGCTCATTGAGCGCAAAAAACATGAAAAATGGGAGAATGGACTCGGATTATTTGAAAGCACAATAAGTAACTTGGAGAAAAATCAGGGAAATTAAGAAACTAATTTATAGAAAAAAGAAGTGTTACCTTAAAAAACTAAATAATATTGCAAAAGATGCGGTAAAAATTGAATCTAAAACTGAATAGAAATTTAATGTAGGTAACAGTTTGAATGTTTATCGAAATACGTGTTTTCAATTCAAAACCATTTTGGAACTAAATATTCATTATTATTACTTCTATGATGTTTCTAAATTCCGTAAAAATGGTGTAATGACATGGTGTCCTCATAGGACGTCGGACCGTGTAAATGGATTAGGCTTCACGAATTGAACTTTGCGATCACGAACACGTCATATACTTGGTAACGAATTCTGCCAGCATACTTGAAGCGAGAAGTTGTGATATAGGTGGTAGTACTTTTCGAGAGAACAAAGTAAAAAAAAGTTAAATAATGGGGATGTGAGTCAGTTACCGTCTCTTTCTCTTTGTGTCGTGTCCATACTCAATAATGAATAAATTATTTGGGATATGGGAGTTTGCGTTTATAACTTACTTTATTAATACAATAATGTGAATATGAAACTAAGTGCAACAAGATTCCCTAACAACTTGAAAGTTCTAAAAAGGAAAACAAGATGATCATTACTTTTGAAAAAATCGCATGGGTCACTAATCCCAAGAGGTGTGAACATAAGATCGTTGAATGCATTTGTGATAGAAAACATACCCAGAGAAAGGCAAGTTAACAAATCACTTCTTCATGGACAAAGACGTCGAAGAAGACCAAAATTATGAAAGTATGAACCATTGAAATCACAAGCTCCATCACGACGACAAGTATAGTGCATGGATGGAGTTCGGCCGTATTATGTAGGTAACCCTCTCCACCTCTTGGACATTGCCATCACGGACAAACAAACCTCCCAAAAAGGTTTTTAACTACACGCTGAACATTCATGTGTAGCTCCCATCATCTCATGTCGCCGAAATGACTACTAGAAACGACAAGAACGGGCGGAGACCGAAGCTTTGATTATTCTCCCGACGTCGATCACAATGCACTGCTCAGAGATGAATACTGTTGGGAAACTTCTCTCGTACGTGTAACGTGCGGGCCCACCCTTTCTTGGGTGGGGGTTTTCCCTCTAGATTGGTCCTCAACCCTATCCCCTCTCCCTCTTATATATACACATGTATTGTATGAGAGAGACACACCATTGATAATAAAGATCAGTCCTGGCTATATCTCTGTGTTCTTTTACTTTTCGCATCTGTGATTGTGCCGCGTGTACGACTCCTTCGACTACGCTCACGCTACACGCCCTTGGACCGGACTCGCCGGCAAAGGTTGTGTAACACGTTATCAGCACGTACTGCTCCGCCAACTGATCTACATCGAGCCTCCCTCAAGCAGGCTCTCGTCGTTCATCGCGAAGGTATAATCCAGATCCGATCGCAACAACGGTTTTACATCTTTCTATGTTTCCGTTTTTGCCATACGTTTTATACGGATTATGTATTACCTACGGTGTCGATTTCCCTCCCGAGAGCCGAGCTGACGAATACGTCGCCGACCAATGTCGATGCTCTCGGATTCATGGGGGATTTGTTGACGGCACCGTAGGGAGTCGGTATGGACGTGATCCAGATGATCACGGTACCGCCGCGATGCACCAGCTGTGCGACGCGCCGTCTCAATTCCAGATGAACGGACGATGAAGATTGTCATCCGAAGTGTTTTCTATGTCGGCGTAAAAGACGTCGTCGGCTGACTGCCGTAGAGCCGCTCGCCGTGTGTTGCATAGGTCGGCAAGCCGCCACGCAACACACCGAGCCTTGCACTACGTGGCGCCGCCGTCGCTCTTCCGCGCGAGAAGGTCCAGATGACCGTGCTCGCTGTGTACCCTGCTGACCGCACCTGCGCGTCGGCAGCGCCGTACCGCGGACGACGGCCCTGCTGGCCGTGCCGTCCGAGCACGCACGCCCGAGGGGCGCCGCCGACCGCCGCCTGGCCCTGCTGGCCTCGCGCCGAGGCCGTCGCCGCTGGAGCCCTGCTGGCCGTCCGCGCTCGCCGTGCCCGGCAGCACTGTGACCGCGCCGCCCGCATCCGCGCCATGGCCGCGTCGACGCGCCGTCCGCGTACGAGCTCCAGGCCTAGTCGGCCGAGCCCCGCGATGTGCGAGGTCACGCCACCGGCCGCCCGCCCGCCACCCGCGCCGAGCCTGCGCAAGCGCGCCCCGCCACCCACCGCGAGCGCGCGGCCCCACTGGCCGCCGCCGCCGCCGTCACAGCCCGCCGCCCCCCTTGGTCTCGAGCCAGGAGGTCACCCGTGGCTGGCCGTCACCACGACCAGAGCTTCGACCTCGGTCAACGCGTGAGGCGGCCGACCCTTCTAGGGTTCGGTTGGGCCGCTGCTGGGCCCTCTGGACCCAATTCGGACGGTTATGCGGTCGAAAAAAAAACAAAGGCCAGCGCTGGGCAGAGAGGAATGATGATGGGTCGTCGGACGGTTTGCGGCCCAGTTTCGGCCTGCTGCCGATCGGGCCGGACCGAATGCGCGTATTTTACATTTTAGCACTTAAACTTTTCCAGAATTAGGTATAACTTTATTCCTGTTGAATAAATTTACCAGTCCCTGGTCAAGTCTAATTTTGCTGAAATTGTATTTTTGTGCATAAAATAATTTCGGAAGGTCAATTTTGGGGCCATTTTTTTCACGTTAGTGATGCGCTTAACATGTTTCCGTCATTATAATGCTTTGATTATATGTTTTCATTGCTAGAATTAATTGTTTAATTACCTTTAATCGCTTTGAAATCATTATTAGCATGTTTTTAAATATTGGAACGTCATGTTAATGAACAATTGTATCTTCATCGCATTTGTGCAATGGATTACCTGCTGTAATCCGGATTACCTGCTGTAATCTAATAAGATTTGCATAAATCGCAGATGGCCGGAATCGTCAATCGTGAGTTCACCGAGCTAGCCCAAAATGGGCTGAACTACCTGACATGGGCATCGGACGTTGAGATCTTCCTCACACCCGGGGAGCTGACCAAGGCAATTGGCCCGGGGACCCAAGCGGTCACCGGCGCTATCACCTCTGTTCAGAATGCCCAGGCTCTGCATTTTCCGCGTCACCACCTCTGCAGTACTCTGAAAAATAAGTACATGGCTGAGCGGAGTGCTTTGGACCTCTGGAATGCTCTTAAAACAGCGTTTCGAGCGACTGAAGTACACTGTTCGCCCGCTGGTGGAGGCGGAGTGGATACGTCTGAGGTTTCAGGACTTCCAGACGGTGGGAGACTACAATTCGGCTTTGCACCGGATTTGCACCTCTCTTCGGATGTGTGGTGTCACTATCACCGACACCTAGAAGATTGAGAAAACTCTCTCCACTTTCCACCCCAATCCGCTGTACAGTCCTCGCGAAACTACCGCCAGGGGCAGTACACGCAGTATGCAGAGCTTGTGGACATACTCCAGGTGGAGGAGACGCAGGATGAGCTCTTGTGAAAAAGAACTCTCTCGCGCAGCCACTTGGGGCGAGTTCCCGTCAGGGGGCCATGCTAACGTCTAGAAGGCCCATGTGCCTCTCAAGAAGAAGAGAGGTAGGAAGGGCAAGAAGGTGCCTCACCCCCCCCCCCCCTCGCCAGGCTCAGCAGCATCAGCCAGGCAAGGGGGAGCAGAGGCCCCAGGAATGCTATCGGTGCGGCTCTACAGAACACTTCTCATGCCAGTGCCGTGCACCTAAGGACGTTGTGGCAACGTACAAGGCTAGTAAGAAGGTGCATGAATCTCACCTCGCCTCAGTACAGGGGAGGCACCTCCGACACCCATGGTGGCGCCTGAGCTCCTCTCGCCGCCTCCACCTCCGCCTATTGCTGCACTTCTAGTTGCGCCCATGGAGATAGCTCCGACGGTCCCATCGGACGTCGACGTCTCTATGGAGGTCGATCACTTGGCGTGCCCTTTTTGCGCCTCGTGTAGGCACTGATGATGATCTTATAATCAGTGAGGAGCAGTTCGCACAGTTGGAGTTTGAGTGTGAAGTGAACGGCGCGTTCACTACGCCCGTCTAAGCTTCCACTACTTCATTTATCATGATTCCTTAGGCTATTTGAGATACATTTGGTTTTGTAAGCTCTATAAGAGCAAGACATATTCATTATTTCGACGGTTGAATGATATTTGATTATCGTTCATTAATTCCTCTATTTAAATATGATGGCATGTTATGTTCTGAGATGTATATGCATTTGTTCTATAATGTCGCTACTTCCTCGCTTCATTATTTTAATTACATGCAAATATCTTAGAACACGTGTGGCACACCAATGGAGTAAACATGTTTTGTGGAAAACGATACACAAATACCATTTTGAGACAAATTGTGTGCTTTGAGTCTAATAAAATCTCGAGGTAGTGTTATGAAAATCGCCGACTGCGATTCTTATATAGTTGGCTCCGGAAGAGCCACTATCATACTACCCATGGGAACAACTTTGATCATTAACGATGCATTGTTGTACCCCGAGTCACTCGCACCCCCTTAAGTTTCAATGGTTTTCACGCTGATAGTCTCTAGCTGAGACCGGTGTTGTGAATGGTATGGAATACCTCCTAATCACCGAGCGCGATGAAAATGTAAACATGTTCTTGGAAGATTTTCCTCCATTAGAAAAAGGGCTATGCTACACGATATTTGTAGCACCGCCTATGTATACTTCCTTCAAATGCTCTGAACTATTTTGCATTTGGCATGATAGATTAGGCCACTAAGTCTTAGTATGATGAGGAATACACAACTTGAACGGTCATAATGTTAAAATTAAAAACTTCCCGAATCCTGATGATTTTGTGTGCTTCGCATACTCTTCGGGGAAGTTAATCAGTCGACCGTCCACCTTAAAGGTGAAGGATGCAATCCCCACATTTTTTTTGCATCCTAGGGACAAGCGGTCCGATTCAGCCCATCTCAAGGTTGTTTTGGTACTTTATGGTACACATCGACGCTTCTCTAAATGGTCCACTGTTTGCCTACTGCAACATAAATCCATGGCAATGTGAATCGCAGTCGAGCATTCGGTACCGCATGTCCAAACGCAAAATGCATTTGGTTAAATTCATTGCAAGACCGCCCCTTCAAAGTTGTAATTCGCCAACCAGATGTTGGGGCACGCTGTGTTACACGCTGCTAAACTCATCAAATTTAGACTGTTAGCCTACAACATCCATTCTCATATGCAGCTTGCGTAGGGGTTGGCACCGAAGTTTTTCCCACCTTTATAGGTTCGGTTGCTAGGTATATGTACCGATACCACCACCAGCGATCAGCAACGGGCCTCCTCCTTAAGTCGGGGATATACGTTGCTTATGAGACTGTGTCCATAATCAGGTATTTGGACCCCATGACAAGTGATTGTCATACGGCCCGCTTTGCTGATTGCATTGACGAGGATCTCTTTCCGACTTTAGGGGGAGATAATCAAACCCTTGATGATAAAAGTCGAGAAATCACGTGCTAAGTCACGGAGATCCACGCTCATGACCCACGCACTGCCGAGACAAATAAAGAAGTCCAAAAGAAAATTGATTTGCATGCATTAGCGAATCAACTGCCTGATCACTTTAGTGACTTGAAAACTGCGAGAAAGTCGCATATGCCTACGTGCAATGCACTGGAAAGGGTTGAGATACCGAAGTTAACTATGGTACACCCGCTCCCGTCCAAAGGCCTAAAAGGACGCGAAATCCGGTTTCTCAACTCCTAAGTACTCGGGGACGCCTGAGGAAGAAGGATAAGAGAGATTTATCACAGACAGTCACCAAAGCCCCTAATAAGAAAAAGGGGAGCCAATTGAGACCTGGCACAAGTACGGAAAGTCCTGTGCACGGGATTCCGGACTTGAATGTCCCTATTGAGGGAACATCCAGCGGAGATGTGAGTACACACATCGGCGCGGAAAAGCTAAAGGACCTCGCTCCTGTACTGGGAAATACGGTGGAGCAAGAGGTAGCGCCAGATGCGCCCCATGACGAAATGGCCATAAATTATATAAATAAGGGAGAGTCAAGGAACCGAGCAATGGCAATTGTCGACATTAACTTTGCTATAGAATTGCCTCAATCATAGATCCTGACCCTAGGCCTAACAATCTCGCTGATTGTGAAATAAGGTCGGATTGGAAAGATTGGCAGGAGGCAGTTACCTCACGCATGAGGTGGATCGGTATAGAGCAAGACTCGCCGCTCAATGGTTCACTCAACGGCCAGATGTCGATATTGAGGAAACTTACTCCCTAGTCATGGATGATATAACCTTTAGATACTTAATCTCAGTGGCAGTAAATCTGGACTTAACAATGAAATTGATGGATGTTGTCACTGCTTACCTATATGGTAACCTTGATTCGGAAATTTACATGAAGGTACCAGAAGGTATCCCCATTCCGAACCAAGAGAGCAAATCGGTGTCTATACATTGTTCTTCTTCAGAAGACATTGTACGGACTTAAACAGTCTGGTAGGATGTGGTATAATCTCTTAAGCGATTTCCTTCATCAGAAGGGCTACACGAGCAACGAAAATTGCCCATGCATCTTTATACGGTGATCCCAAGATGGATTTTGTATAATCTCGGTGTACGTGGACGATTTGAATATAATCGATACACCTAGAGATATTGAGGAAGCGAGTTCCTACCTGATGTCGGAATTCGAGATGAAAGATTTGGGTAAAACCAAGTTTTGTTTGGGTTTGCAACTTGAACATTCCCCTGTTGGGATTCTAATGCACCAGTCTGCCTACACCCAGAAGGTGTTAGAGAGATTTGGATTTCATATCCTTCAAAGACTCCAATGATTGGGAGGTCTTTGCAGCAAGATAAGGACCCGTTCAGGCCTAAGGAAGAGGGGGAGGAAATTCTGGGACCGGAATTCCCCTACTTGAGCGCCGTTGGAGCACTCATGTACCTCGCTAATTGTACACGGCCGGACATTGCGTTCGCTGTCAATTTGCTTGCTAGGTACAGTTCTGAGCCTACCAATAGACATTGGAAAGGCATCAAGGACGTCTTCCGATACCTCCAAGGGACCAAAGATCTTGGCTTGTTTTACCGGAGGAATCAAGACCTTTCACTTGTTGGATATGCTGATGCTGGGTACTTGTCGGACCCGCACACTGGCAAGTCTCAGACTGGATATGTTTTCCTTTGTGGTGGAACCGCAGTTTCCTGGAAATCGTCTAAGCAAACTTTGGTAACAACTTCGACGAACCACACGGAAATCATAGCACTGTATGAAGCATCACGAGAGTGTGTATGGCTTCGACGGATGATCGGCCACATCCAGCTGACATGTGGGCTGAACACCGTCCAAACCCCAACTATTATCTATGAGGATAATGCAGCTTGTGTTGCACAAGTCCAGACGGGTTATGTGAAGAGCAATCTCACAAAACATATCGACCCCAAATTCTTCTATGCACATGAATTGCAAAAGTCGAACGAATTGAGAATCTTGCATACTAAGTCGTGTGAAAATCTTGCTGATTTGTTCACTAAATCATTACCAGCATCTTCCTTTGAGAGATGTGTTCGTGAAATGGGTATGATAAGACTTAGGGAGATGCAAGGTTCAGGGGGAGAATCTTCACAAACTCATCGCTGAAATCTCGATCCCGATGATTGAGTACTTGACCTGAAAGTTAAGTGAGTTGTACTCTTTTTCCCTTTAGTGAGTTTTTATGAAGTTTCTCACATAAGGTTTTTAATGAGGCAATTCGTGCAACATGAGGAGACGTATACTATGCGCTCTTTCTCCATATTTTTCCATTGGGTTTTCGGAGTTTTTGAGACATAGACAATACGAGTTGTCGGACCAAGGGGGAGTGTTGGGAAACTTCTCCTGTACGTGTAACGTGCGGGCCCACCCTTTCTTGGGTGGGGGTTTTCCCTCTAGATTGGTCCTCAACCCTATCCCCTCTCCCTCTTATATATACACATGTATTGTATGTAGAGAGACACACCATTGATAATAAAGATCAGTCCTGGCTATATCTCTGTGTTCTTTTACTTTTCGCATCTGTGATTGTGCCGCGTGTACGACTCTTTCGACTACACTCACGCTACACGCCCTTGGACCGGACTCGCCGGCAAAGGTTGCGTAACAAATACGAACCAACCCACCGACAACAAGGGCTAGTCAGTTATGTCAATGGTAGGAAAAGCAGCCCCACAAGCATGGTGCCCAACCATCCGGCACACATACTCTATCATGTTTTTTTTGTTGGATTCGAGTAGAGCAGATAATGAACTGTGAGCATTAGGATGTGGGATATATAGTGTCATAGATTCAGAACGAAACCTAGCGGACTTGGGGCGGAGTATTTAAGTAAATTGTTATTTAACGGACGTACTCGGCAACTCAATAATTAGTAACGGTGCTCGATTAGCTTATGATATTTCGTTTTAAAACCATCGGTTGGTCCAAATTAATTTTTGGATAAAACATATTCAGATGTTATTTGACATATCATATCCTATACCATGTCTGAGTTATCAGATACCCTTGTCCATCGGATTACTTCAAACCGGATATAGATTTTTAATACGGATCCGAAAATGGTTTCAGCTTATTATCCTATCCGCTTACATCCTTAAGCGGACACTTTTTGCCAACATGTCTGGTTTTTGGCACTCGGCGAACATGAATTTGTCGGCATGATTGTTGATTGTTGTTTGTCGGGTGTAATGCTCGGCAAAGACTTTGCCGAACATGATTTTGTGTGTTTGCCATGTATATGGCATACACGGTAAAAATTTGGAATCTAGTAGTGGGATACCCTTATTCATCGGATTCCTTCAAACGAATATGGATTTTTATACGGATTCAAAAAAGGTTTCGGCCTAAAAATTGTCCTATCAGCTTACATCCTTACCCATAAGCCATAAAACTAGTAAAACCTATATTTTTGAAAATTCGGCACAAAAGGACCTCTCCTACAAAGTATAACCAGATCTTACACGTCGGTTTGCAAAATGAAAGATGGACATGGTGAAGGAAGCTGGATTCAGATAGAACTCGTGTGATCGTTCTTTTTTGGTTTGTTATACTGCTTGCCACTTGGCCAACACACCATAATGTTCGGCGTTTGCAATAAGTGGTATAGCTAAACTTGTTTGGACAGATCATTTTATGACGAAGTTTGCAAAAAAAGATCAAATTTGTCGATTTTACCCGGTACAAAGCTTTGGGGTGGAGTTTTCATGTGTTGCTCAAATTCGCAGCTCAGTTCGACAAAACATGACGCCCTATGCTTTGATTCGCGGCTCGATCGTCTCATGTTCCCGAAACGAGTACCAGAGACGACCGGCCGGTTAGTGTTCGTGCACACACACGTTTCATGTCACTCGTACGTGTGTGCCGATATCGACCATGGTTAGGTGGGGGCACCATTCTTAGCACAAAACTAATTTTGGGCATCAAAGTGTTGGAGCTCCAAAGCCTCAAATAAATCAAACCATTCTTAGTTAATTAACTACAAGTCTGTTCTCCGAATTCAACTTATTATTCCACAAATCGAAAGGCACTAGCCTGATAAAGTTCACCACTTTGTCCCTTCCTCCGAGGAGCAAAGACACCTAGCAAACAGTGGGCCAAACCGAGCCCCGGACATTGCCCCCCGGGCGATGATCAGACGTCGTCCACGGCGGCCACCACGCCGCCCTCGTCCGCGGCGGTTCGGCGCATTCGCTGGATCGCCTTCTCCACCTGCGTACATAACCGCGTTGTCGTGAACACCGTGAGAAACTGAGCAAAAGCTTCAGCTGAAACCGTGCAAGAATGGGAGAAGGGCTCACCTCGCTGTCCCAGTTGGTCTTGGCAGTGATGATGATCAGAGCCACCGTCTGCACAGCCACCCCTATGATCAAGCCCCACCAGATCCCCTGAATTACCATAGAGAGATGATCCAAGTTGTTACTGATCAATCAATAGCCTGAATTACAGAGGTTAACTGAAGATGAAAGCAGCACGGGAGGTTAACATACAGCTGCTCCGAGGCTTGTTTTGAATCCTAGGACACATCCAATCGGCAGCCCGATCAGGTAGTAAGCCCCGACATTGACATAGGCGACTAGAACTTGCCACCCACTCCCGACAGCGACTCCTGCAAAAATTACAGAACAGGATTTAGTTCCTTTGGTTCAATGCAGACTAGGCACTATGATCTCTGTCAAATGTTATGTTTACCTGAGAGGATTGGCTGGATTCCGTTCAGGAAGATGCTGATGGCCAGCAACGGTGTCAGACTGATAACGGCCTCGATCACCGTCGTGCTACTCGTGTAGAGTGTGCTCAGCGGGTACCTGAGGATCATGACTGTAATCGTGGCGAGGATGCTGAAGGCGATGCTGGCCGTGACGACCACCATGACAGACAACCTCGCGACCTTTGGATGGCCAGCGCCAAGCTCATTGCCGACACGAATACTGTGTAATAAGTTGATGCAAATGCTTGATCAGCAAGGGAGAGTTGATCTGTATCTCAGTATGGCTCAGTTATTAGCACTGACCTGGATGCATAGCTCAGACCAAGCATGATTTGGAAGTCCCAGTTCCAGTAATTGATGCTGAAACAAGTCAAAGAGATAGAGATGCAAGTGTGTGATTATGACGATATATGATCAGACATAATGTGTAACTCTAACATGAGAGCTGAATGATCGTGTGGCCTACCAGATAGAGAGTGAATCGAGAGCAATTTCGGAGTTGGGGAGGAAGCCAGTCAGAAGCACAAATCCTTGCACGTACCAGATCTCCAATCTGAGGAAGAACACAACGAAACTAGACATAATTAGACCACAAAGAACTACCAAAAAGTTAACTAGGCAATGGCTCATAAATGTACTCACGCTAGCATGACAGCCGACGCGAAGGCTAGCTTGGCGTATCCCCAAAGGCCTCTGAAAGCGAGCATGGAGAGCCCGGTCCACGTCTCCTTACAAGCTGGGCTCCAGATGATGTACGCCCATGTCAACGCCACGAGCACCCACCAAGAGAAGCTCAGCGTCAGAGCCGCACCGAGAAGGCCAAAGCTGAGCACGAACACAGCAAGCCAGGAGATGAAGACGTGGAAGACAAGCACGGCCAGTGTCATGTATGCCACAGGGTTGACGATGTTCTGAGCCTGCAGGAACCTCTGCATCGGGCAGAAGAGCGCAAATGCGAGCAGCTGCGGCACCAGACCACGAGCATACAGCTGTCCCGCTGCGGCCACGTCGTCAGACTGCCCAATGAGCAGCAGGAATGGGCCGGCATACCAGTAGAGGAAGGAGATGGCAACAGCCGTCACAAACTGGAGTACGAGCGCCCTCTGGCAAACGACGCCCATGGCCCTGTACCTCCTCGCCCCGTAGGCCTGGCCACACACCGTCTGCACCGCACTCGACATGCCAAGCTGCATTCCACAAAGGTGGCAATATGCCATTTCTAAGAAATGCAAAGGACTACACTACACAGTGCAAGAACGTATGCAGCTTGTTACCATGATGCCCATTTCTAAGAAATGCAAAGGACAACAATACACAGTGCAAGAACGTGCGCAGCTAGTTACCATGATGCCATAGGCTAGGCCCTGGATGCCGATGTTGGTGATGGAGGCGCCGGCGAGCTCGAGCTCACCGAGGTGGCCGACGAACATCTGTGTGACGAGGCTGAGAGTGAAGCTGAAGAGAGTTATGAGGATGGACGCCCATGAGATGCGCCACAGGTTGCCGGCCTCCCACAATGCCAGCCGTGACAGCACGTCAAACGGCACTGGCTCCCGCCGCAGCAGCTCCTCTGACGCACTGGACCGGTCATCGATGAAGTCCAGCAATGGTGCCGTCGCATTGCCATCTCCCTCCATTGTCTCCTCTTCCTAAGTGCTTCACTCAGTCTAGTTCATTATGGACCAAGCCTTTGTGATGCTAATATATTCAGGAACGTGTGTACTGTTCAGTAGCCTTCTGAGTGGCAGCTAACAACCCTTCAGAGGCCATACCTACCAGTCTATTGACTGGCTGTGAATAAGTTGGTGGTGAGTGCACGGGTGTGAGTATGAAACGTGAACTATTACCAGCTGAACACAAAATTATGAATCTGTCAATTTGAGGTAGGTGAATTTCGGATTAGTTGCATCCAGAAGAAAATGGGATCAGCTTTCCAGCATGAGATGCATTTGATTTGACAATCCAACCAAATCTTACATATCTTGTCAAGAAAAACAGGCTACATCAACATGTCAGAAATCAGTAGCTTTACTTTTCTTGTTTCAGAAGGCCTCTTTCTACAAACTTAACTATAAGCTTTCCAGCAGCTGGTTTTTGTTTCTCTAAGGTCAGCTGATTGTCTACTTTTTGACATAATTTAATATCAGGAATTAAATTTCTCTGAAACATTCGGCAAGCCACATTGTATGACTGAATTGCGAGGCCTCTGTTAAGAAAACTCTCCATCAGCATGCGGCATGTCTGAGCATCTCTTTGTGAGGCAGTTCTCAGTACCTTGGTGAGGAGACTGTAAGCTTCATTAAGTTTACCAAATGCACATAGCTTCTCGATGACCTGATTGTATACACTCTTAAGATCTTGTCTTAATAACAACTTATCCAGTAGAATTAGTAATTCTTCCACTGCACCCTTCTCACAGTATCTATGTATCACTGTCCTGTATGTGACGAGGGTCGGGACAATGCCTCTGTTGAGCATTTTCTCCACAAGCCCTGTCGCTTCTTTCAGTCTACCTTTCTTTCCCAAAGCATTGACAACAACAGTATAAGTTACGACATCTGGATGCCTGTTACTGAGATACAAGTCATCCAACAAAGAGAGCGCTGATTCCAAATCACCCTGCCGAGAAAATCCATGAATCACAGTAGTGAAGTTAACAACATTAATGGTACAACCTTTGCTTTGGCACAGCTCCATGAAGTCTTTGGCCTCTGCCGACTTTCCTTCCTTGCATAATGCATGGATCAGTAAGTTAATCTCCACTGTAGTGGGAAAGAAACCCTTCTGCAACATCTGTGTTACGACTTCACATGATTCCTTTAGTTTCCCTTCTCTTCTAAATCCATGCATCACAACACTGTATGTGATATCACTTGGAGTCCACCACTCCTCTCCACTGTTGTTTAGCAATTCCCAAGCCTCTGAAGTTTTCCCAGCTTTGCAGAGACCATTTAACAGGGCGGTGTGCGTGACTATGTTTGGCTTGCAACCATTCTTATACATATGCTTCATCATCTTTCTTGCTTGATCAATTTCTCCAATACGACAGAACCCATCAACAACTGCACTGTATGTTACAACATCAGGGTGACATCCTTTTGATATCATCTCACCTACAATCTCCTTTGCCCGAGCCATCCTCCCATTCAAGCAAAAAGAATGCACAACGGCACTATATCCAACCTCATCAACACGAAATCTTTTCCCCTCCGACTCCCTCAAGAACTCCAACGCCTCGTCTGCATGACCATGCTTTGCAAGCACATGGATGAGCATGTTATACGTCACCTGATCTGCAAATAGACCTGCATCATTCCTCATCTTCTCAAGCAAACATCGCACCTCTGCCACCCTCTTCTCCTTGCACAAAAAACCCATCACTGTATAGTAAGTAATCTTATCAGGCGGGCACCCATTTTGTAGCATCACGCCGATCATCTCTAGTGCATCAACAACCCGCCGAACGCTACATAACCCCTTGATAAGGCAATTGTACGTGACTACGTCAGGCTCGACCCCGACACGGCGCATCCGGTCGGCAAACTCGAGCGCCTTGTCGACGCGCCCGGCCACGACAAGCACATTCACAGCCACGTTGCAAATCGAAATGTCGGGCGCGCACCCGTCCCTCTGCATGAGCTGGAGCACGCGCATGGCGGAGCGGAGCTTCCCCGCGCGGCTGTACGAGAGCATGAGGTGCGCGAACTGCTGCGGGCCGTGCCTCACCCCGCGGCGGATCATGAGGCGCGTGACGCGGCGGGCGGGGTCGTGGAGCCTGGTGCGGCTGAGGAGGCTCAGCATTTCGTCGAACACCTCGGGGCGTGCCGGTAGCGCCACTGGCGGTCTGCCCAGCGGAAGAACTCGAACGCGCCGCGGGTGTCAGCCTGCGCCTGCTCGCGGAGCACGGCGCGGACCTGCGACGGCGAGAGCACCCGGAGCAGGTGCCGGAGCTGCGCCTCCAGCTTCGGGGTCCACGCGCCGCGGAGCTCCAGCAGCTTGCAGGTGTCGCGCACGAGGCGGCTGCGCGACTCCTCCGCGAGGTCATCGTCGAGGGGAAGCTCCTTGGCGGGAGACGCGGGGGCGAGTTCTCCCGCGGCGGCGACCGCCGAGGAGGATGCGGCGGTGGTGCAGAGGCGGCGGGGCTGGAGGAGGAGGAGCAACGGGTTCTTGGTTAATTGCCCAGGCATGGCGCGTGGTTATGCGCACGAGACCAAATGCGTTTGGTGGTGGCGAAAGTGATCGGCGGTGGCTGTAGGGTGCCGGCGGCGGCGGCGGCAGGTCACTCGCCGACGACGGGTTGGCAGGAGTGAGCTCTGTGGCCTGTGGGGTCACAATGTCAGGTCAGTCCACGCAGCTGTTTTGCTACGATGTCCAGTAGTTGTACGAATTTGCAATAAAACCCATGTGGAGAAGAGAAAACAGGGGCTGATGCAGCACAGTAATTCCCCGAAATGCCATTCGTGATAACAGGCTCGAAGATCTAGTTTAGCCTAGCTACTAGACTTTTTTCCATTTTTTCGAAATACTATTCGTGATTCGTGTTCCATTTACCGAAATGCCAACTATACACAGGTAAAAAAAAAAAACCAAACCAACAGTTAAAGAGAAAGTACACGGATCAATATGCGATAACAGACTCGAAGATGAGCAAAAGAACAAGTTTCTCGAGAAAATGAGTCTACTCATAGCTAACATTAGGAAAATTATAACGAGCAACCTTTTGAATTTTAAAACATGGAACGAACAAAATGCCAACTCTTCGACTTATTCATCGACCATGCATGGCAACTGTTATACTGACGTGGCCATGCGAAAACATTTTGTTGATCCGTTCTAGAAAACGGCCGCTCGAGTTTAGGGTCTCTTTGGATTGCAGGATTTTCAAAACGTAGGAATAGAAAAAAACAAAGGATTGAGATGTCATGTAATTCAATTCTTATAGGATTTCAAAACATGGGAATTTTGTAAGATATGCATTTGATGGGCACAGGAAATCAGGAATTTTGCCTTTGGATAACGGGATTGACACCATCAAATTCCAAAGGCATTCCATAGGAAAAATTCCTATGGATTGGAATTCTCCATAATTCTTACGAAATTCCTTCGATCCAAAGAGCCCCTTAGCGATGTCCTAGTATTATGCATTAACATCTTTGGAAAGTTGTATTTATTGTGTTGGGGCTAAGTCAATGAACCCTTGGTTGGGCATCCTCAACTCATTCATCAAAATTATCTCTTACTTCTCCACATCAGATCTACCTATATAATTTAAACGCGTGATACATGAAATTGGCCACCTCTCATCTAGTTTTATCGTCTCTACACACAACAGTATAAGATTATTAAATCTTGTAGTATCATCAAATTAGACTAATAGGGTCTTAAAACGGGTCTATGATAACTAAACAAATCTACATAAGACACAATTCATTCTAGTGGTTATATCTAAATATCCATGCATATTTTTAATCTTGTTGGCAACATCAAGGCATCGTTGAAAGGGCTGACGGTCGAGGCGTTCACTCGTGGAGGAGGAGGAGCCTCCTCTCACGAGTAGTCTACAACGTAAAAGGCAAGGTCAAAGTATTAGTGGTAAATCGGATGTTGCTCTTGTGTTTGGTATCGCGCGCGCGGTTAACAAATACTCTCTCAGTATCAAAATATAAGACTCTCTAGCTAGTTTGTACACACATGTATGTAGACATGTTTTAGTGCAAGGTTCACATACATGTGTACAACCTAGTTAGAGAGTCTTATATTTTGATACGGAGGGAGTAGATGGTACTGGAGTAGTAACATGATACAAAATTAACCGCTATTGCTTAGCGCTTAATTAGAATGGAGTCCAACTCATCCAGAGTCTAATGTAGTCAAGTGCTCCTAGTTTTGTGTGCTAACATATTGTTAGTGCAGCAAATTTGGATTAAAGAACAAAAACATTTGTAAGTTTAAACTAATAACAGTGAAATATAGTGCAATGCATAATAATAATAATAATAATGACGTGACTCAGAAGTCAATGAGTAGCATAAGCATATATCGAAAACACACTTTTCATCTCAGAAAATATATAGTTCTGCAGCATATAATCCCTATATGATGAACCCCATTTGAGAGGACTGATGCACATAGTTTCCGCAAGCTCTTCACTTCTTGAGATGATCGAAGACGCAGTTGAGCGCCCTCCACTGTCGTCGCCTTCCTCTCATCCCCGAAGTTCCAGAGGGGTAACCTCCTGCGGTATCGTACCCACGGAGATCGGCAACAGCGAACTTCACCGCCCTGCACACATCATCACCGTACTCCATCTTCAGTTGTGCCAGTTTGTCGTCATCTTCATCCACCACTTCCTGTGGAAATAATAACGCATATGATTTTGATTCGATCAATCCTTCTGATAACAACGCAAATGTTTACAGGTTGTGCTAAACGTATCACTGTAGTAGGACTGTAGGAGATATATATTATACCTCAGTTTTGCCATCAACCTCGACGGTCTTGAAAGGACGCCAAGACGCGTTCTTCAGTTCATCCTGCCAAAAGGAGAGAAGCACAGAAGCCTTGGCCTCAGGGTCATCTCCATCCCCATACTTCATCTTGCAGGCATGCTTGAACGGCGCCTCTTCAAGCTCTCCCATCCGTTTGATGCCAATGTCTGACGACTCCTTGCTGATCAGCTTATTCTTCAGAAAACCCTACGGGCATCAACGGTCAAGATATAGATCGATCACCATTCCGTCAAACAAAAACAATTCGGATAGATATGATGGGAGGAGATGATATGTACATATATATATACCTCTACTAGTGCTTTTCGGGCATCTTGCAGCTCCTCTCCACTTGCACGGGCTTTCACTTGGTATTCGTCTGCTCTTCTCGGTTGTACTGCTGCAGCCTGATGAACACACCAAAAAAAAAAAAGAGTGTCCTGAAAGCTGACGCGTCGACCGAAATGATAGTACTGTACTTTTCTGACAGGAGAAAAAGCACACCTCCCGCAGCTGTACGATGGCGAGTCCCAGTCCGTTGATGTCCGCCTCGAGCTCGGATATCCCCTCCGTTAACATCTCGAACTGTTGATCTTCTCTGGTCGTGGCCGCCTGGCCGGTGCTTTCCTCTTCCCAGCACGTGCAGCTGCAGCCTCGGATTGCTCTGCATCATGATCTGCTACAGCTGTGAAAACATAACGGTGTTCATTCAGACATCCAATTTTAATCTAGCTCTATCCCCATGCGCATGTGCATATGTACTAGATCAACAGAGACGGTAGTAATCAGGAGGATGGAAGGGAAACCAAAGTCACGATTGCTGACCTGGAGGCATCTCGTCGCCGGCGTCGGCCATGGCGGCGTACGGTGGAGGAAGGGAACCGATGAACTGAACCGAGTCGACACGGTGTTACAGCGGCTGAGACGACAGTATATAGAGAGGAGAGGTGCTAAGGTAATTAATTCCCACGATTCATTATTCCGGTGGGTGCTCCCCTTCACCTCCCACGCCGGCCGCCGCTCCATTTTCTCCTGCGTTTAATTACTGCTCCAATTACTTCATATCGTTCTGACTTCCGAGCCGGTCGACGCAACGTCTCCAAGTCCTTCATGCAGAGAATGGACGTGGCTTTTATCGTTGTGGTGGACTTTGTTATTTTTGTGAGGTTAAAAGCGGGCGTATCCGCCATCCGATCAGATAGAATAGAGGTTTATGTACAAAATTTTGAAAAAGTGAAAAATCTCTTAAAAACTAAAAAAACTAGTCTCCAAGATCCTGCTTGTGGGCAAAAGCCCGCAGCGCCAACTCCTCCCGCGCCAAAGCCGCCACCTCCGTAGGCGAGATCGCCGCACTGCGGAAGGTCCTTCGGTTCCTCTCCTTCCCCCATGTCGAGGAGTGCCCAGGCATCAGAGAATTCTGCATCGAGGCCACCCCTGGTGGCATCTGCCGCTCCCCGGTTCCTGACGTCTTCTTCTTCTTGGGCTTCTTCACAGAAAGGACGAGTTCATCCATGGCTGCCGCTGCCTGGTCCGAGATGGGACCATCGAAGAGCGTCAGGTATTCCTGCCGACGGCGCTCCGAAGGAGTAGCCTCCTCAGGCTGCGAGCCGAGGCGGCGCGCCACGGCCTGTTTGGATGGACTAACAATACACAGCTATATCACGAATTACCCGACTTTCGCGAGCACCACGTTGACACGAGCGCCCAGCCATGGACAATGTTGGGAGATGGATCATATGTAGTACTAGCATCTCAGAAATCTCACAACTGAAACTGATGCCCAGCCAGTTGCTCCAGGACCAGCACCAACTATCTGTTTCTATTGGAAAATTTCTCTCTCTTTTCTATTCAGAAAATTTAAATATGCAACTCTTTGAGTGACCAGCTAAACGACCTCTACTCGAATTAGGTTCATTGGTACAAAACAATAACAGAAACTCCACACAAATCATAACGTATACTCCTAGCTAGTCCACACACACAGATATATAGCTGTCAATACGCAAATACATGGATGTCATAACTCATAAGTTATATAGTCGTCCATACAGATTAAATAGCTAACTGATTCAGAAATACAACCAAGCTCCAATATATCACAATGAAATCTTCCTAGCTTGCAAGGTTCAAACACACCTTCTGCCACTTAGCTCTATCGAAAGTCCTGTCTTGCTCGCCGCGACAAGGGACCAAGCAACAGTAACAGTTACCTCGGCATCACCAAGGGCACATTTCTGCTGGCTTATGTTGCAAACTTTGGGATAGAAAGAGACACAAGTTTCTGCAGCAATAGCACCAGTTTTGGAGTAGGCTTTTATGACAACGTCCAACCTTCCGTCACCTTCGACAGAAACAACTTGCCTCCAAAGATGTACATAACCACTTTCACCTTTCGGCAGTGCTTCATCTTTTGACTCAATCAGCACAATTTTGTTGGTTGAGGGATCAATTTTACGACTGATTTCACCATCAGTGACAATCGCCGTTCCTGATAGTGGGCTGCAAGCAACTAGGCCGCCATATTTGAAAGGCCATGACCCATCGCCTTTGGCAACCTGAACACCCAAGATGGTGGCCTGGACCGTTTGTTTAACCGGCTGCAAGCACAATTCTAGCGTGCACAAGGCATTCTTGAAGCAGATGCTAGACACGCCAGGACCGTTCCATCCCGTGTAACAGCGGGCAAGACTCATCAACGCTTTATCTTGAGAGCCTTTTTTACTCTTAGTTCGATTTCAAACCAAGCCTTGTCCGTAAGCACGATTGCACGGGAGGGACCAATCAAGTGCAGAAAAGGATCCTGCAAGCAAATCACCAGTCAATCACCAACGTGCATGCAATCAAAAAGATGTACAAGAAGAAAATCGAGAGAGTAGAAGCATACATACATTATGTTTCAGTTCTTGGGCGTCGCTGCTATCACGAAAGAAGAGAATGTTTCGGTTGCGATCCACCGTGTCTCGGACGGCAACCACGCCATACACAGAGTACAATGGCAACTCAAGGCAACCAGGAAGTTCAGTGAGTTTGATGGAGATGATCTGCAAGGTTTCCGGAGTGTAACAGTCACTGCTGAATGGCATGAGTCCAGGCGTGTAGTGTGTAAACTGCATTGAACTCAGAACCGCTGCAACCAAAAAGTGGGGCGTGTGTTAGAAATTAACATGCATGAACTAACACTACTAGATTAGCAGAAAACTAATCCGGCCCTTCCTCGAGCAAAAAAGAGAACCCCTTTTATTTATGAATAAATGAAAAGGATCTAAATAGTAAAACAAGAGAGAGGCCGGGTTTGTTGGTTGCTCACTTGGTTCTGTGAATAAACCACAGGTTTTCCCACGTTTATATTCCCAGAGTTTGCGGTATGAGGTGAATGTCTTTGCCTCGTTAGCCATCTCCATCTCGGCGGTCGTCTTCTTGTCTGATTCGACCTCATTGGTATCCTTACTGTCGTTGTCGTCGTCGTCGTTGTCATCGCCACCAGCTTGATCCAACATGTTGGACACTTCTTCGAGCAGCCGCAAGGTCTCCTTATCCATCTGCCTGCTCTTCTTCTTGGCCACCTTGTCTTGGATGTGGAGCAAGGTACTCTGTATCTCCGCGTACAGCTGCGTCTCCATCATCATCTCGAAATAGCTCTTTCCCGCTGAATTTTCACTCCTCTTGCTGCTGCTCTCTGGACGATTCTCGTGGTCGCTGAAGCGCAAAGGTTTCATTGCCGCCGCCCTCTCTGCGTTATGTTTCATCAGTTTCTCCCGATATTCAGGTCGCATACTTGAGTAAAATTCCGGCACTGGCTCCTCTGCGTGCCGCTGCATCTCGGATCTCTTTCCGGACTCCTCGGCTTCCTTCTTCGGTGCTTCTGACACAGATTCTTCCGGCTCCGGACTGATCACCTCTTTGCCTCTGCCCACGACAGATTCGTATATGCGTGCATAAAGGACCAGGACTAGTTACTGAGACCGACTCGTACACGAACTCGAAGGTATCAGGCAACACACTCCAATCCGATCCCAAACCGGACTAGCTAGTACTTGTTTTGACTTTTAACTTTATCAACTAACAAACTGTATAGGAATTCTAACCTTTTTTTCGATGGAACGCCCCCCATTCCATTTACTTCTTACACTATAGAATAAAAAGTGGGTTTTACTTCTTTTTTTCAAGCGAGGCAAAAGCTTTTTTTTTTTAGAACCATGCAGGAGCACTGCATGTATTACCATAGATAGAAAGAAAGATAGCCAGAAAAAGAACTGACTGAAGTCTTACAGAGATGGCCGAAGCCAAAGAAGAGAGGAAAAATACAAGCGACCTAACAAGCTCATGCTACCAAAACCAAACAACAAACAATAAAACCAGCCTAAAGACTTAACCAAGATCCAGACGACCTGCACTAGCTAGATTCCATTGTTTGGCCTCATTTTTTATGTGTTCAATTAACACATTGGTGGGCTTGAGGATTTTGTCGAACACCCTCCGATTTCTTTCACGCCAAACTTCCCAAGCGACCAGTACAATCACCGTGTCTAGCTTCCTCTTGGTTGCTCCCATAAACGATTCTCGGATATGCACCCACCATTCTCTTAGATTATCTTGAACTGAAGGTGTGGCCCTCTGAAGATTTGCCCAACTAAGTATATGCCCCCAAATAATATTAACGACCGCGCATCCCATGAAAAGATGTTGTGCATTTTCTTCGACCGTGCCGCAAAAGGAGCATCTATCAGGATGAGGTAGACCCCTTCTTTGTAGTCTATCGGCAGTCCAAACTCTCCTACGAATAAAGAGCCACATGGCCAGCTTACATTTCGTCGGCCCCCAAGCCCTCCAAATGGCTTCAGCTAAATCGCATGAGATTTTTGTTTGGAAATGAGCGAGGCAAAAGCTTTACTTTTTATATTGATATGGGAGAAGCGAACAAGAAAGCCAACGCCCAACGAACCTAAAGGAAAAAAACTTAAGATTCTAAAATCTCAGATGATTTCTTAGCACCGGCGAGAATCCATAACTTGCTCTCGTCTTTTTCATCTCTTTCCATATTTCCCAAGCGATGAGGTTGATGACCATACATGAGCCTTGAAGGGAGTTGCAAGGGGACTTAGACAAGCCACACCGTCGCGCCGGTTCAACAAAAAAGTTGCCAGAGTTAGGAATCGACGTGGTTGTGCTGCACTGTGTGAGTTCGCTTTTTATTTGTAGCACAAATGGTGTGTCAGCCATGCAATCATATTTTATTGGCATCTTCCCTTCTCAAAGCTAGCCTTTTGCATCGCATGCATTACATCCAAAGATTGTAGGTCCCATAAGCAGTGCATGCTTCGGTTAGGAACCGGATCAAAAAGATGATTCGCTTTTTTGTCTGAGGGCTTGAATCGATGCTCTGCATCTTATGGAACCGGTTACATATTAAACAAAAATATTACATAAGATCAACAAATTGAATAGTAATTAAATTCAACATTAGACTCACATCATCAAGATTCACCCTGACAGATGAATAATAGAGTCAACAATTCATCAGGGTATCTTTTATCGAGATTGTTTCACCAGAGATGTAAAAAAGTTGGTTACCATTTGATGACTCCCAAGTGCAGGAGATCAATTGTAGTACCTTTCGATTAGAAAAGGTTGTCGAACCCACGAGGAGCTGAAGGTATTGGTTAGCAAGAATGATAAATAAAACAATGAAAGATGCAAGTGTTTTTGGGATTTTTGGTTGTATAGTTGCAAGAAAGTAAAAATGCTGAATATAAATGATAGCAAGTAAAAGCTCTCAAAGAGAGAAAGCCCAATCCTCTATGTGGCAAGAGGACAAGCTCAAGTGATGTGTAACTTATATGTGGAAAACGTTCCCGAGGGCGGCATGGATATGCTAGGCATAGAGATTTATTAAACAACACGTTGAATATCTTGTCAAGTTTTAATCTTCTTTGGACGGAGCCATTGTTAGGTATAGCTAAATAAATAAACTAAACCCCTTATGATGGATCATGTGGCCAAGTAAATGACTGCACAAGAATTATTAAGACATAAAGTCCCACCATAGCATTACACTCTAAGGTCCCCGATACTAATACCCTCATAATGCAACTTCATGACTCGGTCTCAGGTTTACATGTCCCCCAAGTCTCCCTCAATTCATTACACTACGGTGTTCTCCTATGAGCCCATATAGGTGAAGTGTTGTGCAGTCGACGTTCGCACAACACCATCATAGAATCACATAAAAAGATAAACACTAGACAAAATACCAACACATGTCATATATAAATCATTGCCAATTCATCCTATGCCCTCAGGAACATACGGGAACTACTCACAACGTGCAAACATAATGATATTCAGTGGCATAAGTGGTACAACACAATCTGAAAATATAACTTCACCTCCAAATAATGACAAGTACTCAATCACAAACATGAATAGTAGCACAAGACAAGTATCTAGGGTATAGCAACTCTCAAACTACGAGGGGAACGGAGTGGATCACGGAGATGATGATGGAGATGGTGCTGGTCTTGGTGATGGTGATGATGTAGAGGCCTCCTCCCACGCCAAGGAGGAGAGGTGATGACGATGACGATGATTTCCCCCTTCTCCGGAGTCCGGAGCAGCAGGATCTGACCCCCCTCGGAGGGAATCAGGAGTTTCGCCGCCGCCGCGGCCTCGGATGGACTTGGAAAATTAGGGCGTACTTTTCGGGCGAGACGAAGGCGTGTTAAAAAGCCCCGAGCGAGGAAGTGCCCGAGGCTCCATGTGGGCCCACGCGGCCAGAATCTGGCCGCGTGGGCCCCCTCTTTTGGGCCTCGTGGCTCTCCTCCTTCGATCTTCTTCCCACTGCTGTTCTCCCGATGAAAAACCAGCTGTGCAATTTTCCTTTTTTATTTGGGTCCCTGTAGCTCCTGAAACATTAAAAACAAGAAAAAGGAGGTTTTCTGCCTCCCAGAAATTAAATACCAAAAATAGGGACTTTGTATGAAAGTCCCATAAATCATCTAAAACATGTAAAAACAATGATATAACAATGCAATAACATTCTAATATGATAATATAAGTTGTATAAATGATGATATAAAATGCACGTATCAACTCCCCCAAGCTTAAACCTTTACTCGTCCTCGAGTAAGTAAGGACATAGATCATTACATGCATCAATGGACTTATGGTTGATAAATAAATACGAGCATTGTATCATCATCATATTCAATTGCAATGAAAGATTAATGAACTAAAACTCATACACATGAGGGCAACATAAGTAGAAGCTCTAGCAATCACCCCTTACTTTTGAAAGCAAATAACCATTGTATGTTGGACAATTGAATCATACTTTTTTCACATGCTTTTGCTCTTATGGCAAGCATTATAATATTTTATACTTTGCTGAAATTTAAAGACAAGATAAACTCTCATTGGATAACAAGTTAAAGAAGACAAATGAAAAGATAGATATAAATTGTTTACATCTTGCTTCACTAGTAACTAGTGCAAACTTTAGTCATGGATATTTCAATCAAGTTCCTATGCTCTATACAACCTTTATCTTACACTTTCCATGGCTAACTGAATTTCAGGTGCCTTCCTTTTCATTCACTTTCAAGAGCATAAGTATTGAAATATCCATGATCATTAATTTGCTCAAAAGATACTAGATTCTAACAAGAGTGTTTCATATCCTTTTCATTAACCTTCCTAACTTTTTATCCTACAAGACTATATCTCAACCTTAAACTATTAATTTTCAAGTCATATTGACTCATTCTCTTTACTTATTTTATAATGAGATAATTCTACAATTGTCCAACACACTCAAGTTAATTAAATTCAAGGCAAGATGTGACTGAAACCTCTAAATATGCCACGCTCATTTGCATGAGTGTTACCCATAAATCTCCAAACAAGAGAATCATGGATGACACCATACTTTAATATTCATTGATAAACCACAAGATAGGGATACATGATAATGCTCCATGAGCTCACACACGCCTAAGAGAGATTGATAACTAAACGATAAAAGCAAAACACACCATGACTAGATAGATATGATAAACTAGTAAAGATAAAGACTAGGTGAACTCCCCCAAGCTTGACGTTTTGCTAGAGCCTCCTCTGCTGCAGCCTCTTCTTTCTCATATTCTCCTCCCATTCCGCCATCTTCCATGGGAAAGGCCTTCCATCACGGAAAGATGTAGGTGGATATTATACCTGAGGGTAGCAGCTTCTGCAATCTTCTTGAAGCGTTCTTCATACTCGCAGTTCTGGTTCTCTACATCCCACATAAAGCATTGGATCTGTCCAACTTCTCGATGACGTCCTTGTATCTTTCTTCCAGATCTTCGAGCCTCCTTGTACTCTTCAACCTTCTTCTCCAGCTCCAGGTTCATGAAGTGATGAGCATCAAGGCTGCGTTCAACAACAGTGCCATACCTGAAGGTCTTCTCCTCCAGATCATCCAGCCTTTCCTCCACCGTGCCGGTGGTCTTGGGAGCCTTCACCTCCTCCACGAGCATCACACCCTCCTTGAAGGAAATCATCTTCGGCGGTGCCATCACGGAGTTGAGGGTGGTTCACAACACCTCCCTTGGGGAGGCTCTCCCCTCATGGTTGGATCGGAGCTAGACATGGCTAAAACCTGACAGACAGAAACAGCAAAAGCAAAGATCGCTCGAGAACGCTCGGTGCGAGATTAGATCGGCGGAAGGGGTATATATTGACGGTTTTTAGGTCAAGACGAAGCGTCGGAGACGAAAACGAGACGAAACGGGACTCCGAGGGGAAAGGAGTGGGCCCACGCGGCCAAAGAATCTGGCCGCGTGGGACCCCCTCTTTCCTTCCTCGGGCTCCGTTCCTTCCAGTTTTCTTGTCCCACACGTTAATTTCCATAAAAAATGACTCCGTAAAAATTACGCAATTCCGAGAAACTTTCCAACACAAAAGTTACCTTTATTGATTTTGGGTTTCTGAAACTGCAAATTCTTCGCAATTACCTCCTCCGGTGTCTTTAAATTCAACTCCTCCACCTTTCCGATGAAGCTCTTCCTGCAATATAATGTTTAAGGCGTTGTCCATTGACTACATGAGGTTTACCTTTCATATCACCGTGAAGACGGATAGCTCCTGAACGGTACACCTCCTGTATCACTAATGGTCCCTGCCACTTTGAAGCAACTTCCCTGCAGAAAACTTGAAACGAGAGTTGTATAATAAAACTTGATCACCTACTTTGAATTCTTTTCTCTTAATTTTCTTGTCATGCCAAATCTTAACTTTTCTTTAAACATCTGGCACTTTCATAAGCTTCATTTCTCCATTCATCTAGTAGGTTTAAATCAAGAATTCTCTTCTCTCCCGCAGTTTTAAAATCAAAGTTCAATTGTTTAATAGCCCATCTAGCTTTATGTTCTAATTCAACAGGTAAATGACAAGCTTTTCCATAAACCATTTTATAAGGAGACATTCCCATAGGATTTTTAAAAGCAGTTCTATAAGCCCACAATGCATCATTAATTTTAAGTGGCCAATCAGACCTAGACTTATTCACTGTCTTTTCCAAAATGAGTTTAATTTCCCTATTACTTAATTCAACTTGTCCACTTGTTTGGGATGATAAGGAGATGCAATTCTATGGTTAACATCATATTTTGCCAAAGTTTTCTAAGAATACCATGTAAGAAATGAGAACCACCATCAGTAATTAAAAACCTAGGAACACCAAACCTGGGGAAAATGATGTCCTTGAGCATCTTCATTGCTGTGGCATGATCTGCACTTTTGGTTGGAATTGCTTCCACCCACTTTGTAACATAATCCACTGCAACCAAAATATGAGTATGCTTTGTCTTTGATTCTGGGAAAGGTCCCATAAAGTCAAAACCCCACACATCAAATGGTTCAAGTGGTAAAGAATAATTCATAGGCATTTCATTTCTCCTACCAATATTTCCTACTCTTTGACATTTATCACAAGATTTAACATATTCAGCACAATCCTTAAATAAAGTAGGCCAATAAAACCAGATTGTAATACCTTTGCACCTGTACGATCTCCTGCATGATGCCCTCCATAGGGACTGTCATGACAATCTCTTATAATAGCCTGTTGTTCATGCTCAGGTACACAACGTCTAATAATACCATCCACACTTTTCTTATAAAGGAAAGGATCATCCCAAAAATAATGTCTAAGATCATAAAAGAATTTCTTTCTTTGTTGAAAGTGAAGTGTGGAGGTAAAACTTTACCAACAATAAAATTTGCATAGTTGGCAAACCATGGAGATGCAACTTTAGCACTAGAAACATTAAATTGCAAGTTGTTCATTAACAAAGCTATCATTAATAGGAATAGGATCATCAGGTATATTTTCCATTCTAGAAAGATGATCAGCTACTTGATTATCTTCCCCTTTCCTATCAACAATGTGTAAATCAAATTCTTGCAATAAAGTACCCATCTTATTAGTCTAGGCTTAGCATCTTTCTTATTCATTAAGTATTTAATAGCAGAATGATCAGTATGTATTGTGACTTTGAATCAGTAATATAAGGTCTAAACTTGTCACAAGCAAATAGCACTGCTAAAAATTCTTTTTCAGTTGTAGCATAATTCTTTGAGCAGCATCAAGTGTTCTACTAGCATAATAAATAACATTCAGTTTCTTATCAACACGTTGGCCCAAAACAGCCCCAACTGCATAATCACTAGCATCACACATAATTTCAAAAGGCAATTTCCAATCAGGAGGTTGAATAATAGGAGCACTTATTAAAGCATTCTTCAAAATATTAAAGGACTCAATGCAATCATCATTAAAAGAGAAAGGAACATCCTTTTGCAAAAGATTGGTTAGAGGTTTTGATATTTTGGAGAAATCTTTAATAAACCTACGGTAAAAACCTGCATGCCCAAGAAAACTTCTTATACCTTTGATGTCCCTTGGATATGGCAGCTTTTCAATAGCTTCTATCTTTGCTGGGTCAACTTCTATTCCTCTTCCAGAAATCTTATGCCCAAGAACATACCTTCAGTAACCATGAAGTGACACTTCTCCCAATTAAGAACTAAGTGTTGGTCTTCACAACGCTGCAAAACTTTGTTAAGGTTGAACAAGCAATTATCGAAGGAAGTACCATACACAGAAAAATCATCCATAAAAACTTCCATTATCTTTTCAATATAATCAGCAAATATAGCATTCATGCATCTTTGAAAAGTAGCAGGAGCATTACAAACCGAATGGCATTCTCCTATAAGCAAATGTACCATATGGGCAAGTAAAAGTGGTCTTTTCTTGATCATCCTTATGGACAGGAATTTGTGAGAAACCTGAATAACCATCTAAATAGCAAAAGTGAGAGTGTTTAGATAACCTTTCTAACATTTGATCAATAAATGGCAATGGGTAATGATCTTTACGAGTTGCTTTATTTAACTTCCTGAAATCAATACACATCCTATAACCAACAGTACGTTGAGCCACAAGTTCATCCTCATCATTTGGAACAACAGTCATTCCACCCTTTTTAGGAACACAATGAACAGGACTAACCCACTTACTATCAGCTATGGATAAATGATACCAGCTTCAATAAGTCTTATTACCTCTTTCTTACCACTTCTTTCATTTTTGGATGGAGACGGCGTTGATAATCAACAACAGGTTTTGCATCCTCCTCCAAATTAATTTTATGCATACATAGAGCTGGGCTTATACCTTTAAGATCATCAAGAGAGTATCCAATGGCTGGTCGGTGAGCTTTAAGCACATCAAGTAATTTTCTTCTTCTTCAGCTGAAAGGTTAGCACTAATAATGACAGGATATATGCTCTTCTCATCCAAATATGCATATTTAGATTTTAGGCAAAGGTTTTAATTCAAAACTAGGATCCCCTTTAGGTGGTGGTAGCACTCCTAAATTATCAGGTGGGATATGCAATTGTAATTGTGGTGGTTGTTGCCATAATATTTGTTCTAAAGCCTTTTTCTCATCATTAAATGGTTCATCTTGATTAAGCATATAACGTTCTACACGTCTGATGAAGCTACAGCTATATGAGCAAGAGTTTCAATTAATCTTCAGAAATTGGCTCTTTCTCAATGTTTATCAGCAAATTTAGAAAAGTTGAATTCAAGTTTTTCTCCAGCACATTTAATAAACACTTTCTCTTTAGCAAATTAATTTCAGCACCAACAGTGTGTAAGAAAGGTCTACCAAAAATGATAGGACAAAATGAATCTTGAGGACAACCAAGCACAATAAAATCAGCAGGATATTTTATTTTGCCAACCAATACTTCAACATCTCTAACAATTCCAAATGGATAATATAATCTTTATTAGCAAGTTGAATTGTCATACCTGTCTCTTCCATAATGATAGGATCAATATCAGGCTTGATTTCAAGATAAAGAGAATATGGAATGACACTAATACTTGCTCCAATATCACATAACCATGATAACTTGAAGTCCCAATAGAGCATGATATAACAGGTTACCAACCTTGGCCGAATTACCTTTATGACTTTAGTAGCATCTTCACATAAATAAACATCAACAGGGTCTTCTTCATTTAATTGTTTGATAATAGAAATTTGACTGTTGACTTCCACCTGTTCATAAGGCTGAGAACATCTTCTTTTACTCTTGTTAGTAACAGCAATAAGTAAATTCTCCTTAACTTGGTTTGGATATGGAGGTGGTTCAACATACTCCTCAATTGTCACAGATGACACTGGTTCTACCTGTTTAATAACTTTAGGAACAACAATAGATTGTTTAACAGGTTCAACATAAACTTCAAACCACTTTTAGGAACACAATATGATCAGCAAAAGTTTAGCTATCTCAATTATAACATAAGGATCAAGACCAAAATATCACTCAGATTTTTAAACAAATAGAAGTAGAGAATTCTCTACACATGAATATCCATAGTCAAATAGGGCTCATTACCTTTATCAAGATCCCAATGACAGTTTTCAGAAATAGTCTCCAATAAATTCCATGCTTCTTCTTCAGTATTATTGTAAAACTTCCACCAGATGAATTATCCAGAATTCCTTTGTTTCATTGGTAGCCTCACATAAAAGTTTATCAATATAATTTCCTTGTAAGATCATGACAAGGATTCTTGCGAAGGAGTTCCTTTAACCTCCCCCAAGCTTGAGTAATACTCTCTCCCAGATGTGGCCAGAAATTAAATATATAGCAGCGGTTCTCATAAGCTTCTTTAGGAGTAAAATATTTAAGAAAGAAAACCTTCCTCAAATACTCCATTCATATGACTTCTTCATCCAAAGACCTGAACCAATACGAGCATTACCAGATAAAGACAAATATAATAGCTTCCTTTTTACCTGATCCTCAGAAATACCAGGAAGTCTAAATAAGCCACATATGTCTTCAATTGTCTCCAGTGTTCACGTGCAGACTTAGTTCCATCCCTGTAAATGGATTTTTCATAACTCTTTTAACATGACCAATGGGAATTTTAAATCCCACTTTAGGTACCTCAGACACAGTAGTTTCAACCACTTTAGGAGTAGTGGCATAAGCACTTTCATATAAGCAAGATGCAGCGAGGCACGATTCATAAATGCCATAGTAACAATGAGATAAAACAGTAAATAAAATTCAGCTTTCAAGTTTCCTTACCAAACTTCTTACCAATAGCGCTACGCTCCCCGGCAACGGCGCCAGAAAAGTATCTTGATGACTCCCAAGTGCAGGAGATCAATTGTAGTACCTTTCGATTAGAAAAGGTTGTCGAACCCACGAGGAGCTGAAGGTATTGGTTAGCAAGATGATAAATAAAACAATAAAAGATGCAAGTGTTTTTGGATTTTTGGTTGTATAGTTGCAAGCAAAATGCTGAAATAAATGTAGCAAGTAAAAGCTCTCAAAGAGAGAAAGCCCAATCCTCTATGTGGCAAGAGGACAAGCTCAAGTGATGTGTAACTTATATGTGGAAAACGTTCCCGAGGGCGGCATGGATATGCTAGGCATAGAGATTTATTAAACAACACGTTGAATATCTTGTCAAGTTTTAATCTTCTTTGGACGGAGCCATGTTAGGTATAGCTAAATAAATAAACTAAACCCCTTATGATGGATCATGTGGCCAAGTAAATGACTGCACAAGAATTATTAAGACATAAAGTCCCACCATAGCATTACACTCTAAGGTCCCCGATACTAATACCCTCATAATAACTTCATGACTCGGTCTCAGGTTTACATGTCCCCCAAGTCTCCCTCAATTCATTACACTACGGTGTTCTCCTATGAGCCCATATAGGTGAAGTGTTGTGCAGTCGACGTTCGCACAACACCATCATAGAATCACATAAAAGATAAACACTAGACAAAATACCAACACATGTCATATATAAATCATTGCCAATTCATCCTATGCCCTCAGGAACATACGGGAACTACTCACAACGTGCAAACATAATGATATTCAGTGGCATAAGTGGTACAACACAATCTGAAAATATAACTTCACCACCAAATAATGACAAGTACTCAATCACAAACATGAATAGTAGCACAAGACAAGTATCTAGGGTATAGCAACTCTCAAACTACGAGGGGAACGGAGTGGATCACGGAGATGATGATGGAGATGGTGCTGGTCTTGGTGATGGTGATGATGTAGAGGCCTCCTCCCACGCCAAGGAGGAGAGGTGATGACGATGACGATGATTTCCCCCTTCTCCGGAGCTCCGGAGCAGCAGGATCTGACCCCCCTCGGAGGGAATCAGGAGTTTCGCCGCCGCCGCGGCCTCGGATGGACTTGGGAAAATTAGGGCGTCTTTTCGGGCGAGACGAAGGCGTATTAAAAAGCCCCAGCGAGGAAGTGCCCGAGGCTCCATGATGGGCCCCACGGCCAAAGAATCTGGCCGCGTGGGCCCCCTCTTTTGGGCCTCGTGGCTCTCCTCCTTCGATCTTCTTCCCACTGCTGTTCTCCGATGAAAAACCAGCTATTTTCCTTTTCTTATTTGGGTCCCTGTAGCTCCTGAAACATTAAAAACAAGAAAAAGGAGGTTTTCTGCCTCCCAGAAATTAAATACCAAAAATAGGGACTTTGTATGAAAGTCCCATAAATCATCTAAAACATGTAAAAACAATGATATAACAATGCCAATAACATTCTAATATGATAATATAAGTTGTATAAATGATGATATAAAATGCACGTATCACCATTAAATCCACAAGAGATTCTCATGTAGGCGTGACATGTCAAGTGATGATTACTTCTGACTCCTGTCCAGAGTTACCTTTCTCAATAAGCCATCAACTTCATCTCGGAGTGCAGTAACAATTTGACTTTGTTTTAGTAGTTCAGCCGAAAGCAAGAAAATTGCAGGGATTTTACTGCTTTCAGAGGCTTCATTTGAAACATAGTACCACGTTCATACCCTGGCAGGAGGAGGAAATAGCGACATGTGTCTTCCCGCCAATAGGAGTGACGGAAAGTTACTTCCCGCCAACGGGTTAGGCGGTATGTGACTTTATGCCAAACAGAGTTGCGTAATAGAGGGAAGTATCATATGGTGGTATCATGCACATGATACTACTTTATGTTACTGTCACTCAAGCCCAAGCCCAGAGATAGGTAAAGCAAGAACCCACTATCGAACATATACTCCCTCTTGGAGACTTAAAACTGCTCACAGTGGGAGCAGATAAAGTGCCATTTCCTTCCGAAATTTTTCGCGGATTTTGAAAACTTGCATATGTTTGTGCCCAATTTTTTTCAGATTTTTTCGAAGTGTTTTCATATTTTTAAAATTTTGAAAACTATAACAGGAGCATATGCACCTAGGTGCCAAAGTGAATTTCTGCTTTATGTTACAAACTCTATAGTGGGTAGTAACATAATTGTAATATCATGTAATAGTGCATTTATTAGGTTTGTAGACTCAATTTGCATTGGAATTCGTTATGTTACGGTATCGACCAATGATACCACTACCTTCTCTCTCATCGTTAATTAACAGGGTCGTCGATGGCCATGTTCGACGTGATCGACCGAACAGGGCCGCCGAATTCCAAGGACCCCGAATTCCTGCTGCATAGTACGTACGATATCAAATTTTGCAACTAGTTCGATATTTCCTAGTGGCCCAGTTTTAGCAGGCAACCATGCTGCAGCCCATTTGAGCGTTTCCTTTGCTTTTGCGGCCCACAGTCTAGCACATGCGAGAGCTACCAGGATACGATCGATGTAGAAGACCACGTCTGAATCCAAATCCGTACTTACGCCAGAAGTGAGAAAACCAATCGACGATCTTGTGTTCCACCGTCCGCGACCTTGAGCGAGACCACAAGAGAGATGGCCGCACGCGTCACATCCAGATCGCTAGATCGGCCGACGAAAATTCACCTTGCTTCGCCGTTTGCCCGTTGAGTCGGCGTGTCAGAAATCACGGAAAAGCGAATACTTGCGAAGGTAGGATCACTGCAAGCCTGCAACCTTGTATAGTCGTGTTAAACTGTTTGAATTGTTTTATTATTTGTTATTATGAAACAGGACAGATCATGAAGAATCTGAGAAAAACAAAGTGTCAATCTGGTGCGGAAAAGAAGAGGAAAAGAGAAAGATTGCAAGCAGCAGCTTAGTCTCAAGAGGGTGCTCTAGATAGATTTGTTGTGAAGGAGCCTCAAATTAATTCAGGAAATCGAACTCTAATTGCTAATACTAATGATGATGCTAATATGGATGGTGAAGGCGATGGTGCTAATGTTAACGATGATGCTAATGTTGACGATGAAGGTTGGTGGTGACACCAATAGTTCTTTTCAGCCGGATATATTTGACCCAAAAAATTGGGATGGTCTTGATGCTAAAATGATTGATATTTTGGTGCAAAAGGGTCCTAAAAGGGACTTGTATATTGAGCATGGTCCTAACGACACATTAAATAGAAGCTTTTCTGCATCGGCACACAATAGAAAGCTCCGAAATAGAGAAACATGTGATAGAGAATGGCTTGTATACAGTTGATGCATGTAAAATGCATACATGAACTTTGCATTATTTTTACTTATATTCCAGTCATATTTGCATCATATAAGGGTTATATCACTGTTTTATAATGATTTTGGGAATATTTGATATGTTTCCTATTTTTTATGGAATTAATCCTGCGCAGGCAGAAAACCCTATTTCTTTCCTTTAATGTTTCAGGGACCCAAACGACGTCCAAATCACCTGCAAATTTACGAGCGTCAATATTTGGAAGGAAGAAGCATGGTCCTAACGACACATTAAATAGAAGCTTTTCTGCATCGGCACACAACAGAAAGCTCCGAAATAGAGAAACATGTGATAGAGAATGGCTTGTATACAGTTGATGCATGTAAAATGCATACATGAACTTTGCATTATTTTTACTTATATTTCAGTCATATTTGCATCATATAAGGGTTATATCACTGTTTTATAATGATTTTGGAAATATTTGATATGTTTCCTATTTTTTATGGAATTAACCCTGCGCAGGCAGAAAACCCTATTTCTTTCCTTTAATGTTTCAGGGACACAAACGACGTCCAAATCACCTGTAAATTTACGAGCGTCAATATTTGGAAGGAAGAAGACTTGTGGGCGAAGGAACCGAACAAGCGGAGCCCCGAAGGCCAAAAGAGGTGGGCCCATGCGGCCCCTATACCTGGCCGCGTGGGACCCCTCAACTTGGGCCTCGACGCTCCGTTGCCGTCGATCTTTCCTCCACCGACTCCGTTTTGACCTAAAAATGCCTATAAAAATAGTCCCCGATGTTCTCTGTAAGGAGCGCCGCCGAAACACAGAAACACCGAAACAGAGACCTGGAGCTGCAGATTGGAGGGGGAAAACTCCGGCGAGGTGCTGCCGGGGTGGTCTCCATCTTCTCCAACGACTTCTCCACCGTCTCCATGATGAAGGGGAGTAGTCCACCCCCTGGACCTTGGGTTTGTGGTGGTAACTTGATCCAATCTCTCTATGTATGATCATTGTTGAAGTCCATATGATGTGCCTTGCATGATTATGGAACTATCTTTGTAATTCTTATGTTGGATATTGTGGTATGAGATGATTTGTTATACATTTACCGTTGTGTTGGAGCTTTTATGATTTGTCATACTTTGGAGATATTCTATGATGCATGTGATGGTTTGATTTATACATAATGCCTTGTTTATCCTTGTCATGAGGTGATTGACACCACCAAGTGTGGATAGATGAGAGAGATGTGGTCATGCACACGAATTATGAGTCATTGCACTAGTGTTTAGAATATTGTCCATTATGAAGTATGATGTATGTAGGTACGGGATGGCCGATGTGACACGGCATATGTATTGAGTGACATGTAAAATACAGCCCAACATCCTTTATCTGGGGATAAAAAGGAAGAGTATGATGTGGGAGTGAGAGCAACCACGCTAGCCTTACGAGGGTGACCTAGCAACACAAATGAGTACTTCTTTCAACTATGTGTTTTAGGACATATAGCCGTCATAAAAGCTACCATTAAAACATGACAATTGTGTGTACTTTATCTATAACATAATAATCACCGTAGATGAGAGAGAGGATTAAGTGAACCCATGAACCCATGTCCATTGTTCCTATAAGAGAAAACCTTTGTCTTGTCCTCATGCATTGAAGAGGATTGGGACACTTTTACATTCTTGTTTTGATACATTAAACTTCCATCCATTAAATCAACCACCTTGTTCTTTAAACTTGTTTAGTGCATAATCAACTAAAACTTGTGACACTTTAGTTGTAGGGAATAGATAACTTTTCCTTCTTGCTCCTGCGGATCGATACCTTACTTCCACATTGAGAGGTGCTACAGTGATCCCCTGCTCTTGGGGGTTATCAAGTACTTTTCTGGCGCCGTTGCCGGGGAGCGTAGCGCTTAAGTTCCTATTCTTGTGTGCACTAGACTTTAGATTTATTTGTGTTTTATATCTTGCAATCATCTAAGCTTGGGGAGGTTCCTTTAAACTTGTTTGGTTGTGAGTTTCTCATTAGTTTTACTTTCAGTTTATATATCAAAAACCCAAAAAAAAATTAGAAAATGGAAAACTGTTATGAAAACGCCATGATGGCTGCTGAATTTAGAAAATCAAATGAAGGGAAAAGATTAGGAGAATACATAGAGCTTCTAAATAAAATTGCTAGTGTGCTGCTTAATTATCATAAGGAAGAAACCTGTTGCTCTGAATACTTTAGACACTTTGAATTCCAATGCCCTTCCAATAGAGAACATGTTATTGCAACTTATCATACATGGAATTATGCTCACTTAGGGATGGAAGAAGTAGAGCAATTTGTTATTTTTATGGCAGCCTATGAATTATACACCTTCATTGATGAACATGAAACATGGCCTATAGCTTCTCAATTTAAAGTTTTTATTGCCAATATCCTTGATCTCTGCATACTTGAATTTAATGAAAATATCTATGTTGTTGACACAAGGAAGAGAGCTGCCAAAGAAAGCTCTAATATTTTGCAGGAAGAGGAGGATAAGAACCTAAGCTTGGGGATGCCCGTGCAACCCCAAGAGGATGTTGAAAACATAAGCTTGGAAGAGGAAGTATGTGAAGAGGAGATTGAAATGGATGTGCTCCAACCTAAGCTTGGGGAAGAGTTGGATCTCCCAGCTTCACCATCAACAAATGATAGTAACACTCCAACTCAAAAATCTTTTGTTATTTATGAGAATCCATGTTATGATGAGTGTGAAACTGAAAATGCTATGGTCCTATATGATAACCCATGCTATTATGATGAAACTAAAAATGCTCCTTTACTTTCTATTAATGCTACTAGTGAGCTTATTGATGATAATGAGGAGTATTGCTTAAATATGCCATATGATAATGCTTTAGATGATGGTCCTATGCTTATTGATAAACCTCCATGTTTAGTTGTTACTAAATTATGTGAGGATAAAAATGATGTACTTGTTGTTTGTGATGTTACTCTTACTCATGAGAGTCCTACTTTGTTCTTGAACTCTCCTACTTACACCATAGAGGAGAAATTTGCTTATGTTGAGAAATACTTATGTGGTTTGCAATTATCTTTAGTTCCAAATCTTTGTTGCAACCATGATATTAAACTTGATATTGATCTTATTAACTATTTTGAAAGAGGGAAGCATGCTAATGAATTTCATAATATATTTAATAATCCTCTTTATGTGCCTAAATTATCTAAGTTGAATGATTCTTGTGGTTATATGGTTGAATTTATTTCTACTACTTGCAACTATTATGAAAGAGGAGGTGATAAGAACCCTCTTTATGTTACTAATAATTATATGCTGCAAGTAAATATTGTTAATATGCATTGGGAAACTTCTATTTATGGTGATTCATTCATATACAAAATGTCAATGCATAGAAAGAGAGTTAGACTTCGTTGTTATTACTTTTGTGTTTTGTTTTTCTCTCAACTAGGGTTCAACTTGACTATTATTTTGATTGGATTAAGAACACCATGGGACCCTGGTATTATGCATGAACACTTCCCAAGGAAGAGGGACACATCAAAGTTCAAGCTCACTCATGAGCTTCGTCCTCTATAAACATCAAGTAAGAAGCCTAGCTATATGGCTATAAAGAAAGCGCTTTACGGGAGGCAACCCGGTTGTTTTTATTTGTGATTTTCTTTATGTCCTCTTGCTGTAACAAGAGACTTAGTGTTTAGTTTACTTTCTGGAATGTTTAATAAAGTGCCAAGTTTTACTCATTTTTTGTATGAAAAAGTTGCTTATAGCGTTCGGAGATATTATTCCTGCACGAATCTGTGCACGGTATGATTTTTAATTCTTATTCTGTAACTCCGAATGAGCTAATATTTAAAATGTAGTAGCAACTTTTCATCCTCTATATGCATGAATTCTTTCGGAATTTTCCGACAAAGTTAAGTAGGGTAGAAAAATACGTTTAGCTGCTGCTGTTTTTCTGGACAGATTCTGTCCCATTATGTTTGATGCATGCTTAGAACTTTTAACATGAATCTTTTTGATCCAATTGAGTTTATGAGTAGGCATACAAAATTATACACTTTCTGGACATTCATATGAATTTTTGTTCAAGGATTATATGCAGCAAGAAATCTATTTGTTTATCACTACTAATGCCCCCACAGAAAAGAAATGGGAGAAACGGTGTTTTGAAGTTTTTTCACAGGGATTAGAGGAGATGCACCAAGAGCTATCCAAGGATGGTGAAGACCATAAGCTTGGGGATGTGAAGACAACCCCATTGGACCTACACACTCTCGGTTTGCACACGTCTAACTTCTGTTTTTCGATCGAAACACTTTATCGCATAAACTTGGAGCGTCTTTTTGTTTGTTTAGGTTAGATCTTTATTTTGTGAGACCACCACACTATCATTTATATATGAGAGAGCTACTGGAAATTTGGGTTGAATTATGTTGGATGCTATTATAAGATTGGGAAAAGGGATGTTGAAGTTAATTTTAAAAGATACATATAATTGCATGATTCATGAGCTTGTTAATGAGTAATAATTTGCAAATATTTTATCAAGAGCTATCATTTATTCATGTTTTGATGCTAAATGTTATTCTACCTTGTTTTAACATGGATTAGTTTGTTCTATGGACACTCATGCATGCATTTAGATGGTCAACTTTCTCCCTCTTGCTAGCCCAAAAAAATTCCAACAAGCAAAAACTTGTTTCCAACACCTTCAACCAAAGTTTTTCCAGTGAGTCCACCATATCTACCTATTAGCTTTATGCTATTCTGAGTATGTTTATCATGATATTTGTGTTATCTATACCTCTGAATGAAAATGCTTACGTTGTTAATCGTTGTGGGAAAAGTTTGTTATATAGCTCTCTCGAACTTGATGCACACTTTACTTTCATTGCATTAAATAAACATGACCCATTGTGATTAAAATTATGATGTTGTGGACTTGACAAATGTCTTTGGTTGAGAGTTAGCCCATATGTGCGGTCACATGGCAAGCTTTCAACATTGCACTTCATCTCATTAGTTGATATCATGTACTTTTGTTTATGGATGCTTACCATGGGTGAAATAAATGTGGAAATGAAGTGAGTTTAAATGAGTTTGTATAAATGGTTAGAGAGATGCCTGGGCCGCTAATCTAAGCCATGCATCATTCATGGTGGAAATTTACTTACATGCTATGGTGAACCTTCTGTGATACACCTTACAATAAAAAGCTATCTAATGGTAAATAAAAAGGGTGTTGAGATTGTTCATTGTGTTTGTTTGTCTTGTCATTTTGATATGGGCTTGCTCCATATACTGGGACAAGAGGTACCCTAGTTGACGCTCTTAATGATAATATTATTACTTATAATGATATTTAACTTGAACTTGCTTTGTTTTCCAAGTTGAGTAACACATGGAGTAGGTACTTGTATTCAAGGGGCATGAGACTTTCAACCTGTACTTTGTCAAGCACACTACTCATATTGCTTTCACTTTAAACTTAATCATTCAAGATGCTATGATAAGGGAATGAGAGCTTGACACCAAGGATAACCATATTACAATCATTGACTTAAGTAGAGAAGTTCAGAAGTTAGATGAAATTTATTCATGCTTCACCTCTACTCATATATATATCTTTCCAAAGTGTCCACCTTTTATATTCAGATTTTCACCAATACTCTATGACCATTGTAGGATGTTCTTACTTATTATTATGCATACACATGTGGTCCATAGTACTTCTTCTCTTATGTTACACTTTGTGAATTATCATTGAACATCCATGCATTGAATACTTGATATCACTTCATAAACTATCTTGCATATTGCTACTTCTTTTAAGAATGAACCATTTGACTCTATGTAACAATAGTAATCATCTTTGATATCCATTGATAGTATTAAATTGCAAAATCCATGTTAGTTTTATCACCTTCATACTCGAGGACGAGTATAGGTTAAGCTTGGAGATGTTGATGCATGTAAAATGCATACATGAACTTTGCATTATTTTTACTTATATTCCAGTCATATTTGCATCATATAAGGGTTATATCACTGTTTTATAATGATTTTGGGAATATTTGATATGTTTCCATTTTTTATGGAATTAACCCTGCGCAGGAAGAAAACCCTATTTCTTTCCTTTAATGTTTCAGGGACCCAAACGACGTCCAAATCACCTGCAAATTTACGAGCGTCAATATTTGGAAGGAAGAAGACTTGTGGGCGAAGGAAGCGAACAAGCGGAGCCCCGAGGGCCAAAAGAGGTGGGCCCACGCGGCCCCTGTACCTGGCCGCGTGGGACACCTCAACTTGGGCCTCGACGCTCCGTTGCCGTCGATCTTTCCTCCACCGACTCCGTTTTGACCTAAAAATGCCTATAAAAATAGTCCCCCGACGTTCTCTGGAAGGAGCGTCGCCGAAACACAGAAACACGAAACAGAGACCTGGAGCTGCAGATTGGAGGGGGAAAACTCCGGCGAGGCGCTGCCGGGGTGGTCTCCATCTTCTCCAACCACTTCTCCACCGTCTCCATGATGAAGGGGGAGTAGTCCACCCCCTGGACATTGGGTTTGTGGTGGTAACTTGATCCAATCTCTCTATGTATGATCATTGTTGAAGTCCATATGATGTGCCTTGCATGATTATGGAACTATCTTTGTAATTCTTATGGTGGATATTGTGGTATGAGATGATTTGTTATACATTTACAGTTGTGTTGGAGCTTTTATGATTTGTCATACTTTGGAGATATTCTATGATGCATGTGATGGTTTGATTTATACATAATACCTTGTTTATCCTTGTCATGAGGTGATTGACACCACCAAGTGTGGATAGATGAGAGAGATGTGTTCATGCACACGAATTATGAGTCATTGCACTAGTGTTTAGAATATTGTCCATTATGAAGTATGATGTATGTAGGTACGGGATGGCCGATGTGACACGGCATATGTATTGAGTGACATGTAAAATACAGCCCAACATCCTTTATCTGGGGGTAAAAAGGAAGAGTATGATGTGGGAGTGAGAGCAACCACGCTAGCCTTACGAGTGTGACCTAGCAACACAAATGAGTACTTCTTTCAACTATGTGTTTTAGGACATATAGCCGTCATAAAAGCTACCATTAAAACATGACAATTGTGTGTACTTTATCTATAACATGATAATCACCGTAGATGAGAGAGAGAGGATTAAGTGAACCCATGAACCCATGTCCATTGTTCCTATAAGAGAAAACCTTTGTCTTGTCCTCTTGCATTGAAGAGGATTGAGACACTTTTACATTCTTGTTTTGATACATTAAACTTCCATCCATTAAATCAACCACCTTGTTCTTTAAACTTGTTTAGTGCATAATCAACTAAAACTTGTGACACTTTAGTTGTAGGGAATAGATAACTTTTCCTTCTTGCTCCTGCGGATCGATACCTTACTTCCACATTGAGAGGTGCTACAGTGATCCCCTGCTCTTGGGGGTTATCAACACTACAGAGCTTGACAAAATATTTTGTTTCTGCTGCAAATTATTGAGAAAGGGGCTTGTGAGAGGTAAGTTAGTGAATGAAGGTTTCAATGACTGGATCCATCTTAGCAATAAACTTAAGGAGCATGAAACTTGTTCTTGATGGCCCTTGAAGAGGTTGATCTACGACGCCAGAAAACACTTTGTTGATCTCCGGTGCGTAGTTACCTGCGTCAAAACTAAATGGGTTAGGTTGAGACTCCAAGTGCAGAGTGTGTAGTAGTGGAAGACTTGTTTTCTCCACGAGGGGTGACTCGAGGGTTTAATATCGAACTCTCGGGGAATCAGTAGTGAAGATATATCTTCTTATCCTTCTTTTGGTTACCTACAAAACAAAGTTAAATGTTTTGGTCCTCAACCTCACCTGTGGTTGTCAAGCACAGGTGTAAGAATGATATCAAGATAGTTATGCAATGCAAACATGAAATAAATATGCAATGGTGGTGGATGCAATGGTAAATGATATTTTTGGTTTTTTTAATGATGTATGCAAGATGAAAAGTATTTTTGTATTTTCGGATTTAATGATGGCTGAAAATAGAAAAGTGGTATATGGTGTTGGAAAGGTGTTTCTTATGATTAAAAATGGACCGGGGTTCATGGTTTCACAAATGCACTCTCTCTTTATAAAGTGGCAGACAATGGAACACACACAGAATTAACATATGAGATTGCAACACAAAGTTTGATAACAAGTTACTTAGATATATGGGCATCACGTCCTAACATAGAGACCTTTTGATTATTAGTCTCTCTTATACTCCACCAAGATGCGAACCAAATCATAACACCTCAGTAATTAAGATGACTCAGAGTATAGCAATAAGTTTCATGACATGAAGTGAAAAAAAGAACATGCTGGATCTAGTCACAGGAAGAAGCTTGGTCACCCTCAACCCTTGTAGCATGGTATTTTTGTTTATCCCTAGTGAGGTAACAAAGTAAGGTAAACACCCAAGTGGATCGCGATATTAAGTTGTCAGCTTACCGCACTCACCACTCCCAGTTACTCCAACTAATGCACACGTTCCCCCACACACGCTCTCATAAACATGCTTGATCATAACAAGTAGACAAGAACGGGGTACATAATATGCATCTAACTCATAACTGAAACAAACATTGCAATCTCAAACATATATTAAATCATAGAAAGATCCACCACATAGGTCTTACAAATATGACCGTAATCATGTTCAGCAGCTCATACGGTACTAATTAGTGAAGCTCAAGAGAGGAGAGATACATAAGTTACTTCCACAAACCCATAGTACAGAGGTGGACTACCCTCTTCATCATGGGGACGGTGGAGAAGTCGATGGAGAGGATGGAGACCACACCGGCAGCGCCCCGCCGGAGTTTTCCCCCTCCAATCTGCAGCTCCTGATCTCCGTTTCGGTGTTTCTGTGTTTGTGCGGCGCTCCCTTCGCGAAACGCCAGGGACCTTTTTTATAGGCGTTTTTAGGTCAAGACGGAGTCGGTGGACGAAAGATCGACGGCAGCGGAGCCACGAGGGCCAAACGAGTGGGCCCCACGCGGCCACAGTACCTGGCCGCGTGGGCCACCCCCTTTCTGCCTTCTGGCCTCCGTTTGCTTGCTTCCTTCACTCCGAGGTCTTCCTCCTTCCAAAATACTGACGCCTGTATTTTTCCATAATTTTTGGACGACGTTTGGGTCCCTGAAACATAAAAGGAAAGAAATAGGGTTTTCTGCCTGCGCAGGGTTAATTCCATAAAAATAGGAAACAATTGATTTATTTCCTAAAATCATTAAATAACAGTAATATAACCCTTATATGATGCAAATATGCTTGGAATATGTGTGATATAGTGCAAAGTTCATGTATGCATTTTACATGCATCAACATCCCCAAGCTTAACCAATACTCGTCCTCGAGTATGAAGGTGATAAAACTAACATGGGCTTTGCAATATAGCACTAACAATGGATATCAAAGATGATTGCTACTGCTACATAGAGTCAAATGATTCATTCTTCAAAGGAGTAGCAATATGCAAAACAGTTTATGAAGTGATATCAAGTATTCAATGCAAGGATGTTCAATGATAGTTCACAAAGTGTAACATAGTAGCAAGTAATATGGACATTCTTACTTTTGCATACATGTGGTCCATAGAGCGATGATGAAAATCTGAATATGTTTGGTGGACACTTTGGAAAGATGAATAAGTGAGTAGAGATAAAGCATGCATAAGTTTCATCTAACCTCCAAACTCTCCTACTTAAGTTAATGATTGCAATGTGGTAATACTTGGTGTCAAGCTCTCATTCCCCTATCATAGCATCTTGAATGATTATAGTTTAATGTGAGAGCAAATATGAGTAATGTGCTTGACAAAGTAAAAGTTGGATGTCTCATGCCCCTTGAATACAAGTACCTACACCATGAGTTACTCAACTTGGGAAAAGCAAGTTCAAGTTATCTATCATTGTAAGTAATAATAGTATCATCAAGAACGTCAACTGGGTACCTCTTGTCCCAGGATATGGAACAAGCCCATATCAAAATGACAAGACAAACAAACAAGATGAACCACCTCAACACCCTTTTTATTTACCATTGGAATAGCTTTTTATTGTAAGGTGTGTCATAGATAATTCACCATAGCATGTAAGTAAATTTCCACCATGAATAATGCATGGCTTAGATTAGCGGCCCAGGCGTCTCTCTAACCATTTATACAAACTCATTCAAACTAAATCTTTTCCCCCTTATTTCACCATGATAGGCATCCATAGACAAAAGCACATGATATCAACTTAAATGGAGCATGTTGAAAGCTTTGCATGTGACAGCACATATGGGCTAACTCCCAACCTTGGACCTTTATCAAGCCACTAGCATCATAATCTTAATCACAATGGGTCATGTTTATTTATAGCAATGATAGTAAAAATGTGCATCAAGTTCATGAGAGCTATATAACCAACTTTTCCCATGGCAATCAATAACTTAATCATTTTCATTCAGAGGTATAGATAACACAAATATCATGATGAACATACTCGGAATAGCATATAGCTAGTAGGTAGATATGGTGGACTCACTTGAAGGTGGAGAAGTCTCTCAGAAAGATGGCAAGAAAGAAACTTCGCATCCCAAGGACCGCTTGGGCTTGATTGTTGAGCCCATTTGAGGTTGTCGTGTTGTCAGTTCGTGGTTGTGCTAGGTTGGTGGTTGTGCTAGGTTGGGCGCATAGTTGCTTGTTTGTGGTTGTTGCTCGTTTTAGGTGTTGCTCTATGTGGTTGTGTGGGCTCCTTCGTGTGCTGTTCGTTGTATGGTTTTTGTCCGGTTTCTCCCGCAAATAAACCGGACACCTTCTTCTTAATAAATCGATGGGCAAAGCTTTTGCCCTTGTTTCCAAAAAAAAAGATATGGTGGACTCACTGGAATAACTTTTGTTGAAGGTGTTGGAAACAAGTTTTGACTTGTTGGAATGTTTGGGTTAGCAAAAGGGAGAAAGTTGACCATCAAGATGCATGCATGAGTGTCCATAGAACTAACTAATCCATGTTAAACCAAGTAAAATAACAATCAGCACCAAAACATGAATAAGTTATAGCTCTTCAAAAAGGATTTGCAAACTATTACTCATAAACAAGCTCATGAATCATGCAACTATATGTATCATTAAAAATCAACTCAAACATCTCTTTTCCCAATCTTATAATAGAATCCAACATATTTCAACCCATATTTCCAGTAGCTCTCCCATATATAAATGATAGTGTGGTGGTCTCTCAAAACAAATCAAACCAAAACAAAACAAAACAAAAGACGCTCCAAGTTTATGCGATAAATAGAAGTTGGACGTGCGCAAACCGAGAGTGTGTAGGTCCAGCGGGGTTGTCTTCACATCCCCAAGCTTATGGTCTTCACCATCCTTGGATAACTCTTGGTGCATCTCCTCCAATCCCTGTGAAAAAACTTCAAAACACCGTTTCTCCCATTTCTTTTCTGTGGGGTGCATTAATAGTGATAAACAAATATGTTTCTTACTGCATATAATCCTTGAACAAAATTCATATGAGATGTCCAGAAAGTGTATAATGTTGTATGCCTACTCATAAACTCAATTGGATCAAAAAGATTCAACTTAAAAGCTCAAAGCATGCATCAAACAAAATGGGACAGAATCTGTCCAGAAAAAAGCAGCAGTAAAACGTATTTTTCTACCCTACCAAACTTTCTCTAAAAATTCCGAAAAAATTCATGCATACAGAGGATGAAAAGTTGCAACTACGGTTCAAATATGAGCTCATTCGGAGTTACAGAATAAGAATTAAAAATCATACCGTGCACTGATTTGTGCAGGAATAAAATCTCCGAACGCTATAAGCAACTTTTTCAAACCAAAAAGGGTAAAACTTGGCACTTTATTGAAAATTCCAGAACCTAAAGTAGACACAAAGTCTCTTGTTACAGCAAGAGGACACAAAGAAAATCACACAAAAAATAACCAGATTGCCTCCCGCAATGCGCTTTCTTTATAGCCATATAGCTAGGCTTCTTACTTGTTGTTTATTGTGGACGAAGCTCATGAGGGAGCTTGAACTTTGGTGGTTCCCTCTTCCTTGGGAAGTGTTCCATGCACTTATTGTGTGGGAACTGAAACTTCACATTCCCTTCTTTGAATCAATGATGGCACCTGTGGTACGAAGAAAAGGTCTTCCAAGAATAATAGGACTAGAGGTTTTATTCCCCATATCCATGATTAGAAAATCCACAGGCACAAAAGTCATATGTAACTCCACCATAACATCACTTACTTTTTCTAAAGCATGTTTAATAGAGTCATCAGCAAGTGCAAGTTCAATGGAGCATTTTTCAAGATTTTTCAATTCAAGCACTTCATATAGTTTTTTAGATAAAACAGAGACACTAGATCCTAGATCAAGTATAGCATGGTGTGTCTCTTTTCCAATAGTTACTAGTACCTTAGGAATCCACATATCCCCAAGCTTAGGTGGTATCATAGCCTCTTGGTTGTACCTAGCAATCTTTTCTTTCAAGACATGATTAGCAATATAAGAACCAAAGCCAGCTTGATTAGTGTTGATGGAAGGATCACTTGCAAGTTTTTGTAAGATAGATATTAATTCATGCAAGCTACAGTTTTCTAAGTCAAGCAAAGGATCCTTGACTTCACTAAGCATTTTAACTTCCTCAACTTCTACCTCTTTCATTACCCCAATAGATTCTTTAGCAATTCTCTCTTGCTCATGAATGTGTTCCCAAGACTTATTGATAACCTCTTGGCAATATTTAATTGTTTCCTCATGTTTTTGGGCTGTAATGATGCTCTTTAATGATGAGACTTCCTTAGTAAGCTGATCTACCCTTTCAAACAAGGAGTCTTGTTTTTCAAACTTAGAGATAAATTCCTTATTAAGCTCCTTTTGAGTAGATATAAAAGATCTAATGGTGTTTTCCAAGTCACTAGAAACATTACCACTAGAAGCATATTTATTTGGCACATATGGGGGTTTATTGTAGGAGTTATAATTGTTGTTACCATACCCATTATTACCATAGTTCCTAATGAAGTTGACATCAATATTTTCAGAATTGTTACCAACTAGTTCTTGCAAAGGAACATTTTCAACACTAGGTTTATTAAGCAAAGCAAGAATAGTATCCATTTTAGATGACAAATCATTAGTTTCCTCAATAGAATTCACTTTCTTAGATGGGTTGGGTGCCCTATCAGTATGCCATTGACTATAGTTTTGCAAAATGCTTTCCAATATGTTTTTAGCTTCTACTATAGTCTTACTCATAAAAGCACCTCCAGCAGCAGAATCAAGTATATTTCTAGACATGTAGTTTAACCCATTGTAGAAAGAGTGTAATATGGTCCATTCATTAACTCCATGTGAGGGACAAGTTCTAAGCATAAGTTTTATCCTATCCCAAGCCATAGCAACATGTTCATTTTCATTTTGCCTAAAAGAAAGAATGTTGTTTCTATTTTGCAAAATTTTAACAGGGGGATAATATTTCTTAATGAAAGCTTCTTTTAGATCATCCCAAGTTTTAATGCTATCAATAGGTAATGAATGCAACCACTCTTTAGCTTTTCCTCTAAGTGAGAAAGGAAATAACTTCAGTTTTAGGATATCACTTTCCACATTTTTAAACTTTTGCATGTCACATATTTCAACAAAGTCATGAAGATGCATAGAGGCATCCTCCATAGCACTACCACCAAATTGTTCCCTAGTTATCAAGTTCAACAAACTAGGACTTACTTCATAACTCTCAGCATTTATCTTAGGTGTGGCAATAGCTCTAGCAATAAATTGATCATTTGGAGTGTTTGTGTAGTCACACAATTTAGTTCTTTCTCCCATTTTAGCAAGTTTTTTTTGTATTTTTTATTTTTTATGCAAAACTGAAAATAAATATGCAAGCGGAATATGATATGCAATGACACTAACAAAACAAATAAATTGCTTTGTAAGTAAAGATGGATAAGATGGTGCTCACGTAGGTGCAACCTCCCCAAGCTTAGGTGTTAGCACAAGTTGGTGAAGTTGACTTCGTTGTGAGATGAATGCGATGATGCACACCCTTGGATAAATCTCTCAGCTATGATTCCCCGGCAACGGCGCCAGAAAACAGTCTTGATGGCCCTTGAAGAGGTTGATCTACGACGCCAGAAAACACTTTGTTGATCTCCGGTGCGTAGTTACCTGCGTCAAAAGTAAATGGGTTAGGTTGAGACTCCAAGTGCAAGTGTGTAGTAGTGGAAGACTTGTTTTCCCCACGAGGGTGACTCGAGGGTTTAATATCGAACTCTCGGGGAATCAGTAGTGAAGATATATCTTCTTATCCTTCTTTTGGTTACCTACAAAACAAAGTTAAATGTTTTGGTCCTCAACCTCACCTGTGGTTGTCAAGCACAAGGTGTAAGAATGATATCAAGATAGTTATGCAATGCAAACAGGAAATAAATATGCAATGGTGGTGGATGCAATGGTAAATGATATTTTTGGGTTTTTTAATGATGTATGCAAGATGAAAAGTATTTTTGTATTTTCGGATTTAATGATGGCTGAAAATAGAAAAGTGGTATATGGTGTTGGAAAGGTGTTTCTTATGATTAAAAATGGACCGGGGTTCATGGTTTCACAAATGCACTCTCTCTTTATAAAGTGGCAGACAATGGAACACACACAGAATTAACATATGAGATTGCAACACAAAGTTTGATAACAAGTTACTTAGATATATGGGCATCACGTCCTAACATAGAGACCTTTTGATTATTAGTCTCTCTTATACTCCACCAAGATGCGAACCAAATCATAACACCTCAGTAATTAAGATGACTCAGAGTATAGCAATAAGTTTCATGACATGAAGTGAAAAAAAGAACATGCTGGATCTAGTCACAGGAAGAAGCTTGGTCACCCTCAACCCTTGTAGCATGGTATTTTTGTTTATCCCTAGTGAGGTAACAAAGTAAGGTAAACACCCAAGTGGATCGCGATATTAAGTTGTCAGCTTACCGCACTCACCACTCCCAGTTACTCCAACTAATGCACACGTTCCCCCACACACGCTCTCATAAACATGCTTGATCATAACAAGTAGACAAGAACGGGGTACATAATATGCATCTATACTCATAACTGAAACAAACATTGCAATCTCAAACATATATTAAATCATAGAAAGATCCACCACATAGGTCTTACAAATATGACCGTAATCATGTTCAGCAGCTCATACGGTACTAATTAGTGAAGCTCAAGAGAGGAGAGATACATAAGTTACTTCCACAAACCCATAGTACAGAGGTGGACTACTCCCTCTTCATCATGGGACGGTGGAGAAGTCGATGGAGAGGATGGAGACCACACCGGCAGCGCCCCGCCGGAGTTTTCCCCTCCAATCTGCAGCTCCTGATCTCCGTTTCGGTGTTTCTGTGTTTGTGCGGCGCTCCCTTCGCGAAACGCCAGGGGACCTTTTTTATAGGCGTTTTTAGGTCAAGACGGAGTCGGTGGACGAAAGATCGACGGCAGCGGAGCCACGAGGGCCAAACGAGTGGGCCCCACGCGGCCACAATACCTGGCCGCGTGGGCCACCCCCTTTCTGCCTTCTGGCCTCCGTTTGCTTGCTTCCTTTGCTCCGAGGTCTTCCTCCTTCCAAAATACTGACGCCTGTATTTTTCCATAATTTTTGGACGACGTTTGGGTCCCTGAAACATAAAAGGAAAGAAATAGGGTTTTCTGCCTGCGCAGGGTTAATTCCATAAAAATAGGAAACAATTGATTTATTTCCTAAAATCATTAAATAACAGTAATATAACCCTTATATGATGCAAATATGATTGGAATATGTGTGATATAGTGCAAAGTTCATGTATGCATTTTACATGCATCACTTGTACATAATTAAGGGAGGCTTTGTTACAATTGGGTGAAAGTGATAAGGATCCATTAACATAGAGTCAAGCTATATCATTGGTAGAATATGAACTTGGTGACTTTGAATTTGTGGAATCATTAATCATCTGGTATGAAATATTATCTGCTATTAATATGATCAGCAAGCAGCTTCAGTCAAAGGATATGCCTATTGATATTGCAATTGAGTCTGTATAGGGGTGATTTCTTTTTTCACTAAGTGTAGAGAAAGTGGCTTTTCTAAAGCATTGGAAGCTGCGAAAGAAGTTGCAATGGAGATGGATATTCCTCTAGTGTTCCACACCAAGCGTAAAATCAAAAGAAAAACGCAATTTGATGAGGGCACATATGACACATCTATTGATTCACAATTTGCAGAGGATTCATTCAGGGTCAATTATATTATACCTATTGTTGATCAGGCTATAGCTTCACTTAACAGGAGATTCGATCAATATCAAGGGTATGGAAAAACTTTTGGTTTGTTGTTTACTTCAGATAGACTGCGGTCCATTGATGATCATAGTTTGAGGGCTGCTTGTCTTAATCTTGAGAATGCACTTAAGAGGAAAGAACGTAAGGATATTAATGGGAATAAGAGTGAGTGATTTATTTTCTTGTAGTTAAGGAAGATATTCTGGTGCAAATCAAGTATTTATGAATTAATAAATCGGATGGGGTGTTGCCAAAAATCCAGAAAATACAAAATATGGCGAAACAGAAGATAACGACTGGCGATGCGGTCGCAACTGACCGTACTGGTGTCAGTGCGATCGGCACCGTCAAACCAGGCAACTTTCGTGAAGGGCCCATGGACGAATTCGAAATAGAAGGGCCTCAAAACCCTAATCATCCAACCTGCCTATAAAAAGGAGAGGAAACCCCCTCAAGAGAGAGCTGCCATTCTTCACAGCCTCCACAAAGTGCTGCCTCCACCTCCACTCCATAGCCATCTCCATCACCATAGTCATCATCCATAGCCATATACTACTTGTAATTTAGATCTCATCGCAATTGACAACATTGTAAGAACTATTTCAATCATTCATCTTCAAGTACTATTTTCTGCAATGTTTCCTATTGTTGATATGATCGCGATGTTTGAATGGTCTACTCGGGCAAGGGGTAGATGCCTAACCTACCAGCTATGTGCAATCTAACAATTGGGATATTGGTGTAAAGAGTCGTATATGATGCGTATGTATATCTCTTGAAAATTCCTCGCTCTTAGGACTTGTCAGGTACCCAAAACATCGAAGAGTGATCAAGGCAGAGGTAAGAGAAGGGAAACGTGGAAGGCTATGCGAGAAACTCGGTGATGGTAAGAGATGTACAATAGCTGAAAGCAATTCCTTGGAGAACAACAATGACGTCATTAAACTTAATGCTTCGGTCTGTTAAGTCTTAATAATTTAGACAACCCCGCAAGTCGAAATAGGGCCGAAGTGGACAGATGAATCCTTTGTGCCCATGATATGTGAGACACTTGTGACCGTGGATGCATTGCTCATATATATCACTGTATCATATGAATTATTTATCACTAACAGAGTTTCATCTTATCTTATTTATCCATACATAACATGCACTGTTGCAGGGGAAACCTTAAGCCCTGGCTTATTTTAATCTATTGTTAAAGAACCACATACAAACGAGTTTGGTCCGACAAACAAAACTATTAAAACTTTCTTGAACTTATTACTATTTCCTTGCCAAGCATATACTTCCCAAATTCGATAAACTCTGAATCTCTTGGGAAAAAGCTACATACTACATCCGTAATCCGGTTCGAAGGTATAAGTTCGGTAAAATATTTCTCTGTCCCCGAGGTTTTTAGGTCAAGGGGTATCTGGTTTATTACCTCCGATAAAAAATCATCGTAAATTGGCGTTCAGTTTCGAGGATATTTCTTTAACAACTTTTCACAAACTTAAAACAACAGAAAACAGGAATTGACACTGGGCATCTTGTTAATAGGCCAGTTCCAGAAAAATGCCACAAAATGATATAAAACATGGTAGAATATGTAACAATGATATAAAAGTAGCATGAAACAATAAAAAATTATACATACCTTTTGGACATATTACGGTCTAGTATGCGCGACGCCGTGTTCCTACCGGATCGTGCTCGTGGGAAAGTGGGTTTTGTGGTGTCGTATATCAGCACATGGACCGTCAGGTTTCGAGCCGCTCAAAGGGCACGCGTCTGGTCTGCACGCCGTGCTGTGAGTGGATTGAGTTCGTAGGTGCAAATGGTGTCCGTGGTGTTACCGGTAATCTACTACCGCAACGCATGGACCGTCGAGCGCCAAAAAGTGATCGCCCCCGACAACGGGCTCGGAGGGACAGTACATGGAAGAAATTGCTTCGTGGGGTCGGTGCGGATAAGCTCCTCGACCAGATCTCGGCACCGACAATCGGCCAGATATTTTGTCGCTGTCATCGACCATGATAGTGGACCTGTCAGGATCCGATTTGTCGGCACCATGAGGTACCCCATGACATATTTAGCTGCGATTACCGTGGTGTTCACAATGATGGGGAATTTGAAGATGGTTGTGTCGGATGACTAGTGGATCTCGATGGATCATGTCGAGTTCGAGATTACATGTGAAGATGGAGTGATGACGGAAGCGAGTTTGGATAAAGTGAAGACTGTGAAGATGATTGGTGTTTTGCAGCAATCTTCGCAAGCGGGGCGGCAACATAGGGGGACTTCTTCTTGGTGGTGTTCTTTGAGCACAAAGTTTCAACTTTCGGGGTGAAAATCCTAGGTCTAACCTTTACTGGTTGTACGAGGCAATGTCGGATCGCTATTCGTCGCCTTGTTGAAGGCATTGCCTGGAGTTCAGTCAGACTTTATTCAGGGTGAAAACACATGATCCATGATCATAGCGACGATGGAGTTTGTGCACGGTTCCCTTCTTGGAGGCACCGTTCTTGGAGAACATTTTTGCAGTCCGGGTGTGGCATCTGGTGGTAGTTCCTGCTGCTTTGATGATCTGTTCCATGGTTATTTTTCTTCTTTTTGCTTGTTTTTTTCTTCTTTTGGCCGCGTACATCCTTAACGTCTCGACTAGTTCTTAATGGTATGTTGTTGCAGAGTCTGGATGTAATTGATATCTTCTTTGTATTAATATATTCTCTTTATTAAAAAACTAGGTTTAACGTTGGCCAAAGCTCTAATGAGATACACGCAAGGTGCACATATTTGTTATCGCGCAGGCCAGCAGAACAGACAAAATACCGTAAGAGGTTTATCGGTGCCAAACTTAACATAACCTCCCAAACTCTAGGATACTATTTACGCAAGAAAAAAACTATAACTTGACAAGAACCAGCACATAGCCGAGCAATCAACATTTCTGGCATACCAGCGTGTACGTTCTCCGTCCGGAAATACTTAACTTCAATTTGTGTAAATTCGGATGTATGTACACACTAAACATGTCTAAATAAATTTGTATTTAAAAAATCGTGACAAGTATTTCCGGATGGAGGGAGTAGTAAATACTGGCATTTAACCGACGAAAATTCATGATTCAAAACCGACATACCAAAAAGTCTCGGTCAGCTTGATTGATCCTTGTAAGACACTTGAGCTGCATACTATTCCATGGTACAAGAAAAAAGCAGAAAAACGCAGTTGATCAATCATGTACAGAACAATGACAAGAACAAACTAAAATGCTCGGAGAACCTAGATCGTGCAGGCCAATCTGGAAATGGTTTTCGTTTAACCGGTTATAACGGTTTGGTTTTCGCGTCTGGGCGTTCTCTGGTTCGGGTGCGAATGGGTTCAGCCTACAAACAATTGGGTTTAGTTCAGTTTTAGGAAAAACGAAGTCGGGTGTGGGCAGGTATGGTCTTACTCAGACCCGTGGGTGCCCAACGGGTTAGGAACTGGTTGGCTAACCCGTTCCTTCTTCTCGGGTGGATGGATTAGGCCGTCTCTCCGCCGCCTCTCTGCCCCCGCCACCGGCGCCGCCTCTCGCGGCTCGCCGTCCCCGCCCCCTCCGCCTCTTGCCGCTCACCATTCCCGCCCCGTCCGCCTCTGCAGCTCGCACCCGGAGCACGGCCGGCCGGCCGCCTCCTCACCGTAGAAGTCGGACCAAATCGCGGGGACGGCCCCCTGGAGCATCTGCGCGCCTTCTCCGCCGGATCCCACCTCCGTCCTCCCCAGGTACTCACCGCCGGACACCCCCGAGCTCGTCACCAAGGCAGAGAGCTTGTGGCTGGTGCTGTACATGTTCATTGTCGGCATGTGCTGGTGGCTGGTAAAAACCGTAGTGGCGAGGTGAATCGCACCTACCGCCGTGGACTCAACAGCAGATTCTGAGATCGGTTGGAAGAAAGGATTCGGCGAGCATGATCCCGAGAACTCGGAGGGAGAGACAGAAACAACCACCGCTGTTGAGGAGGGATCCTATCTGGAGTTTGGGATGTTGGATGCTCGGAGGACGATGACGACGGCTCAGAGGCGACAAGCCGAGCATGGAAGAAGATGCGTGCAACTTAGATTAGTACTGTGCCTTCACCGGGAGTAATTCTATGTTCATTTGTGCCAATCTTTTCATCGCAAAGTTTGATGATTGCACTAGGTTGATCAAATTATATGAAAGTGAAGAACAGATATAAAAGGCACCATTACTTGAGTCTGTTTTACAAATTGCAAACTATTTGGTGGAACCATTATTTACTACTAGTCAAAATCAGATTGTGTCTAGTAAAATGGTGGCATCACCCGTAATGCTGTCATTTATGGCTTATGACGGTGGAAGATATGTTTAGTTGACAGTATTGACGCTATGTTCCGTTCAGTATGTTGCTGCGTTCGATGACTTCTGGACTTATGGTTTATTCATGCATAGGTTTGGTTCTTGCTTGTCGGAGTAGTATAGCATGAGGATTTAGTAGTACCGCATTTCTCAGTTTTGAATAGGAGCAGGCTATACAACAGCATTTCTGATGATCTAAATACTCATTTTCTCCAATGCAAACCCCTACATATCTTAATAATGTCACAAACTAAGCTGCACTATGCTGGACGCTCCTGTTCATTTAGCTGCTGTCAGTCTGTGTGAGTTTGAATTAGCTGTTGTCCAATATTTGAGTATTAAGGAAACACTGCTAGATAAATCAGACCTTGCAGTTTGATGTTGGATGCATGCTAAAACATTGCTTCTATTTTGCAAGCGGGGTTATTCTTTCCTTTTGCTTATATTTATGTTTTTCTTATAGCCTTTTTCTGGATTTTCTGCTCATGTAATTACTGTATTTTGCTTATGATTTTAATTCGCCAAATAATTCAGTGTCCTAATAATCAAATCAGTTTCAGTGACTTACATTTATTGTGTTTCTACGGAGTTAAACTACTCCATCTCAAATGGTGATCTCACTTTCAGGCTCTTGCAGCGTTTATGAGGCAAGTTATGCAAGAGTCAGTATCTTTTGATCCATCTCAAATGGTGATAACCTCTGGTGCTACTCCTGCAATGGAGATAGTGTGCTTATGTGTTGCTGATCCAGGAAATGCATTTCTTGTTCCATCACCATACTATGATATGCTGTTAAGTACTGGGTAAACACACTGTCCTCATCACCACTTCTGCTTAATGAGGTAAGATATACTCCTTGATGACCTTTATGGTTTTATATATATATATAATGTGGCAATTAATTTATAAATGAACTCTTGAATGCCACACCTTAATAATGCTACAATTATTAATTGAAAGTTTAAGCAATCTTGAGATACTATATTTTGACAAATCAACCTTGATAATTGTATGCCTATCATGCTACATTTGCCACACAATGCAGCAATTCGTATCTAATGGTTTAGAACTGAAACTCATTCCAAGAGTTTGCCTGAAACCCATTGAACTCTAAATCCTGATTGATTGTAAGAGGGGCACTAGGACAGTGATGTGACCTAGTATCCAAGTGACATATTTAGGAAATAAACCTACATACATCAGGTTCGTCATCTATCTCCCCATCTCCATCTTGATCATGTTCTGGACTGAAGTTTAGATCAGGCACTCCCATCTTGATCATGTACTATCTGTTGATCCATGCTAGGTGCTCATGTGCGTCGCGGAGAGGAGCACGGTGAGCTGCAGAGCGGCTTGGGGCTCGTTGCACTGAGGACAGAGAAGAATTTGAATTGAGAGAATTTTTTTTTACGGAGGGAGTAATTTCCAAATAATTAAGTGCAGTTTGCCTGGTGTTTTTTTGGATCAGGACATTATTTTGTGATACCAATTCGTTACTTTGATGGCATTTTGTGATTCTTTGTCCCTGAGTGTATCACGGAATTTAAACATCATCAGTTCATCACGGAATTGCAAAGCTACTTTTTAAAATTCTTGTGGAGTTGTGGGGATCGATGAGATGAGAGGGAAAAAAAGGAAGGGAATGGCCGCCATCACAGGATCAGCTACAACTCAATTTACATCTTAACAGAATAAGAAACAAACTGACAATCCTCAAACTCAGCTTGGGACATCCGTGCCTCACCAGACGCATGTTTCAGACAAACGAAATCTTACCAACTGAACAACATTCCATACACACATGGGAAGATTGACAGAACAAGTTAAGAAGTACTGTAATCTACTCCCTCCGTTCCAAATTAATTGACTTCCATTTATCCACATGTGGATGTCTAGATCTAGACATCCACATGTGGATAAATGGAAGTCAATTAATTTGGAACGGAGGGAGTACAAGCAACGGAGCCATCTTAGCAGTAACTGATGCATGCAGGAACAAAATTAGCACATGCATGACAAAAAGATCAGCAACAGCAAGCAATCTGTTCAAGAAGAGGGCAACATGACATCAAATTCGTTCCGGGATTTTGATCATTCAAGATAACAAACCATTCGGTGCCACACAAAATGTCATCAGAAATTAGCACAAGGAAGTCAAAATGGTCAGCAAACAGTCAATGTATACAGAGATAATTCAATCAGATCAATCACGATATAAGGACAGAGCAAACAGTTTTCATCAAATTCGGACCAAGATTTTGATCATTCAAGCCATACTGATGAAGTGCTGAAACTTAACCGACACATTAATCAACATTTATGGCATAACCACTGCATGCTCGCCTACAACTACAAATGTACTGACACTGGAATTTAACTGACGTAGATTCATTATTCTAAATCGAAATGGCGAAGAGTTTCAGTTCTAAATGATGGCGAGAACAAACAAAATGCACGAAGAACCTGACGAGAACAAAATGCACGAAGAACTCAATTTACATCTTAACAGAACACAAAACAAAATGCGCTTCAGACAAAATCCGCCCAACTGAAGGGAAGATTCAGAGTAATCCGTGAGCATGCAAACTAAGCGATCATATAGCAGTAATTGATGCATGCAATGCAGGAACACAATTAGCAAACGCAAGACAAGAAGATTAGCCAACAATCCGTTTTAAGAAGAGATCAAACTGAAGATTCCATCAAATTCGTTCCAAGGTTTTGATCATTCAAGCCAACACCACAAAATGTCATGAGAATCAGCCAACACATTACTCCTCATCACTCGACAACATCGATCGACTGCCCAGAACTGTGGAATCTCTCCAATCCTAACCTGCACTTACGTACCATCGATCCTTGCTAGCTAGAAACAGAAACTAGAGAAGAACAACTAGTAGTACGATCGAGACGACTCACGCGCGCATCTTGGGGGAGGCGCAGTCGAAGGGTCCCCCTCCGAGGCCGCAGGTGGCGTTGTTGATGTCGGCGGCGGACGCGACGGCGACGGAGGCGGCGAGGCTGGCGAGGTGGATGCGCGGGAAGGGCACGTAGAGTCCGTGGACGGCAACGCGCGAGTTGATCACCACGTCGGGGTCCTTGATGGGTATGTAGTTGATGCGGACGTCGTCGTGGGAGGCGTGGGTGACGACGAGGCTCTGGCCCTCGCCGGCCATGGTGTGGAGGATGGTGCCGGGGCGGAGGCGGCGGAGGTCGGCGCGGGTGAGGCGGTGGTCGGGGACGACGTGGAAGCGCACCGCGGAGACGTAGTCGTGGCCCCCGTCGACGAAGATGCCCTGGTCGTCAAGCGCGAAGAGCGTGATGTTGCCGAACCTCTCGAGCTCGGCGAACTTGACGCGCATGGCGAGCGCCACGAAGCCGTACCCGCCGTCGCGGAGGCGCGCGATGGCGTCCCGGAGCATGACGCGCACCACGGAGGCCGCGGAGGCCGCAGCGGAGACCCCGGTGCCGGAGCGCGAGCGCGGGACGTCGTCGAAGCAGGAGTGGGTGAGCGGGCGCAGGAAGCCGTGGAGCCCGTGGACGACGTAGCGTCCGTCGTTGTAGAGCTCCGGGTGGGAGACCTCGACGCCGTCGGCGTAGATCCTGGCGTAGTGGACGCCGAAGGGGCCCCGCTCGGTGGCGATCTTGAGGCAGAGGCCGACGGAGGCGGAGGGGATCTTCATGATGGCGGCGGAGGCGAGTTCGGCGTAGGGGTAGTAGCCCATGGCGATGTGCTGCACGAGGAGGTGCGCGCGCGAGCACATGGGGCAGGAGGCCTGGAGGAAGGCGTCGGGCGCCGCGAAGACGGTGATGGCCCCGGGCCAGCGCGCGAGCGGCGGCGCGTCGGCGAGCAGCGGCGCGGCCGAGGCCATCTCGTTGTACCCCAGCGAGGTGAGCACCCGCGAGAGCTGCTGCAGGCCCTGGTCGGCGTCGCTGGACCCCGCGTCGACGCCCGCTTGCACGGGACGAGGGCCTGCTGTCGCCGCCGTGGGAAGGAGCGGAAGAAGCGTCGTCGTCGTTGCAGCGGGCTCGGGTGTCGTCGTCGCAGCCTCGGACCCCTCCTGTGGCAGCGGCTGCGGGTCGGAGACCGGATCCGGCTGCTGCACCGCGTCGAGCGTCGGGGGAGGCGGGGGTGGCACGAGGAGGTCGGGACGGGTCGATGCCGACTCGGGCCCGTCCTGCGGCTGCGGAAGCTGGGAGCCAGATCCGGCCGCTGCACCGCGTCGTCGAGCGTGGGGGGAGGCGGGGGTGGCAGGAGCGTCTCGGCGCCGAGCTCGGCCTGCGCGTCGGCGACGAAGGGGTCGAGCAGCAGGGACTGGGTGTCGAGGTGGTTCTGGTGCATGGAGGGGGCGGCGGTGGGGACGGGGTGGAAGTGGGCGGTGGCCGTGCTGTGGCGGTGGCGGTGGGTGCGGGGCGCGGCGGTCTCCGGCGAGTGGGTGGCGGCGGAGGCGGTGGAGAGGAGAAGCGGGGCGAGCACGAGGAGGAGGAGGATGATGGGTGGGTGGAGAGCCATGGCTGGCTGTCTGGCTCTGCTCTGGCTGTTCGGAATGGGATGGGGATGGAACGGAGCGGCGGAGGGACGGGGTTATAAAGCGGAGCGGGCGAGCCGGGTGGCGTTGGGTGGGACCAGAGCGGAGCACGGCGTTGCAATGCTGCCTGTGCTTTGCATTGCTGGCCACGGCCGTCGCGCGAGCGAAGACTTGCGGGAGAAGCCATGCATCATCATACCACTGCCGTAAAACTAAGCTTGAAAATTTGAAATCACTGTAAAAGTAAAAGTAAAAAAAAAAAACTACTCCTTATGTGCATTTGTTTGCCATTCATTAGCGCAGCTGGTTGGTTAGTTCGTTCTAACTGGTTGCCATAATCATCCCAAGAGTAAATTTATTACCCCATACCCATAGGGTGGAAGCTAGTTCTAATTAAATTTGTTACCGACTTATTACCTTTTGCAACCATCAGTGCTACTAATACTTCTCTTCTCATCTCAAAACAAAAAATACTTCTCTTGGGCGGCGGTGGCGGATGGGAGCCGGAGTGCTTCGTCTGACAGTGCTCAGTTGGTACATAAAAGATAGACTCACTGGCAGCAGTGGCGGAGCTAGGGGGACCAGCAGATGCCTTGGCCCGTCGATGAGGGTGTTCGAGTGATCGATCGAACAGGGCCCCCAAATCATGAGGCCCCAAATTTTACTGCTATCCAACTCCAATACCTAGATCACGTTAAAAGAAAGTCACGTACTTGCGTACGCTCGGTTTCCAGAAGGCAGCAGCCCAATACCAACACGTAAACTCCAGCAGGGCACGATCCATTGCATCAAGAAAAAAAAGGCTGCACCCAAAAAAGGCCACGATCTCAATCCCAATTCTCAAGTTCCCAACACGTGCTAAACAACTTGAGATTAGTTTCTTATTTAGGAGAAAAAAACCTTCTTACTCCACTCCCGAGTTCTAGGGCATCCGTTTTTGAAACATTGAAATATATATTTTAACGTCTCAAACAATTCTGAAAAAATATGCAAGTACATATCATGTCTAGTATGTATGACCAAATTATTGGAGAACTATATTTCTATACGTGATCTGTACAAAAAAATGTAGCAAGTAAATGAGTTCCTTTTCAACTTTTGCAGAGCCATGATTTTGTGATTTTTGTTTTAGCCTAAAATATAGCGTATTATCAAACAAATTATGCATATATGTAGAAATAGTGTATATTTATTTGCGTAATTTTTTTGTGGATTTTTTAAAACTTTAAAATACCATTTTCGAATTTTACAAAAATCAGGTGCACTGGAGCTCAGGAGCCAAAAATCCCTCTCCTTATTTTAGTGATACGTTACTCTTTTAGCATTAATACTTGATATATTTATGAATATTGTATGTATAATACATTCCGAAGTTATCTAATAAAATGAACGCATGTTTTGTTATACTGGTTATACAATTTTTTCAAGAAAAACAAGGCCCCATTTTACAATTCGCACCGGGGCCTCCAATTTCTGGAGACGGCCCTGCCTTGGCCCCCCTATGGCAAGCTACACCAATGTGATTTTTATGCATAAGCTAGGTTTAGAAATGATTTTTAGAGAAAATTACCATGTTTGGCCCCCCTTAACGGATGACTACCATGTTTGGCCCTGCTAAGCTTATTTCCTGCCTCCGCCTGCATTGGGAAGAAGATGAAGAAAATAAAAACCGTTTTACGATATGGTTTACGAGATACGTTCCGCTGGACCTTCGCGATACCGTAAACCATTTTCGGTTGAACAAAAAGCGTTTTCTGGTTTTTGGTTGAACAAAAAAGTTTTACAATATCTGCTAGAAAGAAAATTCTCTCATTTATCTGCGGACACGTCGGGACAGCTTTGAACCCTCATTTGTATGTGAGCGTAGCCATGTCCCCTAAAAGTGTCCGGTTACTTGCATGCGATTGCAGAGAAGGAGATATAAAGGGGAAAGAAACAGTAAAAAAAGAGATAAGGTGGTCCGGGGTGGACGACGTCCTACATGACAGGCTGTCCACCCACCCTCATATCCACCAATATATGGATTGAGATAATGAGAGTTGTCGGATAGGCTGAATGTTTAGGCTAGGTACGGGTTTGGTCTGATAGCGTTTTTATGTTTAGAAAAGTGTTCGCCGGACATATAGGGGAGAAATAGGGTGTGGTTGAAGATGCTCTAACATCTCCAACCGACTGGACAAATTCCGCCCCCTTCACGGACGTGCCTGGACAACCACCAATATTGCTCCTTCCAATCACAACCACTATTTTAATCCTTAAATCCATTCAACTACATGCATCAACTTTTGTGCACATTTAGCAAACAACCAATTACTATGCATATAGATATCCATACATGACGATTACCATGAAGACTAGGGTACTATTGCCTCCAATGCAAAGTGGAGGCGCATCTCCTTCTCGATGGCATATTTCTTCGTCTTCAACCGAGTTGCATCCGTCTCCATTTTGTATCATCGACGATCGGCAAGACTAGCATAGAAATTATTTTCTTATTCGATAAAATTATTTTCTCTACTCTCCGGGCAATGGCAGCATGACAGCAGAATAGCATAGAAATTGCTAGTACTCCGTGTACTTATCAAATGCTGCTGGTTTCTTCCTCCAAGTTGTAGTACTCCGGTCCGGTGTTGGCAAGACGTTGTGACGTCTTGATTTAAGCGAATAGCTCAGGTAACGATCAGCTGTTGGCAGCACATGGCATGCGTGGGCATGCACAGCGCGCGGTGCTGGCGTGGTTGGGTGGGAACCGGGTGACGACTGGCACATCTGTCGGGTAACTGCCTGACCCAACATGGTTCGGTCTTCGGTGATTCGGAAGGTTTAGTTTGATCTCCCGCGCCTCGGCACCGCAGATCCCACGGCCATCTTTGATTTTTGGCTTATTCGATTTGAAGGGATTTTGTAGCCTACTCCATAATCTATTCGTACAATTCTATTTATATTTTCTTTGGCGCGTCAAATATATACTCCATTCTACTTTCTACTCCATCCGTACCATAATATAAGATGTTTTATAGATTTCTAATACAGACTAAATACAGTGCAAAATGAGTGAATCTACACATTAAAATACGTCTATATATCTATATGTTGTCCGTATCTAAAATATTTTATATTATGTTACCTAGGGAGTATATCTTTGGAGTAAAATATCCAACGGATCGATCGGACACTTTCTCTAACTTGTCGTCTACCCTCTCCCTCGAGTGAATCCTTCCTTGATGCAGGGGCGGAGGCAGGATTATGGAAATTAGGACGTTGATGGGGCCTGGTCAGAGCAGAAAACATAAAATCTGCATGTTCATATGCCTATTAGTAGCTAATCCATGTTGTTAGGGGGGAGGCGGGACCCCTGCTGGTGCCTTGATTTGATGTCTCCACCTGACGCTTCTCCTCCGTGGTATCTCCATCCGTTCCTCCTCCTTCCCAGATCGTCAATGTGACCCTCCACTACTCCTAGCTCTTTTGTAGCGCATCTTTGTTGGTCCTACGTAGGGTGATCCGGATGGGAAAAGGTTTCCCCTGCCACGGATTTGAGCTAGAGCCCAACATACAAGCTCTCCACACGGACAATTGAGATCTAGGGAATGACCCTGAGTCGTGAACGTGGATTTTACTCATGCGGTAGGGCGCCCATGCGCAATCTGAACCGTCAGATTCAGCTGTCCGACGGGCAGGATTTTAGCGTTGAATGTGCTGGGTCAACGCTAAATCCTGGCCGTCGGACAACTGAATCCGACGATCCAGATTGCGCATGGGCGCCCTACCGCATGAGCAAAAGATTATTCCCTGAGTCGTGGGAATTCTACTATTCTAGGCTGGGTGGTGTTTCAACCTTATGTGTAACACGCTATATAATTGTTGGACCGCGTTGAAGTTATGGGTGTGGGCTCGGCCCGACAGATCATCCTTGGAGCGGGATGAATAAAGACACACAAAGGGTAGCACGAGACAGGGCATCGAAGAGATGAACTGATACATCTGCATATTCCAACCATCGTGCTACCGATACATCTGTTCAATTTTTTTATCTTTTCATGGAAAAATTTACCAAATTAATTCTTGAACATAAATTTTCCGTTTACATATGTCTGTCCAATCATCAGATCAAAATTAAAACTAGGTAAAAGCAAAACGTCACGTGTTTAATTGTCTTTTTTTTGCGAATTACGTGTTTAGTTATCTGGTCCTCTTGATTAAACGAGTAAACAAACTCAGGTAACGATCAGCTGGGTTGGCACGTTGCAGTGGCAGCGCAAGACATATGCGTGGGCACAAGCAGACGAGACGAGCTCAAGCTTTTCCGCATGCCCACGGAGTTGGCGTGGTCCGGTCTTTGGTTGGGCCAGACCAGGTGACGTCTGGCACATCTGTCGGGTAACCGCCTGACCCAACCATGGTTCGGTCTTCGGTGATTCCGAAGGTTGGTTTGGTTTTCACCGGCCACTGCACAACTGCACATCCGGCGGCCATGTTCGTTTTGGCTTATTCGATTTGTTGAAGTAGTTTTGTAGTGTGTATCTTGATCATTTCATTCGTATAATTTTCATCTACCAACATCTCTTGCTACGGACTTTGATTGTTTCTTCTTTGGCGCATCAAATATGTTAGATACAAAACAAAATTCTATTTTCTTGCATTCATGTTGACATGGGTATGACTATCGGGTACCCTACCATGAGGGTACCTGGTGCACGTATCGACTAGGCCCAACTATCAGAGCCTACATGAAGCCCATGAAGGGAGGCCCACGAAGATGGAGTATCCTCCAAGTTTGGCGAAACAATAGTCGGTTTAGAGTTTCCTTACTTGTAAATCGAGTCGGTTACGAACACCCGAGACCCAGCCTATTATTTAAGGACTGGGAGGGCCATCGAACCAGACACGTACTTTCAGAGCCCAAAACCCTAGCGAGATCGACATCTCGCCGGGATCCTTGTAACCATCATATTCACAAAGCAATAACAGACAGGCAGGACGTAGGGGTGTTACCTCCACACGAGGGCCCTGAACCTGGGTAAAATCTTTGCCCTGCTTGTCAGCCGACGATACTTCCAGCTCTACCACGTTCTCTCCCCCATATTCATAACCTAGGGACCTTAACCATGGGTCTTGATGAGTCTACCCCTCGTCAAGTGGCGCCGTCTGTGGGAAAGAATAGCGCTGGACTCGAAGTTTCGCCGGTCCCAACAGCAAACGGCAAATCGCCGATCACACCAGCAAACGGCAACTCGCCGATCTCATCTGCAAACGGCAACTCGCCGGCCATGTCAGCAAACAGCAACTCGCCGATCCAGGCGACACACGGCGACTCGCCGATCCACTCGAAAAGCGGCAGCCTGCCCGCTTCACCTGCAAAAAGCGCATCTGCTCTTCCAATGAATTTCAATCCGCACTCGCCGGAGCTTCAGGAGGCGTTTTCCGGCCTTGAATCAGGTTTGAGTTTAACTGTTGGAGCATTCAATTTTTTCGTAAACAATCTTGGCACGCAGGACTCGACAGATCCGCAACAACTGGCGCTGGGCGCACTCGAGGCTCCGTCGACTGCGCTCGCCCCGTCGTCGATTCCTGAAGCCTGCTCGCCCGCAACAACCATGTCGACCGGCGAGATCGACAGGTTCATGATGACGGAACTCCAAGGCGAGGAGGCAGAATCAGCATACCGCACAAGCAACGTCGACTTCAACCTACCACTCGACGAGAGTTTCGACTGCGGGATCTCCCTCGATGACTTCTACGAGCCCGCGATTCATAACGACAGCAACGTCGACTCGGAGATCTTCACCAACACCAACCTCGACTCAGAAATCCATAATGGCTTCGCCAACACCGAGATGAGCATAGGCGATGAGCACATCGACAACGAGATTCGCCTCGAAGATCTACTCGATGAACACACTGGCTCTGACATGAGCCTCGACGGCGACGTCGAGTCCATGACTGGAATCGACAGCACATACACCTGTCCACGGGTCACGCCCCATCAGGTCTACGTGGCCTTCTCCGCAGAATCATCCGCAGACGCAGCCGCTCGCAGGCCTGCACAATTCCCATGCACGGTAACCATGCCGGATGGGGTCACAACCTTGACAATCACGGAGGAGATGGCAGCAAAAGCAGATAAAGTCATAAAGGAGTGCACAATGATGCCACCAAATTCCACCCCAGAGGAGATGTTGACCTTCCAGTACTTCAACTGGCAGGAGTCAATTCGACTGCAAAACTACCGAGCGACGCTCGAAGAGCGCAAAAGGCAAGCCAGCCTCTCGAGTGCCCGAAGAAGGGAGCAATCCCTCGGGTCCACAATGCAACCAACCCCACGACCTAGGTCGCGGTTGGCAAGCCTTCCAGAACATGAAAGGGTAGCAATCACCCGTAACCTGTCGTTCATGACAGAGGACGCTAACGGAATCCCAGTGCCCAAAACTGCTGCGGGTGCATTATTCTCCGTAGGTGCTTACCTCAAGGCAATGCAACCTCCGGCGAATGACCCTAACGCAGCCCTGCATCGCCAACAACTCAAATCGCTAGCTCTAGCGGCACAGGCTATACAGCCAGAAGACAAAACTCCAGCAAGGAATCGCGATCGCGACATAGTCGACTCACGACACGCAGCACATCATCGCAGTGGTCGCAGCCACCACTCGGATGAAGGAAGGAGAAGCACGCGCCGGCACAGGTCCAGCAGAAGCAGATCTCGAAGATCCTATAGCAGCGATTCATACTCTGATGAACCAGAGCCATGCGGAGCATTGTGCTTCACTCGACGCATCCGTGAGACGCGGATGCCCAAAGGTTCAAGTTGACAGGCGAACAACCCAAGTACAACGGTCGCCAAGAACCTTCCGGGTGGCTAGAAGATTACAGACTCGCCGTGGCATGCCAGCGTGGCACGAACACCACGGCGATGCAGTACATACGACTCATGCTCGAAGGAACTGCCCGCGACTGGCTCAAGCGCTCCCTCCATCATCATACGACTCGTGGGACGATTTCCGCAGAGACTTCATCAAAAACTTCGAGCCTCTATGTGAGCGCCCGAAGACATTCGAAGAATTAAGGGCATGCACTCAACGATCAGACGAGTCGTTGAGATCATACATACGGCGGTGGACCGAAATACGCAATTCGGTTGGCAAAGTGTCAGAAGACAGGGCCATGGATGCCTTCATACAAGGTCTCGCCAGGAAGGACTTCAAAGAGGCACTGGGTCGTGAAAAGCCAACCTCCCTGGCTGACCTCATCAAAGTTGCGACTGAGTGGGCAGATGGAGAGGATTCTGTACGCAGATCCCGTGCTTCCCCACCACGCGACAACTACGAAAGCGGCAGTCGAGGCCGCAGAGATTCATACAGAGAAGATCGCAGGCGCAAACGTTCCAAACGTCCTTACGACGATAACAGACCCGAGTTCATGGCGGCTGGATACACACAACCCGGGAGGACCAAGATAGAAGCAATCGACGCTCGGATGATCGACGGGACAGTCGAGATCGCGAGCAGCGGAGCGACAGCTACAAAAGGCAAGAATGGCGCAAACGCAGCGACGCAAAACCCGAGCGGTCATTCGAGGAAAAGATGGACGACTGGTGCAGATTCCACCTCTTCAAGGGGGACGACGGAAAACTACGCTCCAATCACACCCTAAGGAACTGCAGGGAATTCGACCAAATGGCGACTGACTACATGATACGACTCAAAAGGTACGGCCCAGCACCTGCTCAGCCCACGCCTGCACCCGTACCACAGCCGAACGCTGTGCCCGCTCTCATGGCGCCACAGCCGCCACCGCAACCACCACCACAGCCTGCTCCAGGCGCAAACCTCGCAGGTGCCATACAACCGTACTACGGGCGGAAGATGATCAATATCCACAGCCCCACGGGCAGATGTACATGATACAAAAGGGTCGCCCCAACAGGCAGCAAAAGCTAATCACTCGACAGGTGAACATGGCTGTCATGGCACCTCCTGCCGTGCCGAATTTCTGAAGGGATCGGAAACCATCATAAGCTTCAGTCGAGAGGATCATCCCCCAGCTGTAGTTCGACCAGGGCACGCGGCTCTGGTACTCGACGCGCAAATAGGAGGCTACGCCATGACCAAGGTCTTCATGGATGGAGGCAGCGGCATAAACATCATCTTCGCGGACACGCTCCGCAAAATGAACAGGTCAGTCGAAAACCTCCCAAAATCTTCAAATACCTTCCACGGTATCGTTCCTGGCAAAGCAATTAGCCCAGAAGGCACCATACAACTCGACGTTACGTTCGGGGACAAAAGCCACTTCAGGACAGAGTCGATTGAGTTCGAGGTCGTCGACTGGAAATCACAATACCATGCTATTCTTGGTCGCCCGACGTTTGCTCGATTCATGGCGGTGCCACACTACGCGTACCTCACGCTGAAGATGCCAGGACCAAAGGGAGTCATCACTGTCCGTGGAAACTTTCAAAGGTCCGATGCTTGCGACCGCGAGTTCAGCAAAATCTCCGAGATGTTCGGGGTGGAAGAATCACTCGCCGACCTGGCGATTTCCAACGACCGCACACTCCTTCCGGAGCATAAGAAGTTGGCAGTCGACAGATCCTTCAATGCTACAAATGACACAAGGTCGCATCAGGTGCACCCGACCGATCCGTCCAAGACAGTCAACTCTTCGAGCCTGCCTATCGCATAGGAAGGCGCGCTCGTCGAATTCCTCCGTGAGAACTGGGAAATATTTGCGTGGTGTCCAGCCGACATGCCAGGTATTCCCAGGGAATTCGCCGAGCACTCTCTCCAATTGTTTCCAGATGCAAAGCCAGTCAAGCAAACGATGCGTCGAATCTCCGGCCCAAAGCGAACCGCAGTCGAATCTGAAGTCGACCGGTTACTCGCAGCAGGATTCATTAGGGAAATCAAGAAATCACAATGGGTGGCCAACCCCGTACTCGTAGAGAAGAAGCATACAGACATCCTTCGGATGTGCGTGGACTTCACAGCGCTGAACAAGTGCTGTCCAAAGGATCACTTCCCGCTACCCCGAATCGACCAGATCGTCGACTCCACCGCCGGATGCGCACGACTCTCCTTTCTGGATGCTTACTCAGGTTATCACCAGATAAGGATGAAGCAAGACGAAGAAAAAACGGCGTTCATAACCCCACTCGGGGTCTACTGCTACACAACTATGCCCTTTGGGCTCAAAAACGCGGGTGCAACATACCAGCGCATGATGCAGGACTGCCTCAAAAAGCAAATGGACGCAACGTCCAGGTCTACGTGGATGACATTGTCATTACCACAAGGGAAGAACACACACTACTCGACGATTTGAGGGAGACGTTCGCAAACCTCAAACGCTTCCATATCAAGCTCAATCCTAAGAAGTGCACGTTCGGCGTTCCAGCCGGGCAGCCTAGGGTACCTAGTCTCTGCCCGTGGAATCGAAGCAGACCCGGAGAAAATACAGGCCATCCTCACAATGCAAAGGCCTTCAAAGCTTCACGATGTGCAGAAACTAGCAGGACGAGTAGCAGCGCTCAGTCGATTCATCAGCAAACTGGGTGAAAAGGCTCTACCATTCTATCGACTGATGAAGAAGGCGGACAAGTTCGAGTGGACGCCAGAAGCTGAAGCAGCCTTCACAGATCTCAAGCGGATCCTCACAAGCCCTCCGATCCTCGTCGCACCTAAGGAACGGGAACCACTCTACCTGTATGTCTCGGCTACAAACAGGGTGGTGAGCACCGTACTGGTAGTCGAACGCATGGAGGAGGGGCACATCCAAAGCATACAACGTCCAGTCTACTACCTGAGCGAGGTTCTCTCCATATCAAAACAGCGGTACCCGCACTATCAAAAGCTGGCATACGCTGTATTCATGTCCTCAAGGAAGTTGACACACTACTTCACCGAGCACCCGATTACCGTGGTAAGTAACTCAGCAATCGGTGATATCCTCACAAACCCCAATGCAACGGGTCGAGTCGCAAAATGGCTCATCGAGCTGGCTCCAAGAGACATCAAGTACGAGCACCCGAAGGCTATCAAAGCACAAGTCCTACCCGACTTCACAACCGAGTGGATAGAGCCCAATTACCTGGAGCACCAGACGTGTCCAATTCCTGGACCATGTACTTCGATGGGTCCAAGAAACACGAAGCGCGCGCAGGCGTCATCCTCATATCACCAAAAGGGGACAAGCTACGTTATGTTTTGCAGATGGGATTCAAACTACCCTCCAATAACGAGGCTGAATACGAGGCTCTGATCCATGGCATGCGGATGGCAAAAGCACTTGGGTGCACTCGATTGATGATCTACGGCGACTCCAATCTCGTGGTGCAGCAAACAATGAAGGCCTGCGACGCAATCGCGGACAACATGATCGCTTATCGCGACCTGTACAACACACTGGAGGGCAGCTTCGAGGGCTGTGAGTTGAGGCACATAGGAAGGGAAAGTAACGAAGAAGCAGACATGCTAGCCAATCTTGGCTCAACTGGCGCACAAATTCCACCTGGTGTCTTCCTCGAGCGCATCGAACACAGATCTATCAAGAGAGAAACGAGAGCCTCCTCCGTCGACTACGCCACCAAAAGCAAAGCGCCTAGCACAGAGGACCCCCCAGTCGAGGTACTCCTCATTGAGCCAACTTGGACTCAACCTTTTCTGGCTTACATACTCCGCGGCGAGCTACCAGATGACATAACCGAGTCCCGACGCGTGACTCGAAGATCAAAAGCATACACCGTTATCAACGGCGAGTTATACAAGCGCAGCATATCAGGTATGTTCCAAAGATGCATCGCATTCGAAGATGGCCAAGCCATACTTCGAGACATTCATGCAGGTACCTGTGGGCATCACGCCAGCAGTCGATCACTCGTAGCCAAAGCCTTTCGCGCAGGGTTTTACTGGCCTACAGCACTCAAAGACGCGGAGGACATAGTCAAAAGGTGCGTCGGCTGCCAGAAATTCGCAACAAGGCCGCACGCACCCGCATCGGCGTTGAAGACTATACCGCTGGCCTGGCCTTTCGCCCAATGGGGGCTCGATATGGTTGGGCCACTCAAAAAATCATCGCATGGCGGGCATACTCACCTACTGGTGGCAGTCGACAAGTTCACAAAGTGGATCGAGGCGGTCCCCATCACAAATTCGACTGCTACTACGGCAGTCAACTTCATAAAGAGCATCATCTACCGCTTCGGTGTCCCAAACAGTATCATCACTGATAACGGCACAAACTTCACGGCTGAGGAGTTCAAAACCTTCTGCAAAGAGCAGACATTACGCTCAACTACGCATCCGTGGCACATCCACAATCCAATGGCCAAGTCGAAAAGACCAACGGACTTGCAGAAACCCAATGCTTTAGCCGCACCCGAATGCTCGGGGCTGCGTAACAAGGATCCAAACAAAGAACACAAAAACTCTGCAGCCGCACTCGAATACTCGGGGGCTGCACAGTCATTGGTTCACAACCAACCCATATTTCACAAACCCCGCTCGACTGACTCGGGGGCTCGACAAAAAATCAAAGTATACAAACTATCAACAATATACAAAGAGTCAAAAATTATACTCGGGGCTGCCCCCTATACAAAAATTGCACTCGCAAACTATTCTAATCCTCAGCCTCGTCCTTTACGGGCAGCTCGGGACGCAAAAGCTGTTCGCGAGTGCACTCGATTAGTGTCTCCGTAGCTCGGATCGTGTCATCCAGGTCTCTTTGTTCGAGAACCTCTCCGGCTGCAGGTGTCCGCAACACTAACCTTGGTTTTCGACTACGCATATACGCCATTGCAGCGTTGGCTCCAATCACAAGTCTTGAGACAGCAACTCTCGAATGAGATTTGTTTTGACGGAAGATGTTCAACAAAGCACGAATCCCTTGTGGTTGTGGCCCCCCGCAGGAAAAGAGTCTCGTTCAGGCGAATAAACGCTGCCCGGCATAACTCCAGCAGTTCAGCACTTCGCCAGACGCGATCCTTCAGGGTGGTGAGTATGCGGGCAGGTACCTATCAAGCCAAAAGTGTTGACGCCCAGTCGTAGGGTCGTCAACCACGCTATCCAGACGCCCTTCCACGCGAATCTTTTCAGCTGGAAGTTGTCGACAAAGCCTACAAACACGGGCGCACCAGTCAGATCAAAAGACAAATAGCTACGCAAAAAGCTTGTAAACAGCGCAAGACTCGAACTTACACTCGAGTTGCCTGTTCACAAGATCCATCTCCCCGAGCACGTATTCCTCGCGTTGGGTGGCAACGCGGGGTCTCTCCCTCAATCGATTCAGCTCAGCCTGGGCGTCCTTCAGATCTTGCTCCATTTCACCGAATTTTGGCCTTCATAAACTCCATCACCTTGGCATCATTACCATCTGACCCTGGGATCGGGTGGTGATTGGAGCCTGCGAGGAACTAGTCGCAGTAGCAGGTTCTCGTGACTGTTCAAAGAGCATAATCACAAACACAAAGTTTGTGTCAGAAGCTAAAACTCATGTCATAAGCATACAACTCTTCGAGTGAAAGATATTAGCAAAAGACTATTTGCATAAACAAGGTAGCACAAACAAAGCGCAGACTCGCGCAGTTCAGAAGGTATTACAAGCATAAAAAAAAACAAAAGGGTACAACTACCCTAAACCTAAGGATTCGATTTCCTAAGCAGACGATTGGGCAGTCTCGAGTGCCCGACGCTCCATGGTGGTCATAAAAACCTCGGCCAGTCGCGCGGCGGCTCCGCTCACCCCCTTCAGAGAAATGGGCTTCCCATCTGGCTTCGAGGGAACGCCGACAATGCTGCCTCGTAGTCGCAATCTATCCCATGTCCCATAAGAAGCTTGATGGTGGTGTCGTGGGTCACTGTTCGACTACCCCACGGTAGGGATACCTGGGTCACGCCAAGCCCATCAGCCTTATGACGAGGGCCCAAGGAAGGCCCAAGGAGGACGACGTGCGGCCCAAGATAGTCGACGCTAGGTCATGCGACCCCGCCATGCTTGTAAGCGCCATCGGCACCGTTCACCTGAGACCTAGCCTACCATATAAAGGCTAGGAGGGTCCTTCGTCTAGGGTACGCTCATAGCCGCCACACAAACCCTAGCGAGATTGCCATCTCGCCATTGTAGCCACAGCTCACCATCAATAACCAGACAAGCAGGAAGTAGGGTGTTATCCTCCGGGAGCCTGAACCTGGGTAAAACGCCTCGCTTGTCAGCCGTCGTGATCACCAGCGCTCATCTCTCTCCCCCTCAATCAACCCGGGGTACACAACCCAGGGATTTGCCGAGTCCACCCTCGTCAATTGGCGCCGTCTGTGGGAAAGAACGAGCGCTGGAATCATGGTCGCACCGGCTCCATCAACTTTGAAGACCGACGTCTGCATCACCAAGGAGCCAATCTGCTTCGGCTCCTTCGAGTACACCTTCCACCCGCCGGCCCACCGCTCGGTGTACGCCGATCTGCACGTAGGTATGTGCCTCACCTTCGGTACCATGCACTACTTCGTAGACAGCTGTGGAGTACTCAGATCCACGGCGATCGCACCGCCTGCGGTGGTGGCACCCGCATCTGCCGCGGCTGCGCCAACCACGCCCCCACCTGCTGCGGAGATCGCATCTGCTGCGACTGCGGCGGCAGCATCTTCGACTGCTGAGAAGATCGCGTCCGCCTCGACTACTCCGACCGCCTCCGCTGCGGCAGAGATCGCGCCCAACGCGGCCGCGCACCAGCGTCTCCGGCTACCACGGAGATCGCTCTGACTACGACTCGTCGACCACCGCGCGGATCGAGTCTACTTCAACTACCTCGATCGCGTCGCTGGCAAGGCCAAGATCTGCATCAACTTCGACTACGTCGACCACGCCTTGCGCGCAACGAAGGTCGCCGTTCTCATCCACGCCACTCGCGTCTCCATCGACTCGCAAGATCGTCAACAAGCCAATCGCGCCCACGTCGACGACAGCGACATCACTCCTCACGTCCGCGGCGAAGGTCGCGAAACTCCAGGGAAGGAGCCTCGGCGGCGACTGTGGTGTCCACCACGTCGCACCCATTTTCAGCTCCGAGCACGGCTCGGACGAAGGAAGCAGCAGTGGCAGCTACCGTCCCACTGCCCAGATCTACCCCGCGCAAGTCTTCATGATCGGCCAGAGGCCGCAGGGCAACGACGACGAACCCGCATACCCACTGGAGGTGGTCATGCCGGACCAGGTGACGCGACTCACCATCACCCGCGACATGGCAATCAAAGCCCTGAAGCACGTCGAGGACGGCACATACCCCCCACCGGACGCACCCCGGAGGACCTTATGGCGGTCCAGTACCTGCTGCGGAAGGAAGGCGAACGACTCCGCGCAGAGAAGGCCGAGCTCCTCCGACGCAAGGAGGAGCCGACGCGTCGAGCGCCAGGAGGGCCGCTTACTCGTTCACTGCCTCAACAGAGTCTCGCAAGGAGCAAGGCGCCACAGAGCCCGCGTGCCCCTGATGACGGAGGTCGACCGCGCTAGAGTCACCCGCAACCTCGAGTCATCATACATAGAAGACGCAGACGGAATACCCGTCCCCAAGACACCCGGAGCCGCACTCATGGCAGTCGAAACATACCTGCGGCTGACACACCGCCGAGGGCGACTCGCGCGCTCTCCTCCACAAGCAGCAGATCATGTCTATCAAGGCACTCGAAGACGCACTGGTAAACAAGGCGCCGACAGAAAAAGCGCGAGAAGATCGAGATCGCCGCGACCACGAGCCCGCAGCACTCGCAGCCCCGGCGACAAGACAACTGCGACAACCGCAGCCAGGTGAAGACCTCCGCAACGTCATCACCAAAGGACGGTAGACCGCAGCCGCACCCAGCGCCGGTCAGCACGCCCAACTTCGACTACGACCGCAACGACGGCGACTACGAGCCGTGCGGCGCCGCATGCTTCAGCTTCAACATACGCGACACAAGAATGCCCAAGGGCTTCAAGCTCACGGCAGAAGCAGTCAAGTACGACGGGAAGCAGGACCCAAGACTCTGGCTAGAAGACTACCTCATAGCCTGCAGCTGCCAGGGCGGTACTTCGACTACGGCCATGCAGTACATCCAGCTGATGCTCACGGGCTCTGCACGGGTGGCTCAACACTCAACCCAAGAACGCCTTCAGGACGTGGGACGAGTTCGCGGAAGCCTTCGTTAAATCCTTCCTGGGGACGTACTCGAGACCGACGACGTTCGTCGAGCTACAAGCATGCAAGCAAGGACGAGACGAGCCGCTCCGGTCATACATCCAGCGTTGGACCTTGCTCCGCAACACCATGGAGACCCTCGGAGGACCGACGAGTGATGGATGCCTTCATGCACGGCGTCTCCCGCCGCGACCTCCGCGAGGAGTTTGGTAGGCTCCGGCCGAAAAACATGATCGAGGTCATGAAGATAGCAAACCAGTGGGCAGACGGAGAGGACTCGGTCCGCAATAGTTCACACTACTCCCCGAAGGACGAAGCCGGACCAAGCAACTGGCGAGAAGGGCGCCACAAGAAGAAGCCGCGTTACAACGGCAACGACTCAATCGAGCTAGTAGCGGCGGGATTCCAAACCCCCCGTGAGGATGAAGCGCGCGACAGCAGTCGCCAATACAGCCATGCACAGTACAGTCGAAGCGGCGGGACCAGAGTCGCCAATACAGCCAGGGGCAGTACAACCGAAGCGGCGGCAGCAACTACCGCAGCGACGGAGGCCAAACGCGAGTGGCAGAAACGCACCTAAGCCCAGCGGAAGAGCTGGAACAACCCTGCAGGCACCACATGTTCAGGAACCCGGAAACGGGCAAGTGGGGATCCAACCACCTGTTGAAGGACTGTCGAAAGGCACGCAAAATATACGAAGCCATGCAGAAGATAGTCACTCCAGCACCCGCAGCGCAGCCAGCCGCGCAGCTGGCCATCCAGGCAGCCGCACCCGCAGTCGCCAATCCAGCACAGGCGGCGGGAGCCTTTCTGCAGCAGCAGCAGCCGCAACAAGATGCCCCACCGTGATCCAGGACGCATATCCAGCGGCACGCGGACAACTAACATGATACAGAAGGGGCGCCCTCAAACAGGACCCAGAAGATCATCACTCGCCAAGTTTTCCAAGCCATCACCTGTCCACCTGCAGTACCCGACTACCTGAGAGGGTCAGAGACACCAATCACTTCTCCAGAGCAGATCACCCGCCTGCAGTACCACGACCCGGGCACGCCGCTCTGGTAGTCGAAGCTCTGATCGGAGATTACACCCTGAAAAAGGTGTTCATGGATGGAGGCAGTGGCATTAACATCATCTTTGCCGACACCCTCAGAAGGATAAACAGACCAACGACGGACTTGGCGGCATCAGAGACCACCTTCCATGGCATAGTACCAGGGCAAGCAGTCACGCCCATGGGAACGATCACACTCGACGTCATCTTCGGCACACCCGAAAACTTCAAGAGGGAGTCGATCGACTTCGAGGTAGTCGACTGGAAGTCGCAGTACCACGCGATACTCGGGCGCCCAACCTTCGCCAGATTCATGGCGATACCTCACTACGCCTACCTCATGCTCAAGATGCCTGGACCCAAGGGCGTCATCACGGTGCACGGCGACTTCGACCGCTCCAACAGCTGCGACCGCGAGTTCAGCAAGATCTCGATTCTTCGGAGTCGAAGAGCACTTCGAGGCAATGGCAGTCGACAACGACAAGACCATCTTCCCAGCCCGCAAGAAACCAGCCAAGGACGCTGCCTTCAACGCGGCTGACGACACAACGACCCATCAGGTCCACCCGACTGACGCCAGCAAGACGGTCAAAGTATCGTCGAGTCTGACTCCCGCATAGGAAGGCGCGCTCGTCGAGTTTCTACGTGAGAACTGGAGAATCTTCGCATGGCAACCCTCTGACATGCCAGGAATACCCAGGAACCTCGCCGAGCACTCCTTAAAGTCCACAAGGACGCCAGACCCGTCAAACAGGCCATGCGACGCTTTTCCGGGCCCAAGCGAGACGAAATCAGCAGAGAAATCGATCGACTGCTGAATGCCAAGTTCATCGAGAGATCAAGACTCGGACTGGGTCGCCAACCCAGTCCTGGTGGAGAAGAAGAAGACGAAGAAACTCCGCATGTGCGTCGACTTCACCGCCCTCAACAAATGCTGCCCCAAGGACCATTTCCCGCTCCCGCGGATAGATCAGATCATCGACTCGACTGCAGGCTGCGAACGCCTGTCCTTCCTGGACGCCTACTCAGGTTACCAGCAGATCAGACTGAACGTCGAGATGAGGAGAAGACAGCATTCATCACACCCGACGGCGTTTTCTGCTACCAGACGATGCCCTTCGGGTTGAAGAACGCTGGTGCCACGTACCAGCGCACAATGCAAGCATGCCTCAAAGGGCTCATCGGGCAGATCGTCCAAGTCTACGTCGACGACATCGTCGTCACCACCCGCAAGGAGGACACCCTCATCGCCGACCTCCGCAAGGTCTTCGCCGCCCTCGACGAGTATCAGATCAAGCTGAACCCAGACAAGTGTGTCTTCGGCGTGCCAGCCGGAGAACTGCTTGGGTACCTCGTCTCTGCAAGAGGAATCGAAGCCAACCCTGAGAAGGTGCAAAACATACTCGCAATGCCAGCACCGACCAAGCTTCACGAGGTGCAACGCCTAGCCGGCCGAGTCGCAGCTCTCAGCCGGTTCATAAGTAAGTTGGGAGAAAAGGCCCTGCCTTTCTACCAACTGATGAAAAAGACAGACAAGTTCGAGTGGACAGAAGAAGCGCAAGTCGCGTTCGACCAACTCAAGAAAACACTCACGACTTCCCCAGTACTGGTGGCTCCACTGGAGAACGAGCCGCTATACCTCTACGTGTCAGCCACAAACAGGGTGGTCAGCACGGTACTCGTAGTCGAACGAGAAGAAGAAGGACACAGTTACCCTGTTCAGCGACCCGTCTACTACCTTAGCGAGGTGTTGACCCTGTCCAAGCAGCGCTACCCGCACTACCAGAAGCTGGCCTACGGAGTTTTCATGACTTCAAGGAAAGTAATCCATTACTTCTCCGAGCACCCGATCACGGTGGTAAGCTCCTCCGGGCTCTCCGACATCCTGACCAACCAATGCGCGACAGGACGAGTCGCTGTGGGTCGTCGAGCTAGGACCCTGGGGGCTGAAATACGCTCACCCGAAGTCAATCAAGGCCCAAGTGCTCCCAGAATTCACCACCGAGTGGATAGAAGCCCAGCTGCCAGATGTCCCCGACCTGTCCAACGCATGGACAATGTACTTCGACGGCTCCAAAAAGTTCAGATCAGCCGGGGCAGGAGTCATCCTCATCTCCCCCAAAGGCGACAAGCTGAAGTACGTGCTACAGATGGACTTCCCAACACCCTCCAACAACGAGGCTGAGTACGAAGCCCTAATCCATGGCATGCGAATGGCCAAGAACTGCGGCGCCACTCACCTCATGATCTACGGCGACTCCTACCTCGTCGTGCAGCAAACCATGAAGCCTGTGACGCCATCGCCGACAACATGATCGCCTACAGAGACCTGTACAACCAGCTGGAGGCACCTTCGACGGCTGCGAGTTGCGGCACATCGGCCGCGAAAGCAACGAGGAAGCCGACGCCCTCGCCAACCTGGGCTCAGACAAGGCGCAGGTGCCACCCGGCGTCTTCCTTGAGCGCATCACGCAGCGGTCTGTCAAACTTCGACCCACGCCCGGATCCTCCACACCATCAACGAGCACCGCCGACCCGCCAGGCAAAGAGAAGGAGCCAATGGAGGTTCTGCTCATCGAGCCCACCTGGACGAGCCCATATCTGGCGTACATGCTGCACCAGAGACTGCCAGTCAACTCAGTCGAAGCCAAGCGCATTATTCGCCGTTCGAAAGGCTTCACCATCATCAAGGGGGACTATACAAGCGAAGCATCTCAGGAGTCCTGCAAAGGTGCGTTGATCCAGTCGACGGTCAAGCCATCTGCTCGAAATTCATACAGGCCTGCGGGCATCACGCCAGCAGTCGTGCCTTAGTGGCCAAAGCTTTACGAGCCGGATTCTACTGGCCCACCGCAATGCAAGACGCAGAAGAACTCGTGAGGAAATGTCTCGGCTGCCAGGAGTTCGCCAACAAGCCGCACGCGCAGCTCAGCGCTAAAGACCATCCCACTTGCCTGGCCCTTCGCTCAATGGGGGCTCGACATGGTGGGTCCACTCAAGAAGTCCTCGCCAGGAGGACACACGCACCTCTTGGTGGCAGTCGACAAGTTCACGAAGTGGATCGAAGCCGTGCCTATCACAAGTTCGACTGCATCCTCAGCAGTTAACTTCATCAGGTCCATCATCTTCAGGTTCGGGGTGCCGAACAGCATCATCACCGACAACGGCACGAACTTCACAGCCGAAGAATTCAAGGACTTCTGCTCCGAACAAGGCATCAAGCTCAACTACGCATCAGTCTCGCACCCGCAATCCAATGGGCAGTCGAAAAGTCCAATGGTTTAGTCTGCAAGGGTATCAAGAAGCGCCTGCGAGTACCATTGAAGCCGCCGCAGGCGCCTGGGTTGAGGAGCTGCCGTCTGTGCTGTGGAGCCTGCGCACTACGCCAAACAGATCCACTCAGTACACGCCATTCTTCATGGTCTACGGCGCAGAAGCAGTCATGCCATGCGACATCAAGTTCGATGCACCCCGAGTGGTGGCCTACGACGAGTCCGAGGCAGAAGAAGCACTCGAGGATGACATGGATACCCTGGACGAAGCACGCGACATCGCCCTTACCCGCACAGCCGTGTATCAGCAAGACTTACGCAACTATCACGGACGGCGACTGCGGCCCAGAGCGTTCGTCCCCGGAGACCTTGTCCTCCGCCTAAAACAGAAGAAGGTGCACAAACTAGCCTCCCCGTGGGAAGGTCCATACATCGTGACAGAGGCAATTGGCGGCGGAGCTTACCGCCTGAAGGACTCGAAGACAGGGACAGTCTGCAGCAACCCGTGGAACGTGGCGCAACTGCGCCGCTTCTACGCCTAATCGACTCCCCCTTGTAACAAAGTGTACATCTCAAGAAGCGGCAGGTTCCAGACGCACTCTTTCCCTTACCAGGGTACCTGAGGGGACTGGAAGGGTTTTAATGAGGCGGCCTGCTCGCAAAAATCAATGAAGTGATTTGTGGAACAAGCTCTCCCCTTTACTTTTTTAGTCAAAAAGCAACATAAACCTAGGCCGTCACCCGACGCACTCGGGGGCTGCGCCATACAGGTTCAACTCGCAAAATCCTGGCCGCCACCCGAAGCACTCGGGGGCTGCGCCGCACAGGTCTAAGTCAAGCCTAGGCCGTCACCCGACGCACTCGGGGGCTGCGCCATACAGGTCACCGCAAAATCCTTGGCCGCCACCCGAAGCACTCGGGGGCTGCGCCGCACAGGTCTAAGTCAAGCCTAGGCCGCACCCGACGCACTCGGGGGCTGCGCCATACAGGTCACCGCAAAATCCTTGGCCGCCACCCGAAGCACTCGGGGGCTGCGCCGCACAGGTCTAAGTCAAGCCTAGGCCGCACCCGACGCACTCGGGGGCTGCGCCATACAGGTCACTCGCAAAATCCTTGGCCGCCACCCGAAGCACTCGGGGGCTGCGCCGCACAGGTCTAAGTCAACCTAGGCCGCGCCCGACGCACTCGGGGGCTGCGCCATACAGGTCTCTCAAAACCTAGGCCGCCACCCGAAGCACTCGGGGGCTGCGCCGCACAGGTCTAAGTCAACCTAGGCCGCACCCGACGCACTCGGGGGCTGCGCCATACAGGTCCAACTCGAAAACCTAGGTCGCCACCCGAAGCACTCGGGGGCTGCGCCATACAGGTCACTCGCAAAACCTGGCCGCACCCGACGCACTCGGGGGCTGCGCCGCACAGGTCTAAGTCAAACCAGGCCGCACCCGACGCACTCGGGGGCTGCGCCATACAGGTCCAACTCGAAAACCTAGGTCGCGCCACGACGCACTCGGGGCTGCGCCGCACAGGTCTGACTCGCCACACCTCGGCCGCACTCGAAGCACTCGGGGGCTGCGCCGCATGTCTAATTCAAAACCTAGGCCGCACTCGATCCACTCGGGGGCTGCGCCATACAGGATACAATTTACTAACTCGGGGGCTACCCCACCTCGACATACATACATCATATTTCCACTTGGAAAATTTCTTTTACAAGCTAACGCTATGCAACAGCACTCTACTGCTCTTATTCTACAGGCTCGCCCTTTGGCGCATCAAGTGGCCCTACAAGGTGCTCGCTGAAGTTCTGAACCTGCTGAATCATCTGCGCGCAGCCGCAAGAGTATCGGCATAGTCACCCTCTCCAGGCAAGCCGTCAAGCACCTTGTGCAATGGAAGATTAGGCCGGTGCATTCGAACGTACGCCAACGCCACGTTCGCCCCGGCAACAAGTTGAGCGTGCACGACTTCCTTCAACGCACCGCCTTCACGGAACCTCTCCAGAAGCGCAGTCAGTCCATTCGGCTGCTCGTTGTGAGGAAAGTACACCTTGTTGATCTGCCAGAGGGTTTTTCTGCAACCTTCCAAGAGCACAGCAGCCCGCCAGGTGCGATCCAGCATTCGTGCCAGTACACTACCTTGGATTTGTTCGACCAAAACTGGCGCGCTTCGGGTGAGTCACCGGCGGCCTCTTTCTCTACTCGCTCGTCCACTCGAAGCTGCTCAGCCGTCAGTCAGAGTTCACATCTGCATCAAGGCCAAGCATTAAGCATAGCAGGAAGACACAGAAGCCGAAGCAAAAACGCTAGAAGGCCAACCTTGCAGCTGTCGACTGATCAAGTCCATCTCGCCAAGCAGAAACTCTTCAGCTGGGAGAACGGCGCAGCGGGCCGCGACCTCAATCGCTCCAGCTCCAACTCAGCATTCTTCATTCGACTCGAGCTCAACCACTTGTTCCTCATGAAGGTGATCTCTGGTCATTTACGCTTCGCACAGGAGCTGGAGGAGCTTGACGGCGGCGACGAGTAGGCGCAGCCGAAGTGGTGTCTCCTCATCGTCCGCGCCAGTAGTTCCAGCAACGTCAGGAGCTTCGCCCATATCAGACTGCCAAGAATTGACAGCGTCAAGCCAGGAAAAGAATCAACATATTCATCCAAGCCAGAATCAAAAAAGACTCGGCGACTGCACCCCCGAGGGAGCGAATTCACATTTCATCATCAGCATGTTCACTCGCACAATATAAAGTGCATTACAGACTCAAGCCCAAAAGCAGAAGCAAGTCCTAAAAGGAAAAAGTCTACACTACAGACTCCGACTGGGAACGGCTCTTCCTAGCAGCCAACTCTGCAGCTTTGGCAATCTCCTCTCGAAGGTGGCGACCAACTTCGCAGCTAGCTGGCTCGCCTGAACCTTCACACCGCTAAGGGACGCGGTCTGCCATCAGGCTTCGAGGGAAGTCGCTGACAACCTTCTCAAAATCACCTACGACTTGGTGACCAAGAAGCAGCTGGAAAGTGAGCTCTGAGCCGCGTACCGTCTGCGCGCGCGTGAAGTCCGCCAGGACATTCGAATTGCCTTCGAATGGAGCCGCGAGTGCGTCAACAGCAGCTGGTGGTGGCTGGTTCGGAAAGATGTTCCGGTGCACAGTCGCTAAGGCCTCCGTCGACTTCTGCAGGGCCGCCGTCGACTGCTGCAGCGCTGCCGATGCATACGCGCAGACGCGGTCGACGAAGCCAACAGCCTGCGCCAAACCGACACTCTCGCTAGAAGTCCCTTCTGGAGGAGCACCTCCGCAATTCTCTGTTCAAAAGAATCCACACCCGTAAGACGTCAAAAGTCGAAAAGAGGCAAAGTAGGCACTGAGCCGAAAAACTTACTTCCAACAACATCTGCGAGTGCGAGCAAGCGGTCGACCTGGGTCTTCTCCAGATCAGCCCGAGCTTGTTCCCGCTCTTGGGCTTCACCCAGCGATTTCTCCAGCTCCGCGACCCGCGTCTTCATGCTCTCCTTCTCGCCTATGATCAACGGAGCAAAGTTAGCAATAAAGGCAGTCGAAGCACCCTCGAACACAAGGTTCACACTTACTATTCGCTTGCTCCAGAGCAGTGCGGAGCTGATCCCTCTCCTGCTCCATGCGAACGAAGGCTGCGGCTCCCTCCATCTGCTGGCGATAAAATGGCTGCAGGAAACACAAGACATCAATCTGCGCCCGACTATTCCAGTCACGCGCATCTTCGGGGGCTACTCCCATCGGGAGCGCTGTACGCGCACCCGATACAGATCTTGCAGAAGGAATCGAAGAACACTTACATGCTCAAGCAGCCCAGCGTCAACCGGAGTCGCATCAGCAGACCTCTCAGGCATGGCGGAGGTCGAAGCCTTCAAGGCCAAAACGTCACCCGCCAGGCCTCCTCTCCGGTCGTCCTCGCAGTCTGCTCGATCATGGGAGCAGAAGTGTGCTCCATCTCACGAGGGGAAG